>LR755129.1:2846558-2951764 GCA_902729485.2 Mus minutoides
CTTGGCTTGCTCAGCCTGCTCTCTTATAGAACCCAAGACTGCCAGCCCAGAGATGGTCCCACCCACAAGGGGCCCTTGATCACTAATTGAGAAAATGCCTCACAGCTAGATCTCATGGAGGCATTTCCCCAACTGAAACTCCTTTTTCTGTGATAATTCCAGCTGTGTCAAGTTGACACAAACCTAGCCAGTACAGTTTGGTTTTTTGTTTGTTTGTTTGTTTGTTTTTGAAACAGGGTTTCTCTGTGTAGCCCTAGCTGTCCTGGAACTCACTCTGTAGACAAGGCTGGTCTGGAACTCAGAAATCCACCTGCCTCTGCCTCCCAAGTGCTCTTTTATGTAACACTGTTACTGTTACTTTTATGTAACATGTAACACTGAAATGACTGTGACAACCCCACTGACCTGTTATCCAGACACCCTGTGTGTAAGTGAAGGAACCAACAGGCAGAGAACTCCTGACTCACCCAGGATTCCAACTCAATTGGTTCCCAGGGCTTTATATGGTCCAGTTGAATTTCAGTTGTCTACAAATCCATCCATCCATCCATCCATCCATCCATCCATCCATCCCACCCACCCACCCACCTATCTTTTCAGACACGTCCAAACCTTGATTGGTAGTCCCATGCTTGTCTCCACCAGCCCCTGCAGCTTGGTTTTGCCTCCAGCAGCCGAGCCAAGCTTAGTCACTTCTTGTCTCCCACCTGCAGCGATGTTTCTGCAACTCTGTCAGCTCTGTCCTTAGTATGATCGCCTTTGTGAATCTTCTGGCTTCTTTAATCCTTTGGTAGCTATTATGTTCTGTGAGTGAGTGTGTGTGTGTGTGTGTGTGTGTGTGTGTGTGTGTTGTAGTCCCTAGAGGTATGCCTCAGGAACTGTTGAATAGCGACGCCTGTCACAGTAGTGTCATTTCCTGCCTCAGCCTACTGTCAGAAGAGCTGTCCATGGTGGCAACACTTGCTCTCCTCCAGTCTCACCAAGCAGCTCAGCAGTGATGGTGCCTTAGCCAAAGCCATCTCCAGCCAGGAAGGTCTTCCCATCCTAACCCATGGGACCAATGCAGGGGAAAGGGGGTGAAAAAGAGCCACCAATCCCTGAATAGGAAAATCCACCAGTCCCCGAGCTTCCCACAAAACCCCATCAATGCTGATCAAGAAAACACACCAATCCTTGAGGTCCCCAAACTCAGGACTAGAAATCTGAGCAATCTTTACTCTGGAAATCTCTGCCCTGAAAAGCTCAGAGCCCTTAGAATTCCTATATAAGTCCCACCCTGTTAAGCACATCCCAGTGTAGGGCTTGACAGGTTGAAAAGTCTAAAAACACTCATGAGACACAGAGTTTCAAAAGAAACTCATTCTCCTGGGAAGGCGTTTTCATAACCCGTATATCCCTGTGTTAGTCTGGTGTATGGATCTACATGCTCTCTTTTAGTAGTATTTTATTAAGTGCCTTTATAGATTGAATCCTGACATAGCTAAGCCTTCCAGCGTTCCAACGGTCCTAGAGAATCCATGATTTTCAGTGGGAATTCAGTAACTATCTAGAGATGGAAAACTATTTAGCATTACATAAGAACAGAGCCAAAGCAGCTCAGAGCTGGTCTGCAGAAAGTTTGCTAGGGACAATAGCTTTAGGGGATAGATGGGTTTCCCACTGAGACAAGAAACTTCACTACAGCCAGGTATAGCAGGCTACATTGCAGATTAGAAGCAAGTTGGTAAATTCTTCTGACAAATGAGGATTCTTTACAGATTCTTAAAAGAACAGCCAAGTTATACTCTTGCAAGAATTTACCTGTGCCTGGGAAGTAGAGGGGCTGTGGTAATACATTATTCATGAGAAGGTCTGCTAGAGCAGAACCCCCTGGTGGTGGACTTAACAATAGACTAGCTGCACACCTGGCTTAGTGGCAGCGGACTGCTGGACTGCTCTCCGCCATCTCTTGATGTATACATTCCTTTTGTATTGTGTCACTGTAACTCCTGGTTTCTTGTTACTCTTCTGTATAAAAAGTTTGATGCTCAACCTGAAAAAATACATTCAGATTCTACACACCCTCTCGTGTGGTCTCTGTTTGTCACCCATGTTAGCATCAAGCCCCACTTAACCTGTGTACCTGCGTTGCCAAGGCAACCACCTTCAATCCCACAGCCCACCTGGCTCAGTCTCCACACTCGGTGGTATGACGTCATTCTCCCTATAAATGGGGAAGACACCCCCCCCTCGTTCTCTTTGCCCTCTTCTTCTCTCTCTTCTCTTCCCCTCTATCTCTTTCTCCTCTTCTCTGCCCCCTCCCCCACCGGCTCAATAAACCTCTCCACGTGGAACCCCTTCAGCCTGGTCTGCTGTCTGGTTATTCGCCCAAACACACTGATATTTTTATCAATATTGATGCCGTGACTCCGGATAAGAAAGGCGATAAAACAGACAGCCACCAGTGCTGAAGGCACCCGCCCCAGCGGAAGCAACTTCAGACACAGCATTCCAGCACTCCTGGTAAGAATCCAACAGCCCTGCACTCTCCCACGCAGCCCTGCACTCTCCCGCACAGCCCTGCACTCTCCGCAGTATCGCTCCACTACCCCCTCCCTGTAGGTGGAGCCTCTTCCACCTTGCGCCGCTTCTGCCGCGATACTGTGTGGGCCTTTGAGGCGGGGCGCACAGCCCACAGCCGTGCAACCCACAACCGCCACAGCTCCCAGCTCCCACCGCGGTGCGCACAGCCGGCTAGACCGGATGCGTGGCCCTATGGCTTTCTCCCAGTGCCGCATATGCCTTCACAGCTCTGCACTAAGGCCTCCCCCCACCGCCTCCGCTGCGCGGGCCCAGGAGCGGCACCCACCGGGCGGAGGAAGGGCATGTGCAGACAGCCGCATTAACTCTTCACCTGCTGCCTTGCCGCCTCCGTCGGAGCTGCAGAGCTGTTCGAGAGATCTGGGCAGGGGGCTCCGTTTCACCCCAGCCCCCTGAGCCCTGACACCACCCCTCTGCCTCCACGCCTTGCTCCCTGGGAGGGACGCAAACTGCGTGCCCGGGTTGGGGCTGCCTCTAGAATGCCGCAATCCGCCTTTTCTTTACTTTTTCCCCCCACCCCTTCCCTCTAGGCCAGAACTTTAGGTAAAGCCTCTGCCACGTGGCCTGCCTCTGGGCGGGACCTACAAGCAGCTCTGCACTCACACAAAAGGCCAGTGAGGAGGGGCCAGGACACTGTTGTGGCTACTGTTATCTGCCACTTTCCGCCACTAGGGCACACAAACCTTAAGTAAACTGTGTTATTTCCACGGTCTCATTTACTGGTTCGCAAAGAATTCCCACCCAGACACCGGCACACAATTGACAGGGCTCACCAGCGGTGGGACAAACCCCAAAATCCTCAGAACAGGGCCTGGCCAGCCCAGACTGGGGACTAAGGGGAAGCGTCCCAGCCAACATAGTATCTTGTCCAACCGGATCCTGCTTTCTCTTCTGAAGGTGCTCTCTTTCTTCTCAAGGACCCATAGCGGTTCGAGGACCCTCGCGGTTCGACCAAATCCCTAGCGCTGGGGTAGAACACCTTTCCATACCGGGCCACTAGAACCCTGTGACAACTTGGGTATTCTAGCATTGGCCGATTTCTCTCTTGGTTCCTGAGCTGCTCTCGGGACGCCTGAACGAGCACCAGGAACCTCTCCCCCTTCCCTTCCCTCTGGATCATGGACAACCAAGTATCTTCAAAGATACCCCGCTGAGATGCCTTCTAAAAAAAACCCTCAGGTCTTTGGAGATTACGCCCCCTTTGAGGGCATCAAAATTGATATCTTTTTGCAATAAGATTTGGACTCAATATTCACTAGATAATAATTCTCCATGGCCACTTAATGGCACTCTAGATCCAGTTGTTTTGAAGGATCTTAACACATACTGCCAGCGAACTGGTAAATGGGAAGAGGTTATCTATGTAAAGTCTTTCATTTTCCTCCATTCTAATTCTATGTATTCTTCCTACTCCCCAACTCAACTTCTATTAGCCATGAATCCTGCACAACTTCCACTAGACGACACTACAATACTGGACCCAGCATATGAACCACCTTTCTTCCGTCAAAGGTCTCCTTCTGCTCCGCCTATAGACCCTTCCCCTTCTCCTTCTGCGCCGCCTACAGGCCCCTCTAGACATTCTACCTTAGCACCTGCTTTCACACCGCCTATCACTCGTTCTAAGGTCATGACCAAAACCCCAAGCTCCCCACCCCCAGGAGGGTCCAACCCAGCAACTATCCTTCCCTTAAGGGAAGTTGCGGGGGTGGATGGCCTAGTCAGGGTACACGTCCCCTTCTCACTGAGTGAACTTTCTCAGATAGAGAAGAGACTAGGCTCCTATACTTCTAATTCTTCCACCTTTATCAAGGAGTTTCAGTATATCACTCAGTCGTATAGCCTGACTTTTCACAATGTATACATGATACTTACTAACAATTTGCTTCCCGAGGAATGCTGGCGAGTTTGAGAACAAGCAAGAACACATGCAGGTGAGATTCATCAAACAAATGGGACATATCCAATCAGAGCAGAGACAGTGCCTGACCTAGATCCTCAGTAGAATTATAATTCCACTGGTAGTATTCTAGCCAGGGACAGGTTTGTTACATGTCTTTTGGTGGGTCTGAAGAAATCAGCTTTAAAACCAGTAAATTTTGAAAAACTTCAAGAGGTTGTCCAAGACAAACAGGAGAATCCATCTCAGTTTCTAGAACGCCTTAAAGGGGCCCTGTTACAATATACCAATCTGGACCCTGAGAACCCAGAGGGTAAACAACTCTTAATGACCTACTTCTTTTCCCAGAACTACCCCGACATTAAAGCTAAACTTAAAAATTGGAGAGAGGTCCTCTTACTCCACAGGCAGAAGTCTTGGCGCTGGCCTTCAAGGTGTTCCATGGAAGAGATGAGAGGGTTCGCAAGCAAAAGTACAATATGCTGGCAAAGGCTGCCCGACCAGCCCCAGCTGTCACCCAGAGCTCATGGTCTCTAAGACTCAGGGACCACCGGACACCTACTACAGGTATGGTCAACAAGGTCACTGGGTCAAAGCCTGCCCTAATTGCCACAAGGCAAAGGGGCCATGTCCTAGGTGCCATCAAGAGGGACATTGGGCTGTTGAATGCCCCCGTGTTACGTAGAACAAGGGGACATTACCCCCAGGTAGCCCTCCAACCGATCTCCTAGACTTGGCCATGGCCGACTAACAAGGCCCAGGCTCCTTTGA
Organism: Mus minutoides; assembly: GCA_902729485.2. NCBI lineage: Eukaryota > Metazoa > Chordata > Mammalia > Rodentia > Muridae > Mus > Mus minutoides. Next base: position 2,851,810 of record LR755129.1, read on the forward strand.
CCTGACCATTGTCATCACAAACAGAGCTCAGAGTAGACATCGTGGTCTGTGGGCGACCCATCTCTTTCCTCTTGGACAGCGGAGCCACTTACTCAGTCCTAACGGAGTTTTGGGACCCACATCTCCCTCTTGTTTTCCTATTGTCGGGGTAGGAAGACAACCTTACTTCCCACATCAGACCCCACCACTCAATTACATTTTTTAGGGGTGTACCTCTCACCCATTCCTTTTAGTGGTGCCCACATGTCCCGTCCCCTTATTGGTAATAGACCTCCTATCTAGGCTGGGAGCCTCTATTTCTTTTACTCCCCATATTCGCTTAAACTCAAGCTCACCAGCGGTTCCTCTTCTCCTTTTAGCCAACCACCCTACTAACAATACCGTGTCATTCCCTGTACCAGCTTCACAGGTAGATCCCCGAGTCTGGGACATCCAGAACCCTTCACTCTCCAGTTAAAATAAAAGAAAAGGGGGAATTATACCCCTCCCTCATCCAGATAGCCTGCGAAAACTACATTGAAGCTGCGCCCCTCACAGGAACACCCAGAACATGCTTTTAACAAAAAACTTCTTGCTTCTCTTTCTAAAAGCTCTTTTTCTCTCTAATATTCATGATTTATGTCTAAAATTCTTACAACTTGTTTAAGATTTCCTTTAAGGTACAAAAGTCATCCAATCCTTAATTAATAACTGGTTTCCTTTACAGAAAAACTGTTAACTGCCTACTCCAGCTACACAGTTAACAAGATATTTTCTTCCTTAGCCATCCAAAGAGACTGTGATGTGCTCCTAAACAAAGCATTACAGGAATAATGTTTGCTATCCACACTATACAGATATCCTCTGCTAGTGTTCTAGTCTCTCTCCAATCAGACAATGGACCTGAACTTACCTCCCAAGTTTCTCAGACCCTATCTAAGGCCCTAGACATCCCCTGGCACTTTCACATTCCTTACCATCCTCAATCTTCAAGCAAGGTAGAAAGAACTAACCGCTCCTTAAAACTACTCTTGTTAAACTGTCACAGGAACTTCATCTCGACTGGGTATAAAGCTCCTGCCCCTTGACTCTTTTCAGACTACAAGCTCTTCCCAAGCGACCTCTCCTCATCTCACCTTTCAAACTCATGTATGGACGTCCAGTCCTAACTCCTGGCCTCTCACCCAAAAGCTCTCCCATTCCAGATCATTTACTTTTCCCATTACTTTCCCACCTCCGTTCTCTCCTATGGAACTTTGCTAACCATCATCTACCTCGACCACACTCTGTCTCCTGACCATTACCAATTAATGTTAGAGATCAAGCCCTTTTATCCCCTCCAGGTCATCAGCCTTCATCTCTTTCTCCAAATGACAAGGTCCTTTTAAGGTAATCCTCGTAACTCCTACAGCTGCTAAGCTCGAGGGACTCTCTCATTGGGTCCACCTGTCTCACTTGAAACCCTTCATTCCCCCATCCAAAGATAACTCCTCTTTATACACATCAACCCTAACAGGACCGTGCTCCTTTAAGCTTCAGAAGGCATCAAGGTCACCTGTGTTATATCCCATCCCAGAAAATGAGGCTTCACTCCAGCAGCCAAATCCGACCTCACTGGACGAGACACTGAATTAGTTGTGGCCTTCTCATCTTTTCTCTGCTGTTCATTTCCATCCAGCAAGGGTAATCCTTACATCTGGAGATCCCAAGTTTGAGAAACGCCCACAGACAACAAGCAGACTTTCCAGATAAGATCAGGAAACTGCTCCATAGCCGGATGCCACGACCTGATCCAGATTGCCATCGTTCCTATGTCTGTTACTCCATCCACGTATTATGACCTCTATACCTGTTTTCTCTTTGACCAGACAAAAGATTGTTACAGAAAGTGGCCAGATGAGTATGGGGGCTACCCATACTGGTCCTGTGAGATACATATGCTAGGGACACAGATTAATCATTTCTTCTATCAATTCCGCAAGACGCTGTTCTACATTCGAGACCCAAGGGACCCCAGGTGGTAAACAGGAGTTGTTGGTAAGCTCTACCACAAAACCAAGCCTAGTCCCCAGTAAGTACCATCCACATACAGAATATGTCTCAAACGCTCCACCTCTAGACATAGAGAAGGTAGGAGAGATAATCAAACACTCCTCTAATATTCTTAACCTCTTTGACATCTTCCTTCATAAATAATACTAACTTANCCACCTTCAATCCCACAGCCCACCTGGCTCAGTCTCCACCCTCGGTGGTATGACGTCATTCTCCCTATAAATGGGGAAGACACCCCCTCCTCGTTCTCTTTGCCCTCTTCTTCTCTCTCTTCTCTCCCCCCTCTATCTCTTTCTCCTCTTCTCTGCCCCCTCCCCCACCGGCTCAATAAACCTCTCCACGTGGAACCCCTTCAGCCTGGTCTGCTGCCTGGTTATTCGCCCAAACACACTGATATTTTTATCAATAACCCACTTTCACTGAACTCCTTTGCCCACTTGCTCCAAAGAACCCATTCCACGCAGGCAGGGGATCTAAAAGGTCTGCAGCACCACCCTCTGTCTGATTCCCTGCTGTCTGCTCCTGGGAGCAGAAGCAGCCACCTTGGATTTGTCACTCCACACTCTGGACCCTGCAATCTCTTTCATGAGATCTGCTGCCTGGTGTGGTGTTCTCATCTGAAGAAGCCAAGAAGCAATGAAGAGGAGAAGGAAAGAATGAAGAAGCAACAAAGCAAAGAAAGGAAGAAATGAAGAAGTGGGGCAGGGCTGAGGCTCCTGAGCAGCTCAGCTCAGCTGCACATCTCCCCACTGCCCCCACCTTGGGAGCTGCACTGCCTCTGCTGAGGAGGCTTCCTCCCAGAGCTGTGTGTTTCTCAGCTCCCATGTTTCAGGATAACCTTCCACTGGGACATTGTCCCACCTCAGAACTGTATGGTTCCTGGGCTTCCAAGTCCCAGGTTACCCTTCCATCTGAGCAGGAACACTCTCAGGTATGACCTGAGATTTAATATTAGTAATGAAGATTGGAATAAAAGAACTTATTTTCAGCAGTCAAGGGCAACCAGAAATACTTGGTAAGTTGCAGCCACCAAAACAAAGATGCTTATGAACTGATTATAATTCAGTGTGCTCTGATATCATGGAATGGATGTGAATATCCTGTCTATGTTCCTGGCTATTTTCTCTTCTCACTCTGCTAGCCCAATTCACTTTCAATATCTCCTCACAATATCTCCTCAGGCTTGCTCAGCTTCTCCTGGCTCAAAAATCCCCTATTTTCATTCTGCTTGATCTCTTTTCTGTGCCAACTGTCCTCCCTTCTCCAGCCCTACTCCATCTTCTTTCTTTCTACACCAATTGTCTTCTTTATCCCTGACTCCCTGACCCTAGTCTTCCCTCTCAGACTCTGCTGGATTTTTATATTCTCTTGTGTTCCTGGAAGCCCAAGAGACAATCTACACGGAAGGTCATAGGGTCAAGCAGTTCCCTTAAAGGGCCAGTTGACCAGCAGCTGGGGGTCTCTTAAAGGGCAAGGAACACAATATAAACCACACTACAAACTTTTTTTTTTTTTTTGCCAACAGCCAGGTGTCAAGGGCAACCAGAAATACTTGGGAAATTGCTGTCACCAAAACAAAGTTGCTTCTGAACTGATTATTATTCAGTGTGCTCTGACATCACAGAATGGATGTGAACATGCTCATCTATGTTTTGGGCATGATGTGCTCGCACCATCTTCATTTGTGCTGGATAGAATGTTGAACTGGCATTGTGTTATCTCTGTAACACTCACTGTTCTCTGGTGTAGCATGTATTTTCTACTACCCCGCTTTAAGCTCTGGGTGGACCATGCTACCAGCCACTGTCCAGGGACCACCCGGATCAGTGCTCTCTCTCTCTCTCTCTCTCTCTCTCTCTCTCTCTCACACACACACACACACACACACACACACAGAGGCTTATTTTTAATAAGCTTTTAGCTCAATGGCTGCGCTCTTCTAAGCCTCCCTAGGCTAACATGCCCTTCTTTTCACTCTCAGCTCAGCATCTCTAAGTCTTTCCTCAACTTAGTTGCTCATTTACCTTTAGTCCTAGCTCAACACCTCTAAATCTGCTCTCAGTTTAGTTGCTTGGTCACCTTATCCTGCTCAGTACCCAAAGGCTACCCTCAGCTTATTTGCATTTCTAATCTCCTGCCTGCTGCCACAGGCTCAGACAGGAAAGTGACCAATGGCCACTCCACCCAAGATCTCACATGACTGGTGGCTCTCTCTCCCTCTGAAGCATGGCAAATTTTCTTTTCTTCTCCTCCATCTCCTAGCCTGCCTGTGGAAAACTGGAAGTCCCATCTCTTCTGCCCAGCCATTGGCTGCTAGCATCTTTATGAATCGATCAAGAACCAAATGGGGAGCAGGACCTTCAGCATTCATACATAGGTTCCCAATCAAATCATCAGTATCACCCCCTACTCTCTGATATCTTATAAGATGATGATGGTGATGGTGGAGGTGGTAGTGGTTGTTGCGGGCTGGACTCAGGGAGTGTTGTATCTGAATGTAATTTCTCAAAGCGAGCATCAGACTTATATTTCAGAAGAAAACAAGGAAGTTAGGTGTTACATCAGCCAAGGTACATTGAAGTTGTCCGATATATAATGACACAAAACAGAGAAATGCATACATAAAAACTGGCAGGAACCAGGCAGTGATTACAACTGAGATAAACAGTGGCCCTATCTAAAGTCAGCTATTCTAGGAACCAGGTGAGGATTTCGCATCCTAGTCACAATTCTAGTCTATTGTATAACCCACCACCATGGGGTTTCTGCTCTTGCTAACCTTTTCATGAATAGTGCAATACACTAGTTCCTCCTTAAACTACAACCCTCCTTCTTCCTAGACCATTGTAAATTCCTGCAAATGGGAATTTGCACTTGTAATTCTAAGTTTTCTTTGAGGAACTTGCCTTGAGATTTCTAGCTCTTATCCAGTAAAATCCTAAATGAAAGCATGTAAGGCCCTCCACACTATCACAGGGACAAATCTGGTTATGGGATACCAGAGACTCTCCAGGAAACAAGTTTCTGTGAAACTTTTTGCCTCAGGACTGCGGCCAAGCTTTTGAATGGGTCATGCAGACTTCACTGGAGTGGGTGTGGTGATGATGATGCATGTGCATGATTGGAGGTGCCACAGAGTAAATGTAGAAGTCAGAGTACAGTTTCACGAGTGGGCTCTCTTCTATCTTTCTTGTGTTTCAGGGATGGAATTCAGATTGCCTAGCTTGTGCAGTCATCACTGAAACCACCTAGCAATTGTTCTTTCCTACAGTCTCCATCGTTAATGATGAGATTTTACTTCTCATTCATCCGTGGCCACTTTTGTGATTATTTATCTTTGTTTTTCAGCGGCATGGCTGACCTGTCAGGGAGTAGTTTTCCTTGGGTTTATCTCCCTTGGAGTTTGGTAAAATCTTTGGTGTGTGGGTTGAACTTTTATATAGCTTTGGGAAAGTCCTTGACCATTCTATTCTGTATCCATCCCACATGTTTCTGGGTGTCATGTTATACCCCCATTAAACCACTGAGTTTGCCCTGTACTCTCTCTTTCTCTCTGTCTCTGTCTCTTTCTCTGTCTCTTTCTCTCTCTCTCTCTCTCTCTCTCTCTCTCTCTCTCTCTCTCTCTCTCGTGTGTGTGTGTGTGTGTGTGTGTGTGTGTAAGTCAGAATATAACTTATGGGAGTCTGCTTCTTCCTCTACTATGTGGATTCTTAGACTCTGAGATTGAACTCTTGTTATCAAGCCTTTAAATCTAATAACAGGATTAGTTCTTTTCTTTTGCTTTGTCTTGATATTGTTTTCCTTCTAGGCTTCAGTTTTCTATTCATCTTCATTTGTGTATATTGGTGGGTGGGTAAATGTGTGCCATGGCACAGTATACTAAGGGGATCAGAGGACAACGTTGCAGGCTGTTCCTCCCATCCACCTGTATGTAGGCTCCATGGACTGAGCTCAGTTCTTCCGGTGTGTGGGATATTTACTTTCCCACTTTATTATCTCTTTGATGAGGACAGTCTCTCACTGATGCAGTGAGAGTTCTGAAATATTAGTTTCTTTAAAACCACAGAAATATTGTAAGACTATGTTTTCATTTTAATCCCAGGTGTGGGGATCTGAGCTGCTTCATAGCAGCTGACTATGATTTGCCCTGTGCTCTAGCAGAGGTGTGGTTTTGACAGCTGCAGATAGTTTCTGCAGTTGTGTGACATTTGGAATTCTGAGAGCTTTTCAGAGGGTTTATAAATGCTAGGGTCCTGAGAGGCAGATTAGGTGATTGTTAGTTGTTAGGGCTGGGAGAAAGGGAGGGGGAAGAGGAGGAGGAGGAGGAGGAGGAGGAGGAGGAGGAGGAGGAGGAGGAGGAGGTTGGCTGCATTTGTGTTAGTAGTTGTGTCCAAAGAAGAAAGAAATTAGGTTCAGGGATCTCTCTCTCTCTCCCCCTTTATCCTTCTCTCTCTCCTATCTAATGATAAGAAGTGAAACTGGGGTGATAGAGAGTGGTCAAAAGAAGAACCTGCAAAGTAGCAAAGACCAGCCACATACCGTGTGGGCCAGGATGCCCTTAAAGTAGCAAAGACCAGCCACATACCATGTAGGCCAGGACGCCCTTAAAGTAGCAAAGACCAGCTACATACCTACCATGTAGGCCAGTAGCAAAGACCAGCTACATACTGTGTAGGCCAGGATGTCCTTAAAGTAGCAAAGACCAGCTACATACTGTGTAGGCCAGGACGCCCTTAAAGTAGCAAAGACCAGCTACATACTGTGTAGGCCAGAATGCCCTTAAAGTAGCAAAGACCAGCTACATACTGTGTAGGCCAGGATGTCCTTAAAGTAGCAAATACCAGCTACATACCTTGTGGACCAGGATGCCCTTAAAGTAGCAAAGACCAGCTACATACCTACCATGTAGGCCAGGATGCCCTTAAAGTCGCAAAGACCAGCTACATACTGTGTAGGCCAGGATGTCCTTAAAGTAGCAAATATCAGCTACATACCTTGTGGACCAGGATGCCCTTAAAGTAGCAAAGACCAGCTACATACTGTGTAGGCCAGGATGCCCTTAAAGTAGCAAAGACCAGCTACATACTGTGTAGGCCAGGATGCCCTTAAAGTAGCAAAGACCAGCTACATACTGTGTAGGCCAGGATGCCCTTAAAGTAGCAAAGACCAGCTATATACCATGCAGGCCAGGATGCCCTTAAACACATGCTTTTCCTGCCTCCTCAGTATAGGATCATATATGGATCAGATATCTTTTACAAAATTCATTGATTCCCATGTGTATTTAAGTTAGGGTAAGTCATACTTTCTTCTTCTTCTTCTTCTTCTTCTTCTTCTTCTTCTTCTTCTTCTTCTTCTTCTTCTTCTTCTTCTTCTTCTTCTTCTTCTTCTTCATTTATTTGTTACTATACATAAGTACACTGTAGCTGCTGCCAGAAGAGGGCATCAGATCTTATGGGTGGTTGTGAGCCACTATGTGGTTGCTGGGATTTGAACTCAGGATCTTTGGAAGAGCAGTCAGTGCTCTTATCTGCAGAGCCATCTCGTCAGCCCCTCCCTCCTCCTCCTCCTCCTTCTCCTCCTTCTTTCTTTCTTTCTTTCTTTCTTTCTTTCTTTCTTTCTTTCTTTCTTTCTTTTTTTTATTTTTTATTTTTTATTTTTTTTTTTGGTTTTTCGAGACAGGGTTTCTCTGTGTAGCCCTGGCTGTCCTGGAACTAACTTTGTAGACCAGGCTGGCCTCGAACTCAGAAATCCGCCTGCTTCTGCCTTCCAAGTGCTGGGATTAAAGGTGTGCGCCACCACCGCCCAGCTATATTTTCTTAACACTTCTTTATTCACTCTGTGTGTGTGTGTACACGTGTGTGTGCATGAATGCCACAGCCCGTGCATGGAGAGAGTACCATGTGAGTTCTGGGGCTCCAGCTCAGGCCATCTGGCTTGGTGAAGTCCCTTTACCTGATGAGCCCTAATTAACATTTTCTTATCCTCAAGTCTACAGATTCCTTCCTCTCATTAATTCCTTTTCAACGCCATTTTTTTACTTTTAGAATTTCCTTTTGTTGCTTCTTATGGCTCTCACCGATCTGCTGAAATGTTGTGTGTTGATACATGTTGCCCTTGTCTCTGATCTATGCTCATGGCTAAAGTCCCTCTGACCACTGCATCAATGTCATTTCTCTAAGTCACTGTCTGTCCATCAACATGTCTTCCTTGTGTGTCTGATAATTGTTTTTCCAGGGACAGGTTTTCTCTGTGTGGCTCTGGCTGGCCTGGACTCAAGGTGGAGACCAGACTGGCCTTGAACTCCCAGAGATCTGTTTGACCCTGGATCCTGAGAGCTGCGACTAAAGGTGTATGCCATCATGCCTGGCTTTATTTTATTATTATTTTTAAATAGGTGTTTTACCTGCATATAAGTCTGTGTACCACTTGCATGCCAAGAGAGAATACCATAGGCAGAGGAACTATACTTATAGAGGGTTTTGGTTGCCAGGTAGGTGCTGGGAATCAAACCTGGGTCTTCTGGAAGAAGTGCTTGTAACCATGGAGGCATCTCTAGGACACCACGGTAATTTTTAACTTTATGCTGTTTGCTGTGAATAAAGATTTGTTGAAACACAAGGAAATAATAGTATCTATCTGGGAAGGACAGGTTTCCTCCTCGGTCAGAACACTCATGTGGCAGGATGAACCCATTTATCTGACATTGAGCAGTTGAGTCCAGAATGTTCTGTTACTTTAATGAGGTTCAGACATTGTAAGTATACTGCAACAGAGAGCAGAACTTCCATGCAGCAGAAACCAGGGGCTGAGTGTGGATGAGATCGAAGCTCAGGTCTCTCACAGCTTCACAGCTTCACAGCTGAACCACAGTCTTTCACGAATGGGTCTGGCTGCTGCCCAGCTTGGTTTTCTATGACCCTGGGCACCTCTGTCTGCCCCTGCCCTGTCCTCAGATTTCAGAAAGCTGTGGTGTGTACTCAGATAAGGTCTTCCATCAGAGAGGGACTCCTTTAAGGACTCCAGCCCCCAGTTACAGACCCAAGGCCTGTATGCTCTATGAGACCTACAAGAAGGCTAGAAATGGAATCTAGACTCCATGCTGGCCTGGGAGGGCATGTTTGCAACATCTGCTCATTGCACATTCCCTAAGCTTGCAGCCTCTCTTTTCTCTACAGCAGTGAAAGCAGCCACCATCCCAGTGCAGGGTTGGTGCTGCAGACTCTCTGGACTGCGGTTTATCCAGGCTTCCTGGCATCTTTATGCTCTTTGATGAAGTTAGGAAAAGAAGCAAGGCTGGTGTGTCTTGTCTAGCTGTCATCCACGCTCCAGTGGGCAGGACCGTGTTCTGTGGGCAGACTGTGCTGTCAGCCTCCACAGCCTGCAGGGAGGCAGAAGTCCTGGAAGGTTGATTTTTGCAAACCTGGAGAGACTGGAGCAAAGTACTTCAGGCGGTGATTTCCATCTGTCCTCAGTCACAATGCCCTCCCCTGTCATGAGACTCAGCTCAACCCTCAGACTGTTTGGTGTGAATGAATTTTTCACTACAATAAAAATAGATTTGTTATCCTCTGAAGCAGAGTGCCCCTCTGCTCTCCAAGGGTAATTACTCATTCTAAAATCCCAGCGACTCATAACATTGCTCCCTGAATTCTAGTCATTTTTTTTTATGCCAAGTCATTGGTGCACTCAGCCTTTCTGTGTGTTTTCATTGTTTGAGTTAGAGCCGTAATCTTAATTAGAAAAATTTGAACCAGGTATGGTGGTGAATGCCTGTAACCAAGCACTCCAGAGGCTGAGGTAGGAAGCTTGAGTTATACAGCAGAGCACTAATAACAATTTCCTTTGTTAGTATAAGGAAACAGAAAAATGAATGTAAACCTCGTCTTGGAATGCTCCTCTGTGGAGGTTTAAGCATGCCAATGTGTAGTAGGGGTCAACACTTTGATATGTAAAGCCCACATTGTGAGTTTTATTTTTGCTGTGGGAGAGTTCAGATTACATGTCACGATTTACAAGAAGCTTGTACTTGCCTTAGAGTTCTCTGGGCACTAGGATGCAGGCCTTGCCCAGAGTTCATGGTTTGACTTGCCATAGAGTCTGTAGGACAGAGTAGACTCGCTCCTGGAGCTGCAGAGTGCCTTGTGGCTAGAGCCTGGGAGGGCTGCCGTCTTGCCAGCCCTCTCAGAGAGTGTGATCATGCAGAGGTTCCAGAGGCAGCTGCAAGCCAGGCATCTGTGAGGCTGTGGACAAATCTTGGACATGTGTGTTCACATCGTGCTTGTTCCAAGAACAGGAAGGAATTGAGGGGCTGGAGAGACAACTCAGCAGTTAAGAGTGCTTCCTGCTCTTGTAGAGGAACTAGGTTTGGTTCTTAGCACTCACTGTTTATAATCTTAGCTCCAGGGGATCCAATGCCCTCTTCTGGCCTCTGCAATTGTGTGTACACATTGCACACATATGGTACACACAAAGTCATATACACACACATACATACATGCACATAAAATATAATAAAGAAATATCTAGGCATGGTGGCACTTTAATCCTAGCTCTCAGGGGGAAAAGGCAGGCAGAGCTCTGTGATTTCAAAATCAGCCTAGTCTACATTGTAGGAGTGAACTCCAGATCAGCCAGGGCTACAGACAGTGCCTTAAGAATAAATAAATACGGGCTGGTGAGATGGCTCAGCGGGTAAGAGCACCCGACTGCTCTTCCGAAGGTGATAAGTTCAAATCCCAGCAACCACATGGTGGCTCACAACCATCCGTAACGAGATCTGGCTCCCTCTTCTGGAGTGTCTGAGGACAGCTACAGTGTACTTACATATAATAGAATAAAATAAATCTTTAAAAAAAAAAGAATAAATAAATACAGCCAGGCGTGGTGGTACACGCCTTTAATCCCAGCACTCAGGAGGCAGAGGCAAGCGGGTTTCTGAGTTCGAGGCCAGCCTGGTCTACAAAGTGAGTTCCAGGACAGCCAGGGCTACACAGAGAAACCTTGTCTCGAAAGAAAAAAAAAAAGAATAAATAAATACAATTGGGCAGTGGTGGCATACACCTATAATCCCAGTACTTAGGAGGCAGAGGCAAGCAGATCTCTGACTTTGAGGCCAGCCAGGGTTACACAGAGAAATCCTGCCTCAACAAACAAACAAACCAAACCAAACAAAAACCATCAAACAATAAAACAAAAGGAGTAAATAAATAAATAAATAAATAAATCTTTAAAAGGGGATATTGGTGGGGATTTAGCTCTGTTTGCTTGCTAGCAAACACAAGGTTCTGGGTTTGGCCCTCAGCTTCCGTTAAAAAGCTCAGGTGAGATGTGAGAGAGGCAAGTGACGGGTTTCTTCTCTGTTACCATAGTCTAGTATACAATGCCAAGGAGTGCTCGAAATACTTCATTCCATCCTGCCTGTGGAAGTGCTAGGCAGGGCATCTGTCAATGGGGAAGTCTAGGACAAGCTCAGTGCCATCAGCTTGATAAGACTGTTCCCCTGGTATGGGCCTCCACGACTGAGCTCTGTATGGCAGACCAGCCTGGCCTGAGACCCAGTGCTCCTCATTAGCACCCCAATTGCCAGGAAAGGACAAGTGGTCTTCCCCAATCAAAACCCTAGAGAAGTTTGTAGTTGGCGGCAGATGTCAAGCTATTTTATGTGATTACTTCCAATGATGCAGAAAGCTATGCCTCAGATGATCAGTATCCCGCCCCCAATGTCTTGCTTTAGTTCAACAGAAGACATGTTAATAACCATTTTAGAGGGTGTCATCTTCAGCTTGGGTGTGTGTACATGTTGGAAAAGGAGGCTGTGCCTCCTGGGAGACCTGGTTCAGTTTCAGTAGGTGGAACTGTCATCTTGCCTTCCTCAGGAGCTATCGCCATCTCCATTTCAAAACAGAGACATTAGTGTCCCTACATGGAACATGTTGGGCAGTGGTATGGCAATGGGAAAACAGAAGAGGAAGTAAAATAAATGATCTGTCTGACAGAAACCTCAGCGCAGTCACAGGCAGAGGGGCTGGGCCTTGAGAAAATCCCAGGCAGCACACTGACACCATGGGAGACAGGTTGGCAATGGGAATCTGCCCAGGGATGACTGTGAAAACAGGACAGCAGCACTCACTCTGTTGGTTTTTCCAGAAGGTGTCTGTAAGCACACTGGCACCTCCAGATAGAAAGGGACGTGAGCCAGGGAGAAAGGCTGAGTCTGTGAGATTTCAAAGTCCCTGACCTAGAGGGGCTCTGGGTGAGAGCTTGGATTCTGTAGTACCTTCACTTCTTCACACACACACATATACAGAGAGAGAGAGAGAGAGAGAGAGAGAGAGAGAGAGAGAGAGAGAGAGAGAGAGAGAAAGAGAGGAGAGAGAGAGAGAGAGAGAAAGAGAGGAGAGAGAGAGAGAGAGAGAGAGAGAGAGAGAGAGAGAGAGCAGGAAGCAGAATGGGAACCAGCAACATTGTGTGTTTTCTCTAGAACATTGCCATTCAGCAGACAAGGCGAGTCTGAGCCATTCCACCCACCCGATGTAGGTTATACCCTGCCATGCCTGGGCCCTGATGTTGGCTTGCTGTTGGGTCCTAGCTTTGCTGTTCTCTGTGCATGGAGCATTGGAAGATTGCCTAGCTGCCTGTGACTCAGTTTCCCCATCAGTTAACTGGAGGGCAGTAGTGCTTAGCTGCTCTAGAACCCACTAGATGTGTGTGATTAAATGGTGCAACTCTCTGAAGAGAGAGAGGCAGACACGAACCTTCTGGTATCTATCATCTTCTCCTTAAAGTCCCTGCTAGGATTTCACCTTTGCTACTCAACATTTTACTATAAGTCCTACTCAGAGTATAGAGGAGAAAAGAAAAGGACAAGAAAACCCATTCAAATGAGAAAGTAAGCAATTCCATATATAGCAACTTCTAAAGGAGTCCCACACCTAAGAGTGAACCAAAGAGATGAGAGACGTGCATGCTAAAAGCTATAATGGATAGTTTAAAAAAAAGAACAAACAGCAGAAATATTTGTTATCAGGGCATCTGGAGAGGGAGCACTGCAGAGAAGCTTGGTATCTCATAGGATGGGCCTCAGTGAAGAAGGGAGCTGACCATCTCCTCTCACCTCTTTATTGTTAAATCTTGTCTGCATTACGAGGTGTGACCAAAAGACAACTCGAATTTCTGTGCCCAGTCACAGAAGTTGTTCCTTCATCCTGGACACATGTTATTTGATTGCAGAGCAATGTCTGGCGCCACAAGAGCTGGAGCACTGCTAATGGGGAGCCTGCTGTGTGAGGCACAGACTTGCCAGCCACTCCCTCCACCTCACCCATAGCATACATGTATGTATGTATGTATGTATGTATGTATGTATGTATGTATTTAGGTTTTCTGAGACAGGTTTTCTCTGTGCAGCCCTGGCTGTCTTGTAGCTCACTCTGTAGACCAGAATGGCCTTGAACTCAGAGATCTTCCTGCTTCTGCCTCCCAAGTGCTGGGATTAAAGTAGTATACCACCATGCTTGGCTAAAATTAAATATGCTGAAGTAGTCTGGCTACTAACCGTGCTATTTACATGAACGACTTACTTGTTCTGGGGAAAATAAATGGAAGCCCTCATATACACCCTGACATCACAGTAACCACAGAGCGGGGAAGAAACACACATCTAGAGGTTGTGCTGAGGCGGCCTCTGCAGGCAGCCCTGCGTCCCTCCAACCACAGTGCATCATGGAAGACCCCATAGAAAACCTTTCAAGACGTCGTAAACTTTCATATTGTTATTTTACAAAATAATTCTATTACTATTATACTATTACAAAAGTTAGAACCTCTGCCTCATTTACCTTGTGTGAGTGTTCATGGCACCGTGACAGAATGTCTGACATAAACGACCTAAAGGGTTATTATTTCACTCCTGGTTTTGGAGGTGTCAGTTCACAGTAAGGAGGGCACAGGGAAGAAGAACATCTCAGCGAACCATACCAGCTGGCGCCTTTCCTTCTCTTCATTGGGCCTCCAGCCTGTGATGGATACCACCACCTTCTGGGTGAGTTCTCTCCCTTCGTCCTCCTGGAAGTGTCTTCATAGACAAGCCCAAATGTGTGCAGAACTAACCACGTTGTGTTGTGAATATTTTGTAGCAATGTTTTCATTTCATACTATTTGTTGACAAACTATAGCTGTAAATACAGAAAGCCTTGAGGCCAGGGGATACACTAGCTGTGGCACTAATCGTGCGTGGTTTTCCACAAAGCACTGAGAATCTGGGTGGGAAAGTGAGGCCTCAGCCGTAGAACCCATAGAACCCACAGATGAGTGTGGCCTCTATGGTGTAGATCTGCTGTGAGGTTCCAATTTTGCAGTACCTTGGTGTGGGCTCACTACAAACGTTTACTATATTCCCACTGGAGCCCTCTAGCGGAGCTATGGGTACCATGCTCAGTGAAGTTGAGCTGTGAGCATCTTTACACAGACCCAGCCTTGCAATTTCTGGCTACGTGTTTATCTCTCTTCCAGGCTGATGCTGGGGGCTCTGAGGCTCTGGGAGGATCCTGATTGCTGCCTTAGAATGGGGACTGTCAAAGAACAAAAATTAGCATGTGCGAAGTGTCAGGGAGCTTTGAGAACCACAGGGCCATATGCACAGAAAGTTGCTTATTGGTCATGAGGGTAAGCATCTTGCCTCTAGTCACCGCACTGGACAGCAGATAAGAGTTCAGTGGGTGGCCATAACCACAGCTAGAAAAGACAGCACTAGGACTAAGTCAAGACTGGCAACAAAGGGGATACAATTGCCAGTTCAAAATGTTTTTGGATACTTGCTTCCCAGATGGTAGCGGTGTTTTGGGAGGTTGGAAAACCTACAGGACTTGTGGATTAGTTAGCAGAAGTAGGTCACTGTGTGTGCAAGGGGTGGGGTGGGGTGGTGGGGTGGTGGAGGTCGTATCTGCTCTCTGCTTCCTGATCTACTAAGATATGAGGAGCCCTGCTGCATGCTCCCACCACTATGGGCTGACCCGCTCTCATTTCCACCTTCCCTGCCATGACAGACTACCTCTCCTGAGCTAAAATAAGCCCTTGCCCTTTTAAACTGTTTCTTTCAGGTTTTTTGTCTTGGTGATAAGAAGAGTAAGCAATACACAGAGGAGCCAAGGCACAGCACTGAGAGGCCTGTAGGGAGGCTGTGGAGTGTACAACTGAGCAGCTGTGGATCCATGGCTCACTTTTATTGTTGTCTATTTTTCTATTGCTGTGAAGTGATGCCAGGACCAAGACAACTTATACAAGAAAGCATTTAATTCAAGGGCCCAGAGTTCCGTAGGGGTAGAGTTTATGACCATCGGTGGCAGTGAGCAAGGGCATAGGTAGGTAAGCATGGTGCCAAAGCAGTTCCTGAGAACCTAACATCCTATCTGTAAGCAGGAGGCAGAGAGAGGTACCTGGGAATAGCATGGGCTTTTGAAATCTCAAAGTTCACTCCCAGTGACGCACCTCCTAATCTAATCCTTCCCAAACAGTTTCATCAACTGGGGATCAAGCATTCAAATATATGAGCCTATCTTGGCCCTCTTCTTTTAAATCACCACATTTGCTTAATTTTAAGATGTGCCCCAGAAGTTGGGGGAGGGGTTGGCTACAGCTACATTAAAAAAAAAAACAACATAGATCCAAAATGTCAGAGAGTGCCAGCTCCTTGGGAACCCTGTTTACTGGACTCAATCCACTGAGAAGTTTTTGCACGTTATCTTCTTCAAGCTCTGTCATTCAGAGTCCAAGGCAGAGGCCTAGGTTTCTTTCTCCAAATACTGTTTGTTTACCCCCACCTTGGTGTATATCAGCCTTATTCCAAATAGAGAGGATGGAGTATAAGGACCCCTGTCTCCGCTAGCTTTTCTGCTTAGTGGCCAGACTTTGGGCTCTGCCTCCTGTCCCCAATACTAACCTTTCTCTAGATGTCACTAGGTATCTTTTGAGTCACCCATCTGCATCAAGCTGACAAGCCCTGTGGGGTCTCTGCCATTTGTATCTCAACAACCATGATATCCCTTCCCCAAACCTGCAAACCCAGCTCTTCCTGGCCTCCAGCCACAGCCTTCTGTTTCCTGCACTGTATCTGGGCTTTGAATTTTCTGCTCACTTTCTTGAGTGTTGTTTTCCTAAGTCTCTGCAGAGCTCCAGGGCTCCACATGTTCCCAATCACCAGGCCTCACTGACAGAGGCAACACTGGTAAACTTTCCAAATATTTTCCAGGGACTCAGCGGATATGTAGGTAGATGTCTATCTTTTGGTGACCAGAAGAGGAAGTAAGCATTACACTGGAGAACTTAGAGCACCAGAATATACCTCTAATATGTCTTATAGTGCATATGGAATATAACTCTAATATGTTTTATAGTGCATATACTTAAAGCTCCATCCTGTTTCCATACTATTATTCTGTAAGTTATGTAAATAATCTGAATATTTGAGAATGGCAGAGTGTAAACCTTTCATGTTAGATTCTCAAATTACTTCCAAGAAGGGCTGGAACACAGGGCAGCGCCTTGGGCCTGTCTCTCTGTTGGAACACAGGGCAGCACCTTGGGCCTGTCTCTCCGTAGGCTTCTTTGGTTGGGTACAGGGTATCCTCTAGCCTCAGCAGGCAGATGTGATTTGAATAAGCTGAGGGGAGTGCTGTGTTACCAGGGCCATTCCTTGTATGAAAACCTAGTGCTCTCTGATAAGGGAATATCTGGGGTCTCCTTATCAGAGGGGGTCTTGTCCTTCCAGGAAAAGTACAGCTTTGCCAGAGGATAAACAGCTGAGGCAGGCAGGATGGGTCCATTTACCTGGTACCCAGTTCAGCCTGTGGCCTGTGGTGGAGACTGCCAGGGTAAGGGTAAACATCACACTCTCTTACTGACACCAGGATGATGGCTTAGGGCTTCAGGCCTTGAGCAATGCTGAACAGAGTGGAGTGAGGGTGAATGTGGCCCAACAGACACCAGATGCTCTCTCAGAAGCAAGTGGTTACAGGTGCCTTTGGGCAATCCTAAGGTCAGAGGGTCTCTTAGGATGGGCATGTCCATCTCCACATCTCTACATAGTGGTTTTCTACCTCACATCCTCAGGATAACTCCTGCCTGCAGGGACCATCCCTGGAGTAGGAGTCCAAGCCAGTGTGATGGTGACAAGAAGCCTGGGTTTCTGACCAGCGCAATGGGAGGCCCTAAGCGTTTTTATACAAGCCCTGATATAATCCCTCACAAGGATAGAGCGATGTGGTGGTCCTAGTCACAATGTGCAAGAAAAAGTGGGATTTTGGGCAGGCTGAGAAGGAATAGGAGGTGTCACTCTGCCATGGAGTTGCTATGCTAGGATGGAACAATTGGGGGGAGCCCTTTGGACGATCTGTAGGGAGTCACCTGCAGGTCGAGAAAACTGGAGCAGACCAGGAGAGACAGTCCAGAATAGGGGTGGGGATTAAGGGTAAGTGTACATCTGCTGGCTTTCCCCCCTAGCCCTCAGTCTATTTAGGAAGTACTATAGCAGGTTCAAGACTCCACCTGTTAGATCTTTTTCTCCATCCATGTCTGCCAATAGATCGAATTGGAAGGTGTTTTCAAAGCATTTTTTTTTCTGTAAACAGATGCCCAGGCCCTTGTCACCCCTCATTGCTACTGCCCACCTTTCTCCAAGATTTGATTTTCAAAACACGTAGGTAACCATATGGCCTTCAGCATCCTTCAGTTTGGACTGTTTCCGTGATTTTAATTTTTTGTTTTTTAACAGCTAAGCGGTATGTATCCCTCGCTACGCATGTCTGACAGTCCCACCAACAGCTAGTCTCTTACTCTGGGTGGCCGGCGGGCATCTGTCCCTGCGCACAGATCACTTTCCCTGGCTGGGGCGCTGTCCAGCTCCTGGGTCCTGGGTCCGCGGCCCCAGCTCTAGCGCACAAGGGGCCGAGTGAACCCCTCTCACTGTCCTCTAGAGGCCCCGGCGACTAGACTGGTAGCGCCCCACGCGGATGGGCTGCTTCACCACTCAGGTTCCGGCCCAGGTCACCGCGCCAAGGAGTGGCAGGGGCGCAGTCCCGGGTACGCGCAGGGGAGAGGAAGGGAGGGGAGGCTGGGGGCGGGTACAGCTGGGGGCGTGTCCAGGAAGGGAATCCAGCCTGGGAGGGGCGCTGGGGGTGGGGGCCGAGCGCCGGGCCGGCGGGCAGCTGGGCCCCTGAGCCGCCCGCGTACGTCCAGCGCGCCGCCTTGCCTGCAAACAGCAGACCAACCGAGGCCACGCCCGCGCGCGCGCCTCGTGTCCCCGCCCGCTCGTCGGTCGGAGCACGGCTGGCGGCGCGGTGGCGGCTCGACACGGCGGTGGCCGGGCGCAGGCGGCCGGGCGGAGTAGCAGACTGCGCCGAAGCCGCCCCAGGCGCAGGGCTCGCGGCGGCGGAGAGCGCCGGACTCATCGGGGCCCGCGGCCACCCGCGCCTTTCAATGGGCAGCTCCCACTTGCTCAACAAGGGCCTGCCGCTGGGTAAGGCCGCGCGCGCGCATTTCCGGCTGCGGGCGGGGGGGTGGGGAGTGGGCGGGGGCGAGGCGGCCGGGCGCGCGCGGCGCTGGCTTTGTGTGCGAGTGCGCGTGCGCGCTCGCTGTGCGCGCGCTGGCGGGGAGGTGGGGGGGACCCAGGAGGCTAACGGTGGTGCGCATGCGCGAATTGCTGCACAAGCGTGCGCGTCCCTATTTTCCGATGCCCGCTCGCGACCCGCGCAGGTGACAAAGGGGTCTATGGTGGTGCGACCCAGGCTGTGACCGAGCCGGGCCTGTCTTCCTGGCCCGCGGTCCCGCGAGGATCCTTCTCGTGGACACCCTGCCGGGACCTAGGTGTTCCCGGAGTGACGAGCCTGCGGATTCCGCGTGGGCCTCGGGTCGGCAGATCCCGGAGCGGGTAGTCTCTAGAGGTGGCACTGAGGGAACATGGGTGGCATACATGCCTATCACCCCTCTAGACGATTTAGTGATGCCCAGCTTGGCCCCTGGATTTGGATCATTTAAGTTTTTATTTTTTAATTCATTTACGAAAGTCCTTAGGCCACAGGGGTCCTGCCTGTGGAGGGCAACCCTTCCTTGGCTGCGTTCCCTGGCCGCGCAGCCAGGCGCACGCGCAGTGAAGACGACCCCACCTTCGGGCGGGGCAGCCCAGAGGTTTCGGAGCCGGGAGGAGCCTTTTGCCCACCGTCCAAGTGCCCTACGGTGTCCCTCTCTTTGGCGCTTCCACCTTAATGACGACACGGCTTGACCCTCCAGCTCTGCCCTCATAAGGGCACTGCCTTCTTCCTTATAGCCTGAAAGCTGGCAGGGGACGAATCCTCGCAGTGTGAGCTGCTAGCAGGAAATAAGGAACTGTAGGCAGGAGGGAAAAGGGGAGGTGCCCTGTGATGGCCCACTGCAACTCTTATCACACAAGGCCATTTTGCAGATCCTGTCAGTTTGTTTCAGGGTGTGGCGGGGTAAGGCCCTCCAGGCCTGCCTCCATCCTGGACTAGTGGTGGGTCCTCCTCCCCCACACTGCTTCTCTTCAGAGCTGTAACACTCACATACACACACACACACACACACACACACACACACACACACGTATGTTTGGGGGAAGAGGCTCTGCACCCAAACCATCAGGGTTATAGTCCAGAATTTCCCATGGGGTAGGGAGGGCAGGCCCAACCCATTGCCTTCCAGAAATCAGCAGAACAGCCTTGCCTGTCAAACCTTTCCTGGCCCAGGGCCATGTCCCTTGTAATGAGCTTTTGATTGATTAGGATAAATTTGCCTTGTAGGAAGGAAAAGGGAAGGAGTTTAGTTGTCCAGTATTTAGGAAAGTGAACCCTGTAAGCCAGGGTGTCAGCAAGATGATACCTAGTGGTTTTATTCCCCGGGTAGTATGCACCCTTACTGTGTTCTGCTTTGTCACTTCCAGAATCAGAGAGCACGTGTCCAATATAAGCAGGAATGCACAGGATGCTTACCCCAGTGTGGTTGGCATGCAGGACATCGGGGCTACTGCTATAGAGTTGGACTAACATCTTTGAGTCCCGGGGAGCATGATTTCTGGAAGAATGATAGCAGGATATGAATATGGGCTGGGTTCATGTGTGTTCTCTCTGTTTCATCTGCAACATGGGGTGACAGCTGTGGGATGTGCCAAGTTCAGGGACAGCATTGTGGTGTAGTATGGGATAATACTGTTCTCCGGAACTCTGTGTTTCCTTGTCTTGTTACTATTTAGGGTGGCAGCTGTGGTTTGAGGCTTCTCTTTCTCTGCATGGCCCTGCTGTGTGTGTCAGCCTCACTTCCACAGATGTCTGAGGGCACCGTGCCATGTTAGTTGTACATAGTGTGGGCTGGGGCCTGTAGATTCCTGGTGGGACCTCAGTGATACACTGTTCCTGCTCTGGCCTCTGTTCTCACTTCTGTCACCTGTGGGCCTGTAGCAGGTTTCAGCTTGTGTTTCGCCTTTCTCCAGATGAGCCTCATGCTCAGAGAGGTCTGGTATCCCCTTCAGGGTTCTATATGGGATCAGACTCTGGCCCCCAGCCTTCCAGCAGCTCACTGTTTCCTACCTGCCTTTTGTACTTCATTGGTGGATGCCAACAGTGTTAACCTGGCAAGAAACTTGTGTGAACATTGATCCTTAGACCTGGGTACTGCTGAGGACCCCCTTGGGGAGAACACTGTCCATGTGACCTACTAGCTGTGTGGCTCCCTGGCATGGTGTGGGAAGCAGACATGTCCTGAGGTCTTCACTGCACGGCAGCACCTTTACACTAGCTTTCATTCTTCTAGAGTCAGGAAAGGATTTGGCTTGCTTGGTGCTGGGCAGAGTGTCCTGCCTCCAAGCCCCGGGATGGAAGCTTCTCCACAAGAGAGCCAGTGGCTTATGTGGCGTTGGTTTTGTAGTTCACCCATGGCACCTGAAAGTCTGCCAGCACCAGTGCCTGCATTCTGTGTCTTCACACTCACTGTCAGCAGTGACTCTGGGTTGTGTGGGGTAGACGGGTTCAGCCTACCGTGTCTTTCAGCAGTCCTGCAGCAGCTGCAGCACCCTTGTCCCTCGTGAGGGCCATGCTCACAAACATATACCATCTTTCCCAGAGCCCAAACTGTTACTGTGTTGGGTGGTAGCTTTAGAAGACAAGCTCATTTTTTATAAAGTTGAAACGTTTTGTGTGGCCTCTTTTCAGATTTGCCTGACTTAGCTTCTGTGAAGTCCCAGTCAGCATCAGACCTGTGTTATAAAGACAGAGTCGGAGCTTGAAGATTTTGGGACAGGGCTACATTGGCTTGGGTGGTTCAAAGAGAAATTCAGTAGGGGTGGGATGATGATGTATGGATCAGGAGTGCAGGGGTTTGTGCCTCACCGGGGGCATGGAAGTGGGGACCCAGAGAGATCTGCACCCCTCCCCCACATTGCTATCCCTTGTTTTGAGAGGCTGTGGTGCTCTTCCTGCTACTGTCTCCAGTAGAAATACATAGGGCTGCTTCATCTGGAGATAAGTCTCCAGTGAAGCTTTCTGTAAATCCCATGACCTCTGTGTCCTTTACAAGACCAGGGCTCTCTACAGCATTGCAAAGTTTTCCTGTTAAGAAAGGTAGGAAGGGTAGCAGCCCCTAATAAGCTGGAAAGTCTAGCACAGCTTGTGTTCTTCCAGTGAGAATAGTTTTCCCAACTGGCTTTGGAACAGGCAGATGTTCTAGGGTGTCAAGACTGGCAGTATTTGTTGTAACACACACAGGCAAACTGCTACATATAGATACAAAATAGCCAGCATGATTGGAAATGTGGCAAATCCATGCCCTTTATTTGTTTTTTATTCTGCGTCTTCCCTGATGTGTGCTATAAGTCACAGCTGGCTGTGGAACACTCTGGTTTCTCACAGACACCTTCCCTCAGTGCCACCTCACTGTCCTGCTCTGCTTTACCTGTCCTTGGGCAGTGCCTGCCTGCCCTGGAGGTTCATGTAGCAGCGCTTTGCCCTGCTTACTCCTGTTGTCCTCACTTTTCAGCTCCATTCTTACCAGATTTGGCCTCCACTTGATCTGAGTGGCCAGGTTCTGTCCTCTGACCTCCAGATCTGGGCAGGGACCAGCCCACAGGACAGCTTTGTAACGAGAGAGGGCTACTTGGGATTAGAGCTGGCCTTGTAATCCAGAGGGATCTGTGCTTAGAGGTAGGAGAGACACCCCACTCCCCCAGTTGCTGAGGAATTCTTTCTCAGAGGGCCTTTAAGGAGGATGGGAGTGGCTAAGGGTAGGAGGGATTGGTCTTGGTTGAGAAGTGCTGGCCATTCCCAGAAGGAAGTCTTTGGTTGGTTGGTTGGTTGGTTGGTTGGTTAGTTGAGACAGGTTCCCAGAACCCCCACAGCCCAGATAGCTGTTGTTTTTGATATTGCAGATGACAGTGCCCCATGCAAGGAACAAATATTCCTTGCCACAAGTCTTGTCAGAGCTTCCAGCATCCTGACTTTAGGTCTGTTCTTCTGCAGTGGCTCTTTAGTGCCCTCTGCTGGGAACGTTCGGCATGGCACCTACTAAGAGGAGGGTTGGGCCTGTGGCAGGTGCCTGGCACGGGCAGGCTGTGACTCTAGGGCGTTGTTGCTGCTTTACTGACTGGCTGTGCATTGTCTGTAGTGTTCCTCAAGGCTGGGCATATCCTGGAAGCTAGCACTGGGTATGTGTCTGGGAATTCACAGAGACAGCTTGTGAAAAAGATTGTGAGTATTCTGGAAAGAGATATTCCCCAAATACATTGGGTGCTGGGTTCTGAGGCCACAACCTAATTTGGATTGTGGCTGTGTGTGGTCTTTCTGGATGAGTTTCCAGAGCATTGACTGACAGGTGGTCTTGTCTCTTGGTGATGCTGAACGGTGGTGAGGCCAGGTTCCATCTTAGCATCCTAGTTAAAATGAGGGGTTGGCCCTTGTGTAGAGTCCAAATACTAGAAACAGAGACCAGGGCTTTGGGTGCTCAGTGACACACTTTGAGGATTGGGCCTTTGTGCTTACCTCTAATATCCTAGGTTTCTGGGCTACAGGCTCTACCAAAGTGTGTGTGGGTATCAAGGCCCACACTTTGAACACAATTAGGCAGCACTTTGAGGAGAACTAGGTGACTGTTAGCTATGCTGGGATGCTTTAAAGGGACTGGGAAGGAAGTAGGGTAGAATGTTGGAAAGCCAGCATCTAGCAAGCTTTCCTGAAAGTCTCATTAAAAGATCCATGCTGGAACATGGTTGGGACAGCCTTAGATGTCAGGAAATGTAAGTATCAAGGAGAAGAACCTCCCAGGACCAGCTGGTAGGCCCCATTCTGTAATTGCATGTTCCTGTATTCAATGTCGGCTGCCTTGACCTCTCAATTTGAGAACACAAGTTTTTGAGAACATTTGAAGAAGTCTGGAGGGGTAGCCAACCACAGAGCTGTTCCTCGGTTCACATAGATGACTCGGGGGCTTGCCCTAACCTAGAATCACAAACTCTGAGTGAGTGAGTGCCTTGCTGTCCAGGTTGGTCTTCCGGCTGCTGCAACTGGACAGGGCTAAGGATATAGCAAAAAGCTTTGCTCTCATGAAGTGTCCTGGAGTCTGAGTTTTAGCTGGCCTTTGATGGCGTTTTAACTTGTCTCTTGTGTTTGATTTTTAGTAAGACTTTGAACCCGACGCAGGCTTCAGTGGCTGCTGTGGAGCAGAAGCCTGAGAGCTTTGGTTGGAGACAATAAGACGTGGGATGAGGCTCCGTGACAGAACGCGGTTCGGCCTGGGGATTCTGAAGACAAAAAGCTTTGGACAGGCGAATTCATGGTCGTGGAAACCCTGCCCCAATTAAGCAATGTCAGGTTGGTAGGGGCTGCCAAGTGAAGCCATCTCTGCAAAGGAACTACAGGAGGGACTTGGGCTGCATTAGTTAGGCAGACTGACCTGTGGCTGATGACTGTGGGATGCCTAAGGAATATGCTTGGTGTTTGCAGGCTTCCTTGGTCAGCAGCCATCCAGCTACTGTGCTAGGGGTTGGTTTCTGTAAGAAAAGTGTCCTAAGGGTATGGAGGTGGGTGCTGAGGGCAGGTCTTACCTGAAGGAGCTTGAGGATCAGGTTTCAGGCTGTGCAAGCTCCAGTTGAGACCAGAGATCCGAGCACAGCTCAGTAGTGCTTTCTTGTTTTATGTGTTCAGTAAAGCCTAGCCCTGGGTTAGTGTTCCTGTATAGCATAGTCTAGTTACTAGACTTGTCCGCCTCCTAGGTGGGTTTGTTTGGGAGGACCCTAGCACTGCAGCAGCTCTGTGAATGAAGAGGCACTATAAGCCCACTGTGTTTTAGAGGGCTTGGTCTTTTGTCCTTCCACATGAATCTTTGGGTATCATACCCATTTTTAGATGAAGATATAGGCTTAGACCCAGCCTAGCCACATCTGTATCCATAGGTCCTCCATGAGGAGTTGTCTACAGGGTGAGAGAATGGAGTTTCTATCAGACTGCCAGGCTGGGCAGGTCCTTGATGAGGTATAGGCCACATCCTGGGGAACAGGCTCAGACTGTCCTTTGAGGGCTTGCTTTATAGCCTTAGAGGATTTGCTGACATGGGCATTGCTCGCTGGTGATTCTTACAATGTATGGTGTTCAAACCAGGGAATGAGAAAAGTAGATGTTTACCAACACTTTTAAAATAGCAGTAAGTCCATTACCTGCTACAAGAAGTAACACTTTTATGTGAAAAAAGTCACTTTGCAAGTCCAAGTTGGAGAATGATTGGATTGTTGCTATTTGTCCACCTCTGTTGCCTGGTGATAGGGATAGCTAGGGATGTGGTCCATAGAGATCAAGGAAGGGAGGATGCAAATGCCGATCCTGTGACCTTGCGCATCCCATCTTGAAGGTTGGGTCCATCTAATCTCAGCACTTTTATTTTTACTGTTTATGAAGGCATGGATGGGTATAGCTGTGTCTTCTCAGGCACGTTGACTCTGGGGAAGGGCTCTGTGCAGCAACACCTCTGTCCCACAGCTGGAGATCTTGGGCTTACTGTTGTCTAGAAGGTAGCTCCATTATCCTCTGGGTGGTCAGTGAGACCTGTGTCACAGCCCAGGTACCCACTTTCAGGCCTGGGAGCCTTGGAGCCTTGCTGTAAAATGGGTGTGGCAGTCCCTAGAGCACTGTCTTTCTGTGATTTCATGGGTTCTCTGAGGTACTTCTTGGCACTGGAAGTTTGGGGCAGCCTCAGCACCTGCAGGCAGGACAGTGAGTGTGGACTGCACGGCTGCTGCCAGCGAGCAGCTACTGCAGGGCTACCTCTGGCCTGCTCAGGGCAAGACTGTGTGGTGACTTGTTTCTTGTCCTCCACTCCCCACTGTGCCTTGGTCCATTCTTTTGGTCAGCTTTTGGAAGGGCTGGACAAAGCCCTGCCTCATGCTACCTGCTACCATGAACCCACCTTTGGCCTTCTTAAGGTATCTGCTGCCCAGCTGAAGGTGGCCAAACAGTACCTGGGAAATCCTTGTTCCTGTATTTGGCCACAAGTGGGGTCTAGTTTAGTGTGTCATGTTGGGAACAAACTGATTTTTTATCCACAAAGGCTTTGGTGGAACTAAGAATCAGACCCAGGGCCTCATACCCACCAGGCAAGTGCTTTTCTCCTGAGTTGCACTCCAGGCCTAAGGTTCTTTCTCACCTTGATCTGGGAGGTGGGTTCTTAGAGTGTCATTATCCCTACCCACCCTCACACTCTCCTCTTTTTTTCTTTACTGTCGCACTGATTTTTGGCCTTTGAAATCTACCACTAGGAATGATATCAGTTAAGGTCACATACTAAACATCACTCTGTGGTCACTCTGGGGTTCTGGGCAGACACATGGTGGTTTTAGGCATCAAAGAACAAGTAGGCACTTCCCTGATTCCCATCATTTTGTGATCTGCACACACCTGTGTTGATAAGATAACTTATGGCTGTAGGGAGCCAGGGATGAGGTACTTCCTACCTCCCCTGTCCTCCTGTCTACCATAACCTCCCTAGGGTCTACAAGGATTTCAGGTCCTATGCTCTTGAGGGATTGATGGTCTGAGTCTACTCAGTCATCAGTAAGCTACAGCAAACTCTATTTTCTTCTTTACAGTTTTAATTTGCTTTTTACAAAGCCCCATGTCACCAGATGCTGAGTGCAGCAAATTCTCAGGCTGACCTCACCAACTCGAGTGGGTAGTACAGTCCTCTGGGCACAGACTGGCGCTGCTGAGGGCATTAAGTGGTCTGCTCCTCTCTTGCAGGCGTCCGACCTCCCATCATGAACGGGCCCATGCACCCCCGGCCCCTGGTGGCACTGCTGGATGGCCGGGACTGCACAGTGGAGATGCCTATCCTGAAGGATGTGGCCACAGTAGCCTTCTGTGATGCACAGTCCACACAGGAGATTCATGAGAAGGTAGAGTCATATGTCCCTATTAATAGTTGGCCAATAGTTATGGGGGAGTAGGGAACTCCAGAGCATGGGCCATGCAGCCTCAAGCTGTTGTCTTGAGTCAGTACACAGCAGTAGCCATGTTCCTCAGCCTCTGGCCACAGTGGGTCTAAATACCACCTGGTCTTGTGTGGCCTGTCACTCTGCCTGGCCTGCTCAGGAGGTGTGGAGATGGGCTTACTCTGTATTTTCTTGACTTGCATCACAGCCAGTTCATTGGAAGTAGAACTGTGGGCACCTGGCAGTGATTATGCTGGATGCTCCCTGGCATATAGAAAAAAGGGCACGCTATCCTCACCTACAGTGCCTGCCTAGAGCTTGTGGTCAGTGGTTAGCAGCTCTGAGCAGTTTCTGTGATTCATGTTTGCTCAAATATGTGGGGTTCCCCTGTTACATGGAGTGTGTTCATAGGATTTCTGCTTGTATCAAAGTTAATTCAGACTTTGCACTGAAGACAGCTTGGAAACGATCTTTAAAACAAATCTAAAGAGCTTCAGGAGTTGACAGGGTAGAACCAGTCGGGGATTGAAGCCTCAAGGCACCTGGCACCTGCTCTTATGGATGGTCTGGATGGTTAGCCTAGAGATTTGCTTCACTGGGAAGAACGGCGAGCTTTGTTCTTGGTGGCACTATGGTCTCAAAGGGTGGGTCTTTTGGCCCATTGCAGATGTTGCCTCAGACCCAGAGGGCAGTGAAACCCATATCTGAACTTACCTTCACATAGCCTACTAGTCAGCCTTCTAAGTCTGCCAGGCATGGGATTTAGCATGTAGTGTACCTACAGCCCTGCTCTCCAGTGGCTGCAGTCATCTGGGACAGGCATTCCAGCCTGAGCCCAGTGTGTGTCTGTAGTCCTTGGGTACTTGTCACTTCTGTATAATCAGTTACAAGGAGGTAAGGCTCTGTGAAGTAGAATAGAGCTTCTGACTCATGGGAGACTCAGGCTGACTGTGGGATGGGCTGCCATCAGCCAAGAAATGGAGATTATCATGTTGAAGGTCATGTGGTAGGTATGAAGGAGCAAAGTTGAAAACACAGAGCTTCAAGACACTAAAACTGAAAGTGAAAATTACCACTGAGGGCATAGTAGTAGGCAAGCAGGAAGAGATCAGAAGTCTTGATTCTTAGGCCTTGTGGAGAAGAGTGGGGAATGGGAGGAGAGGAGGAGCAAGGAGTAGGCAGGTTAATGGAACTCAGAGGGGAGGGCTAAGTACAAAAACGGAACACAGTGGTAGAAGAGTTCCCCAGACAATAGGAAATGGTGTTAAGTAAGGACCTTGAGCCTGTGGCATGCCATGGACAGTAATCAGGGGTACTCTATACTGTTCTATATCCTTACAGCATGCCAGCTGCCATACTTGGGGGCCTTTGTCCTAGCAGACATGACCTGCATTCTCACAGTCATACCTGAAGGTATGGCAGCTTGACTCACAGTAGCCAGAATCGGACAACCACTCAGTGCCCTTTGCTGATATGCTGGGCAAATTGGATCCTGCCACAGATCCTGGCCCAGGCAAGGCATGACCCACAGGTACACAGCACTCACTGAGAGAAATCACCTTCCCTCTTCCCTCTGGCTAGAAATTGGGTGGGATGGCTAAAGCCTGGGTAGAAACCTTGTACCACAAGAAAGCCATATACAGGGAATGGAACAGCCACAAGACAGGAGTCTGGTACCCAAATAATTATGAAAGTGCAATAGGGCATTTGGAATACCCTATCTCTAGGTGTGGAAAGGAAATAACTGTCTTATATATCCTTGTTACATGGTAATTTCTACCTTTTTAGAGCAAAAAGTCCTCACAACTGGCTGAGTGTTACTATCTACAATGCAGATGAACATCTTATACTGTCAGTGAAGAACATAATGAAGAAAACTTTGCAGAGTCTTTGGCTCTTCTGGCATGGACCCAGGAGATCTATGGATGTGGGAAAGTCACTTGTGGCAAGAATCTCAGAACATCCCTGGGCTGGGTGCTGTGCAATTTCCCAGCCAAATGATCTCCAGCCCAGAGCTGCATGGGGCCCAGGAGGAATCCAGGGACACTGCTCCCAGCAAGTGCTAAGTGAGGACTTAGGGCAGCAGAAAGTCTCCAGAGGGATCCTGTGAGGATAGGAGAATGACGCTCCATGACCCATGGGTAGAGAACATCCCAGGCCAGAGGAAGTCTCTTGCACCTAAGATGTTCAGGAAATGAGTGGGTAGAAGTGTTTCATGTGATCAGCAGACTGCAGAGGTCCTGACCGTGGGCTCAAGCTCTAGACACATCTGGAATCAGGACGAAAGTAGAAAGAAGAGGGGTTTACTGTGTGCAGGAGTCCATTGCCATGGGTCAGCAGGGCCAGAGACTCTGAGACCCACTGTTTGTGCCTTGGTGGGACAAAGCAGGGGATTGAGGGATGTGTGTGGCCTTCAGGTATTTGGGCAAAGTGCTGGTGAACTTGGTTCCAGGGCTGGGATGGTGTTCTGGTTGCATGGCAGCAACTGGATGATCAGGAGACTTAGGCAACTATAGAAAGGAATCTAGGCATTCTAAGTGACACACTGAAAAAAGTAAGCAGCAATAAAGTCCTGTGAGGTCACCTGGGCCCTTTGTACCTTGGCCAAAGGGCCATGTGTAGATCTTCAGACCCTCCCAGTCAGCAGGAAAAGGAAGTCCTTGTAGAAAGCTGGCCAGAGAAGCCCTGTTTATGTAAACCACTCATCAAGTCCCTCTCTGGCCCCATGAAAACTCACAGTTCCCCAGCAGGTGGCCAGTAGGAAACCTGGATGTCACTTCCTTCTGGAGAGCAGAACAGTGCAAGGGCCCCAGATGTCTGTGAAACTGGATAGTCTGCAGAGGCTTCGGCCAGTATTTGCTCTGCCTATGGCTGACTATGTCAGCAGGAAAATATCTGGCGTGATGGAGAGGTGGGAAGAACTGCAGTTTCATATGGCAGCTGTTGCTGTTGAGGTGATAAAACCATCCAGTATGGTTTGGAGCTTCAGTGTTCTCTCAGCAGGAGATTGCCCTGACCATAAAACCTTACTGTGGTTTGGGGCATGAGCTCCATTCAGAACTTGTTGCCACTGGGTGCACTCAGAACCCATTTCCAGCCAAAGGTAGCTGACCTGCATTAGTCATTCCTCGTATGTTCTACCTGCTACAGATGTCTGAGACCCATGTCCTTGCAATCTGGTATTGAGGACACCAGGTACACTAGGGTCAAATCTAACCTGGTTACACAGCTGGTGGGTGGGTGGGTGGGGATATGTGAGTGGCTTGCAAAGCATGGTTTCTTGGAGGCCTATCCTCAGAGGACAGACCAAGAAGCACCCATACAAGAGGTTACAAGGTGGGTGGTGGTGGTGACCTGGGCTGTAGATGTCTGCCCACTGTCTAGTAAGTCCACCCCTAGTATGCTTTTGTCCTGCATCTGAGCACTGGTGACTTCATACTAGATACAAAACAAAAAAAAGACACTATGAAAAATATTCACAGAGAAACATATACAGGCAGATTTCACCCTGGAAGGCAAATTCAGGCACCAGTAGTAGAGGTAGGGTGTGTTTTAGTTGCAGAAAACCCAGTGTTGATATCAGCATGGCAGTTGGCAGCCTAGACCCTCAGAGGACCCTCCATTTCTAAGCAATAACTCAAGGAAATGAATACACTGGCTTTTATCATGGATGAGTTAGCACTGGCAGCAGTCAGAGTGCAGTAGAAAGTTCAGATGCTTTGATTTCTGCCTTCCCTGTTGGTGCATTCTGCAGTACATTGAAAACATCCTTTTGAAAGATATTACTCTCATGGTTAAGTGCTGAGGATAAAAAGCAAGCTGGCTGTCCACGTGCATGGTGATACACATACAGGACATAGGCCTCTAGGTATGGATCTGTCCTGTCCACAGTCAATCCCTTTGCAAACATAGTGAGGGACCCAGGAGCATTTGTCCAGGCTGAACACCTGGCTCATATCAGGTGTTAAATCTGTCCGAAACCACAGACCCCTCCTAATACTACCCTGAGATCTTTCCATTTTGGTCTGCACTGCTCTAACTGCCACGGGCCTCAGCAAATAATCATGTGGGACTGATCCCCCAGCCTCAGCTGTTCTACAGAGCTGTCCCAGGTCCTTCTTCCTGTGCTCCTGAGTGCCCATATAGCACAAAGCAGTCAAGGACTTCCCTAAATCTCCCCTTATTCCTATGCCTTGGGCTGCTTCAGCTGCCATTCCCCTTTCACTCTCCCGCATGGGCTCTTCATGACACTCTACTGTCATATGGGCATTTCTTTTCTACACAGGTCTAAGTAGCATATATGGCCCCAGTTCCCTCCTTGAAGCCAGGGTCAACCAACAGTTCTGGCCCTGAGCTTATGCTCTAGGGCCCCCTCACCCTCACATCCCAGAGGCCCCCGTTTTAGCCTCTTAGGATCTTCCCTCAGCTCCTAGCTGCAGCTTCCATGTGTAGTAGTCTAATGTTCCCTGGACCCAGGATGAGTGGAAAGGCTGTCCTGCCTCAGTGACAGCTGTCTGCATTCTGGGCCGTGCACCTGGCTATTGAGGTGTAGCTGTAGAAACGGAGGCTGTGCCAGCCTTTCCCCATGGAGTACCCATGGCCCCAGAAGGATGCCTTGTTGGGACTATTTTTTTCCAGCTGTTTTATGTTCTTATATCTACTAGGTAGGAGAGAAAGAAGATTAGAGAGGTAAGGGGGTGTAGACCTCTTTAGAATACTTCTTGCTGATTAGGGATGTTGTGTTTCTTGGTGCCAGTCCAATCTTTGTTAATCAGGATATCTCCAACTTCTCGTCAAACTGCAGGAGCAGCAGTCACCTTCTTTGGGGTACCTCTGGCCTCTCTTGGGGCTCTGGCATTTATTCCTTCTTCAACATCCCCAGAATTTAACTATCTTCAGCTGGCAAAAATCATACTTCTCCTAGAGCATAGTTAATAGCTTCGGACAAACTGAAGCAACTTCATATCCCACACCTGGGATTAAAACCAAAACATCCACATAACTGGGTCTTTAAAGAAACCAAAATCCTCACTGCATTACCTTAGCTCCACAGCTAACTATACCAGCTGGAAGAACCAGTACAGGGGACAACAGGCGCCACAGTTAGCTTATTACAGAATATAGTGCCCTCTTAGAGGCTAGCCCTGCCACTCCCAATCTAATGTGGATATGTTTGTTAACGTGGATGCTCTTCACACTTCTTCAAGGAGACTGGTGTGGACTGGGCCCCATTGTTTTGGGCATAGAGTCTGGTTGTTAGCACATGGTGCTGCTACTCTTTGCCTAGACACCATCCACAGCCTCTCTGCTGAGATGGCAGCATGCTGCTCTTCTGAGAGAACTGTTACTGTTAGAACACGGCTGTCCCTGCATTGTGTTCCCATTGTCTTTCCTTGTGCTCCTTCTGGCCGCTCAGCCTTTGGGTATCTTTAGTGGGTCCTGCACGGCTTAGTGAGCATCCTGTTTTCTCTCAATGCAGGTACTGAATGAGGCTGTGGGTGCCCTGATGTACCATACCATCACACTGACCAGAGAAGATCTGGAGAAGTTTAAAGCTCTTAGAATCATCGTCCGAATTGGCAGCGGGTTTGACAACATCGACATCAAGTCAGCTGGGGATCTAGGTAGGAGCTCTGAAGCCCCTGTTTCCATTTACCAAGGTGTCTCACTGAACCTTTAGGCTCTGGTGGATAATCAGGAGAAGCCTGCTGGGACTGCTTCTTGATTTGGGGCTATGGGCAGGACAGGTTATGGTGGGCTGCACAGGATGTGGGTATAACTTTACTCACTGTGTTGTTACCAACCTTTCAGACCTAGGGTTTAGGTTGAGACAAGGGACCAGTCAGAGAGGTCATTGTCCTCTTCCCACAACAGGGACTATGCGCCGTAGTCATACTTGTATTACACATATGAAGTCATGTGTGCTCAAATTGTACACACGTGTATGACTCTGCATCAGTGTATGTATTTTTATTGAAACAGTGTGGCCATACTTAGCCATTTTAGCCTGTTTCTGTGCTAGTGGCCAGCTGACAAAGCAAGGCTACACTCTCCAGTGTCTGTTATTGACATCCTTCTGCCCTTCTTCTCCTTACATAGAGGGAGGCTAGATTTGACCTGTCTGGGGGAACCCCAAGGCAACTGCGAACTTTAGTATCGTGGTGGGAAAGTCAGTCTTGTTCTGTTGGTTCATGCTGGTCTGGCAAGCCACGGGGGCCACAATCTTGGAGGCTGGCCTGCTTCTCCTGGGGCAAGACCCCACCATTTATCTCTATAGTACCTGAATTCACAGGCTCTACTCTTCAGCTAGGGATGGCCTAAGGCTGGGCCAAGTTTGGTCCCCTGCAGCCTAGATATGGGGAACAGGGTGTGCCTTGCCTGCCATATATCTTCTCAGGGGTCAGCTTTGTTTTTGAACCTCAGGGCTACCTGCTACTACTCCCTGTGCCCTTGCTTATTTCAAGTGAGTCCTTTCTAGATGATGACCTTCTTGTGTCAGGTATCTTTAATTCTTAAGATAGTTTCTTAAAAACAAAACAAAACAGTCCTGTCCTAGCACCTCAGTGGGAAGCATCTAGCCAAGGTGGGAAGTAGAGTTGGGGCCAAGGCCACCGTGGAAGATGGACTCGTGGTTGGGATGGTGGGACCCTCTGAGGATAAGGGCTACAGGCAGCCCAAGGGAGGATAGACTGTGTCAGCTTACAGTACCTGAGCATAGGCCTTTGGGAAAATTGGGGCACCATGGTTAGGGAAGAGAAGCCCCATTTGACTTGTTCCCAGGACAGTGGGGGTTGGCGAGCCCTGAAGTCAAGGCATGTCTGGCCTGGGAAGCCCTGGGGGTCTGGAAGTTGTGATTCATGTAGTGTCAACAAGTGGAGGCCAGCCAGCCCGAAGATGTGCCTCGGCTCTGGCTCTTTGTCGGCGTGGCCATGGCTGCTTAGGAATGTTAAGTGGCCAGTGATCCACATGGGAAAGAATTGAATACTGACAGATTGGCTTCTTTTCAGCACCTGCACATCCAGAGTATTCAGACTGGTCAGAGAGCAGTTGGCTCTGTCTGTTTGCTTGTTGGTTGCCACAGTGGTGTTGTACCAGGCTGTGGGTACAGGTTAAGTATGCCCATGATAGAGACTGGCAGTCTCCTCGGTGGCTGTGGGCTGTGTCTTCTGACATGTTACTGCTGAAGAACAACCCCAAGGTTGCGCTCTGGCTGCAGCATCTCTGATTGCGGATGACAGGAGGCTGTGGGCCTGGTACATGTGTCTCTGTGTGTTTCATAGGCATTGCAGTGTGCAATGTGCCGGCAGCATCTGTGGAAGAAACGGCAGACTCCACCCTGTGCCACATCCTGAACCTGTACCGACGAACCACCTGGCTACACCAGGCCCTTCGGGAAGGCACTCGCGTCCAGAGTGTAGAGCAGATTCGAGAGGTGGCTTCAGGAGCTGCCAGGATCCGTGGAGAGACCTTGGGCATCATTGGACTAGGTGCGTTGGCCACTGTGACTTAGCACAAATTGCCTTTGCCCATCTGCCACCCTTGCACTTCCTAAAGTTGAGGCCCTGGAGTTGCTGGTTGTGTTGCTATCCTCAGCTCAGGATAGGACATAGGAGAAGAAGTCCATGGGCGGGGCTAGAGACACCAGGCTGTCTTTCACAGGTGCCATCCATGGAGGTCATTCATGAGTGGGCACATGTGTATACTATATGTGGATGAAACGGACATAGTATACACATGGACACACTTAGATCTGTACACAGTTACATACACACTCGTGTAACATGTTACTGCTGAAGCACCACCTTGAGTATGTGCTTTGGCTATAGGACTTCTGACTGTTGATGACATGAGACTGTGGGCCTGGTACATGTGTACCCCACAGCTCTGGAAGACTTGAGTTGGTAGGAGCTCAGGCCTGTTTCTGTACTGCTGAGGTGATACTTAGTCCCCACCCTCCCTTGCTTGTTCTCACAGCTGTTTGCTTTTTGTTGGTACCCATTTGTTATGTGTTCCAGAGAAACGGTACAGTAAGTTGTGCCGGAGTTTCAGCATTGAGGGCTTCCTTGTCACCAGGTAGCCTCCCCTTGGCTAACCTGGGCTGCACTGTACTCCTGCCTCAGCACTGCTGCCAGCATCAGTAGATGGGAGATGTGTGTGGGTCACCTGAGTTACGGAAGAGATAGACCTGGCATATAGTTGTAGTCCCAGTAGACACTCATGCAGGGTTGTTTGTTCTTCCCTGTCCAGTGTGTAGGACAAGATAGTACATCCTACTTCAGTGTAGTAGTCCTGAGATTCATTGAAGGGTGAAGAAAGACAAGCACAGGGAGTGAGGGGTCAGGGAGTCACTGGGCAGGTTTTGGTGGTCAAGGCAGCCCCACCCTCAGGTCTTGCCGTCCAGTCTGCTTGGTCTTACTCTATTAGTGGCTTAGCCTCTGCTTCCATCACTAGTGTTTGTGGGCTGAGCCGTGTGTCCTTTTGGTACTCTGCCTTGCAATGATACTTTGTCCACTGTGCCATGTGGCTGCCACTAACTACCGTTTGGCCTACACTGCTGTCTTCTCCACTGTGACATGCTGTCTACTATAGCCAGAGCTCCCCAGGCTCAGGACACATGGATGGTGATGCATGTGGACTTGTGTGTGAATGTACAATATATACAAGTGAGGATGGTGAATTGCGCCTCCTCAGGGCACAGCAAGGGCCCCAGAGGGAGTTGCTGCACCCTCTATCTTGGGGACCCCCTAGTCATATGTAATTGCTGTCTACCAACTACAGAACAATTCTGAGGCTGGCTTCCATACACTGTGGCCTCCATCTAGAAGGGAGAAGACCACCTGCCCCCCCAGGTATCCTTACTGTCTTGCTCTTCCTTTCTGTAGCCTGCTGAGGCTGCCTTCAGAGTAGAATTTGGTGATTAGTTCTCATTCATAGAGAGGGCACATAGGCAGTGTGGGCTGTAAGGTCACTTCTGTAAGTGATGTGCCAGCTACTTTCCCATGTCTGTTGGCTTCACACCCAGTCTTCTGCCTTCCCCTTCCTTGTTCTCTATCAGGTTTTTGCAAAATGCTCTGTTATAACTGAAACATACTGGGTTCCTCTCAGGGAGTATACAAGTCCCAAGTATTCTGCTTGGGACAGCCCTGTACCTTTTCCAGCAAGCCTCCCTGTCTGCAGTCTCTGTACTCCATCTGGTACAGTTTGCTAGGTTCATCAGCCCCTGAGTTTGTGTTCTTCCAGCAGACAAGGTCCTAGATGTTGTCTACATGCCTGTCCTGCTCAGAAGCTCTTACTGTTGTACAGGACGCTGTTGATCTGTTTAGCCACTGGACAGATGAAGCTGCTGTGAACAACTTTATACATGTCTTTTTGTGCATGTGACACTGTTTTTCTTTGATTTAACCAGAAGTGTAGTGACTTGATGAGCAGGCAGGAGGCCACCACGGCATTCTTCAAGCAGGTGTGTGGCTTTGGCACTTCTTAGTTGGGTAGCTGCCCTAGGGCTTGGACTTTGCGGATCCTTACTAATGTCAACATCAGTGCTGTCACTGCTGTGGTTTAGTCTGTACCCTCCCAGGAGCTAAAGAGCCTGAGTGCCTTTCTTGCTGGAATGCCTGACCATTTGAGAACCTTGTACCTGTGTTGTGAGGTGTGGTGCTTGTCAGGCTCTGTTCGTTCTTGGTGTGGATCTGCAAGATTCCATCTGTGTTTTGCCTCAGAGTCTCATCAGACAAGTATATTGACAACATAGTACCTGCTTAATATCTGTGATGAGAGCAGATTCTGGTTCTGAAGAAGTCCAGCTATTACTTGTAAGTTGCTACCTGTTGTGTCCTAAGTAGTCTGCCTGCTCCTCTGCTCTGAAAACAGTGCTTTCTCTGAGCAGCTTCATGGTTGTGACTTTACAGACCATCTGAAACCACATACCTTGCGCAGTGTTGTGAGTGTATTTTGACAGGAAATTTAGACAGACATGGTTGTGTCTTTCTACAATGTCTGAATTTGTTGAAAAACAATAAATTCACAGGGCTCAGAGATTTCCAGTGGCGGCAATTTGCTAGATAATTCTGCCTCCCCAGTAAACTGGCCAAGGTGAATGCAGGATCTTTTATTTTTAGGACAGGGTCTCATTAGGTCATCCCATGGGACCTACAACTTGATAACGAATAGCTCTGGCATTAAAGGAGTGTACTACCACACCCAATGTTTTGTTCTAGTCTTTTCTTTTTTGGATATTTAAAGTCTTGATTTATTTGTTACTCTTAAAGACATATTTTTATCTGCACTCAGATTTAGAAGTAGAAGCTCTTAGTGAGGACAACCTACATCTCTTGGTGATCTGTCCTGGTGTTTTCTTTGGCTTCCTTCATTCTTTTGGTCACAAGTTTAGCACGTTCTGCAGCCTCCTCATTTATCTTAGTATATTGTTTCTTTAGAGCAGTGTGTTGCAGGACACATGAAGTAAGGAGATGCTGGATCTTGAGTGCTTTGGTCCTGGACTTTGGACCTTCTTTGTGTAAGGGCTTTCTGAAAACATATTGGCAGATATCTTTACTTACTTTTTTATTGCTTTTCTATTTTCACCATGACCAAGGCAATGTAATTTGAGGGCTCATGGGTCCAGAAGGGTAGAGTCCATAACCATCATGGTGAGGAACATGTCAGCAGGTAGCCATAGTGCTGAGAAGTAGCTGAGAGCTTACATCTGATTCACAACCACAAGGGAAGGAGGGAGGGAGGGAGGGACAGACAGACAGACAGACAGACAGACAGAGACAGAGAGAGAGACAGAATGAATAAGTGTTAACATGATAGCAAGCTGAGAGTGGTGTGGGTTTTTGAATCCCCCAATGACACACCTCCTAATACTTTTGGATTTTGCTAGCTCTTTTGGATCCCAACTCCCAGTGTACAGTAGTATCAGTAGTGTCAGTCCAGAAATCAATCAATCTCAATCTCTCTCCTTCTCTTGCCCACCCCCCCCCCCCAATAACCAAGTTGAGATCACTCAGATTGGCACCCACAGTGCATTCTCAAACAAACTTGTGTTTCTTCTCTCCAGTTCTCTTTGATCTATAACAATGATGCTTCTTTTTCCGTAGCCCTCTCTAGGCCTCCATGCAGGGACATTCTTGGCCTAAGTAGCTTTCTTAGTCATGGAGGAAGATTCCATAACCCCTTTTTTTCTCTTTGACTCTTAAACTCAGAACCACGTGTCTGAAAGCTGTCAAGTTCTGCTGTTTACTGGGGTTGAAGCATGGCCCCTTCATTTAATTACATCTTTAGTAGCTTTTTGGTTTTGATGGTTTCCTTCACTACTTAATCTTGGCTGTCTTGGAACTTGCTTTGTAGAACAGGCTGTCCTTGAACTCTGAAGTCTGCTTGCTTCAGTCTTCTCGGTGCTGGGATTAAAGGTGTGCACCATCATGCTTAGACATGAACTTTTCATTAATTCCTTTCCACAAATTGGAAACTTAGCTGGATGGAGTCTTGCCCTGAGGTCACTACTCCCTCTATTCCATTTAATATCAGGCTTTTCTTTAATCTATGTATCTTCTTGAACACAGGCTTGTAGGCTTAGATTTTTCAAAACCTACTTTAATTAGGGTTCTTAACTGCTTTAACTTCTGTTCTAGCCCACCACCCACCAGAGATAGTGAAAAGGAAAGGTTCATAGGGCAAAGAAGGATGTG
Source organism: Mus minutoides (assembly GCA_902729485.2). Classification (NCBI taxonomy): domain Eukaryota; kingdom Metazoa; phylum Chordata; class Mammalia; order Rodentia; family Muridae; genus Mus; species Mus minutoides. Next base: position 2,890,009 of record LR755129.1, read on the forward strand.
GACCTGTTGAGAAATAGTTCTCTGGGGTGATTCCAATCTTCACTGTCAGGCCATCAGCAGTCCAGTACACGAGAATCAGCAGTGGGAGCTTGATCCACTTGCAAACACCATTCACGAATCAGCAGTTTGATTCGGAAGGAACTATGAGTCTTTGCCAATTGGCCTGAGTCCATGGAAGCAGCAAGAAGCTGCCAGAACACCACCAGAAGGTCTTTGGTGCATTTTTCTCTATGAAGTCACAACAAATGATGATCAGCAAAGAGGGCAAGGCAAACCAATGCCACAGCATCGTCAGCAAAGAGCAGCATCAGCAAAGCCCAACGAAGACCAGCAAAGAATGGCAAAGCGAACCAATACCATACTGTTGTCCACTGTCTGCTGGGTTATCCTTATACCCTTTCCAAACATCATGTTTCCTCTTAAGTGTCTGCTCCAGGAAAATATCACATGCCCTTTTTTCAGACTGCTTCCAGAAAAGCACCATGTGTCTATTTTCAGTCAAACATTCTCTCATAGTTTGAGAAAAACATCATATGACACGACTGAGTCCCCAAAGAAGCCAGAAATTTCCACTTCACAAGATTTAGTCTGGTGTTCCTTTCCTCCTCAAATTGTACATTTTGTATTTTTTCCTTGTTCAGCTTGTGTCTCTTCACTAGAGATTTGCATAAGAGCACTAAGAACCCCAGGATAGAGTCAATATTAGGCTGTCTTGAGATTTCCTCTGCCAACCTAATCAATCCATAAATACTCAATTTAGCTTCAGGCAGACTTTTTGGATAAGGGCAAAAAGTAGCCACATTTTTTGCCAAAATAGCACAAGAACAATCTCTAGGCCACATACTAAAATTCTTCTCCTTTGAAACCTTTTAGGCAAGGACCCTACAGTTCAAATTACCCCCAGCACCACTTCCTTTCATGTTCTTACTAGCATGAACCATTAAGCAATGCTTAAAGCATTCCACTGCTTTTTCTTTTTTTTTTTTTTTTTTTTTTTTGGTTTTTTCGAGAGAGGGTTTCTCTGTATAGCCCTGGCTGTCCTGGAACTCACTTTGTAGACCAGGCTGGCCTCGAACTCAGAAATCTGCCTGCCTCTGCCTCCCAAGTGCTGGGATTAAAGGCGTGCGCCACCACGCCCGACTCCACTGCTTTTTCTAATGCAAAGTTCACATTCCTTCAAACAAAATCATGGAGCAGCTTATCACAGCAATATCACAGTCCCTATTTCCAACATCTGTCTCAGGGTTTCTGTTGCTGTGCAGAGACATCATGACCATGGCAACTCTTTTAAAGAAAAACGTTTAATCAGGGCTGCCTTACAGTTCAAGGGTTTATGCAGGCAGACATGGTGCTGGAGAAGGAGCTGAGAGTTCCACATCTTGATCAGAAGGCAGCAGGAAGACTGAATCACACTTCCTCCAACAAGGCCACTAATAGTGCTACTCCCTATAGTCTTATGGGGTCTATTTTTATTCAAACCACCATCCATATCATTCATTTCTTTTTCTTTTAGTGTGAGGGGTTGTTCAAGACTTTTTTTTTTTTTTTTTCTGCATAGTGGTGGCTTTTCAGTAACTTGCTCTGTATACCAGGCTCGCCTTGAACTCACAAAGATGCTTGCCTTTGCCTCCCAAGTGCTGAAATTAAAGCCATTAAAGGTATGCACCACCACACCTGGCCACATCATTCATTTCTGATAGTTTCACTTTAAAGTCAGCTCATCAGTTTGTGTTTTGTTTAGTCCTTGTGGTGGTGTGGGAGTCTGGTCTCTAAAATGTACCATGTCCTCAAGACATTACATAATCCTATTATTTCATGTTTTGATTTCTCTTAGTAGAGTTATGTAGTGATCAATACAGAATGTTTCTATGGAGTTTGTAAAACTTGTTAATGTGCTGGTGATAGGACCTAAGTACCACCCCTCTAGCCTGGTGTTAGGGATAACTACTGTTAACAAGCTGTGTTTTTAATTTCCTGTAGTGTTTAGCAATACTGTTGGCCTTTGCATATTGAGCTGTCCTGCAGTTTCCCTAGATCCTGGTTTACAGGTTCTCCAGGCATTTCTCGACACCCGCTGGACCACACTTGCTTCCATCCTTTGTTCTTGCCTCTTTGACATTAGCTGTGATGGTCAGTGCTTTATAAACTGCATTTTTCTCTCTGCTTTAGTTTGAGTCATTTCTATTGGCCACTGTTCTGTCTTTGGTATTAGACCTTCTAATAGATTCTTCATTGCAGAATTCTTCATAGCTTTTCCAGCTCTAGAACAGGTGGCTGGGTCTTTTGTAGGGACCATTTCTCTGCTACAGTTGACTGTCCTGTCCAGTTTTTCACATGTGCCTATGATGCCGTCACGTGTTCCCAGCAGGTATTAGAAGTCCTCCCGCCTGATCCCACCGGCTGGGCTGTGTGTGGATCTCCTTGTTCTTACTTTTACCTGTTAGAATCTTTGCGGTATATTTAGTCTCATCTAGAAAGAAATGGTAGAGGCCAAAGTAAGTGATATTTATCCCTAAAATTGTTCTGTGCTGTTAGGGATGTCTGTGCTGGGGCGGTGCTGTCTGACACCTTTGGGTACCTCAGGAAACAACTCTCTTTGAGTGCCCTCTGCCCGTTTTCAGGGCAGCCCCCAGCTTTCACATTGGGGACGTTTTCTCCAGGTCTCTACTGCTCACATTCTCAGCAGCAGCTGTCCTGTATTAGAAGCTTCTCTGTGGCCCTCTGTCAGTCCTACCTCCTGGCCTATGACTGCTGTGTCGCTGGCCTCAGCATTCCTTCATGGCCCTCCTGACAGACCTTCCTTGTCTTCTGTGCCCTAATCCTGTAGAGTTATTGGGAGGGACTTAGGGCTTTGGTGACCCTGCCCTCCCTGTTGGTCCTGATGCTGAGTGGAGTCTTCACACCTGCTCCCATCACCTTTGTGTCTCCTGCAAACTTGACTTTCCTGGGCTGTCCTGGCTACCCTCTTTAGAGCTGCCTGTGTCCTGCCAACATGCCCGACTCTTCTCTTTGTTCTTTTCCTGGTGGGTATTAACTTTGTCTCTTGATGGGTGCTGCAGGAGAGGCTTATGTCCCCAGCCTTCTCTTACCAGCTGTCTGTTCCATCTATATCCAGCATGTTGTTGATGTGTGGATATGTGGAGCTGTCCCCATACTATGCCCTTCAGCCTGTGGCTCCCACGACAGAGCCAGGCTTGCCTCAGATGACACAGGATGTGGATCTGTGCAGTTGGGCCAGGAAAGTGGCAGATACATTGCATGCAGTGTACCCTCTCTGCTGCTAGATTCTTTTCTCTTTCAAGATTTATTTCTTATTGTATGTGTGGGTGGGGAGGAGGTATGTTCATAAGAGTGCAGGTGCTCATAGAAGCCAGAAGTGTCAGATTCCTCTGAAGTTAGAGTTAAATGTGATTCTAAGCTGCTTGACATGAATGTTTTGGGATCAAACTTGGTTCCTCTACAAGAGCAGCAAGCAACTATCCTCTGAGCCAACTCTTCAAACCCGTGCTGCTGGATTCTAGTGTTCAGAGTAGTTCCAACATGTGCTGTTTGTGGCCAGAATGGAGATTCCAAGGGTGTCTGATCAGGGGAGGCGGCCAAGCTGATTGTGTATTGACTCTGTACATTAGTGAGTATAGCTGATCAATGGCGGCTGCTGGAGGGTGACAGCTAGCATCATCCTTCCTACCCCTTGATCGTGGTGCCTCAGCACCAGGGAGCAGATGTCTTGCAGAGTGTTTGTGACTGAGATCCCAGAGATCTAGTAAGACTTTGGTAGGCAGGCAAAGTTATATGTGAGGCCCCCTGAATTATGGCTGTGAGGCCAGCCGCAAGCTCTGAGGAGGCATGTCTCACTTCCTCTTGACTTTGCCAGGTCGTGTGGGTCAGGCGGTGGCACTTCGGGCAAAGGCTTTTGGCTTCAACGTCCTCTTCTATGATCCATACCTATCTGATGGAATCGAGCGGGCCCTGGGGCTGCAGCGCGTGAGCACACTGCAGGACCTGCTCTTCCACAGTGACTGCGTTACCCTGCATTGCGGCCTCAATGAGCACAACCACCACCTCATCAATGACTTTACTGTCAAGCAGGTGCGCTGCAGCTGCCCCACCACCGTCCTCCCCTCTCCCACAGGGCAGTGCGGTCCACAGTGTAGCCCTCTACTCTTCCCTCAGGGTTTACCCTTATCCCTCCTCCCCAGGAGACAGTGGGCCTCTGGCCTAGACAGCAGCAGTAGTTAAATTCCTGGGCCTGTCTCATTCCGTTGACACAGTAGGGTATACTTGCTGGTGCTACTGCCCACCCTGACCCAGGGTCCCTCCCAGAACTAGTCTGTATCAGGCCATCCCCTGGTGGGTGGGAAGTGAGATTTGCTTGTGGGTGTGCCATTATAGTGAAAAACCCCAGTGTCAGTCACTCACATGGTCATCTTGTTTTCTCAGATGAGACAAGGAGCCTTCCTGGTGAACACGGCCCGTGGTGGTCTGGTGGATGAAAAGGCACTGGCCCAGGCCCTGAAGGAAGGGCGGATCCGTGGCGCAGCGCTGGACGTGCATGAATCAGAGCCCTTCAGGTGCCCCTGTGCCCTAAGATGGACTATGCCCACCAACTTGATGACTGTGACTTGGGAGACCATGTCTTTGAGCACTGCCCTCTTGCTGGCTGGGTTAGGGGAGGGTTTGCTGTCCGCTCTCAGGAAGGGATAAGATCCTCAAGAATCTGTCTAGCCTTGGCCATAGTACTGAGCTGGGCTTAGACTTGGCTTATTTTCAGTTTGTCTCTTGATGTCCATGATGGTCCCATGGTCCCCAGGCTCAGCGGGGCCAAGGCACATGCTAGCTTGGCTTCATAGGCAGCCTCTAGTCCAGTCTGGGCTGACTTCCTTCTTGGGGCTCTAGCAGCCGACAAAGCCCATCGAGGGATAGCAGACCAGTTGAGAGATTAGCCACTGAAGAACACAGTGGAGTCTGTCTGAGAGCCCTCATTCCTAGGGTTTGTTCTGCTGGGCAGGCCTGTGCCAGCACCCCAGCAGGGCTCTTCCTCTAAGGCTCAGATGCCCCTCTACCCCTTACTGTTAAGACCTTGGGGTAGGTTTGCTAGTCCTGCAGTTCCACTTTTTGAGACGCCTTGGGGAAGGTCAGGGGCTCTCTGATCCCATGGCTGGTTGCCTTCTGCACCTCCCCAGACTTGGGTGCTCATATCACTCTGACTGGGTATGTGCTATCCTCAGCTTTAGCCAGGGACCCTTAAAGGATGCACCCAACCTCATCTGCACGCCCCATGCTGCATGGTACAGTGAGCAGGCGTCCATTGAGATGCGAGAGGAGGCAGCCCGGGAAATCCGGCGAGCCATCACAGGTGGGTAGCCATGCCATTAGACTGGCAAGTTTGTTTTATGCCTGTTAAGGGGAGGTGACACTTGGTTGTTCCTTTATGTGGGGGGTCCCTTGGGGTGAAGTTGAGTAACACATATCATTTTCATCCATGAAAACCTGCCGTGCTGGATGCTATCAGCTGCTTGTGAGCTGAGAGCACACATATGGGGCTAAGGTCTCCAGGTTGGGAGCCGACTTCAGGTCGACAGTCTTGTGATGTTCATGGGGAGTAAGCCAGAGCTGTGGGAAGAAGGGTGGCTCTGGGTCTGCCTCTTGGCCCCCACAGAGGCAACAGTTTTACCCACATTGCTGTCTCTCTCTGGTGTACCTTCCAACATCCTAGGCCGGATCCCAGATAGCTTGAAAAACTGTGTCAACAAGGACCACCTGACAGCCGCCACCCACTGGGCCAGCATGGACCCTGCTGTGGTGCACCCTGAGCTCAATGGGGCTGCCTACAGGTGAGCAGGCAGGGGAGGGGACAGTCTCCAAGACAACGAGGCTTAAACCTGGACCTTGGCTAGTAGGTTATGCAGTAGTGGGTCATATGACGGGCTACACCCTTATGTAAGGCCCCTGTGGATGTTAGAGGATTGAGCTGGATGGAACAGTCTACTTTCTTGGGGCAAGAGATTTGGCCTTAGAAGCCTCCTAGACAGGATTGCTGGGCCAGAGAGTAGTAAGGAGTCAGGGAATGGGGCTTGGGGAAGACCTCAGGTGAGAAGCCAGGCTATGATGCTGCCCATCACTGACAAAGTGCTTACCGCCTCCAACTTTTCTGGACCTCAGGGGTCATTAATAACCATACAGAAAGGGCTGTGTGCAGCAGGTGGGTCTCCGTAGAGCTCACACATCTGTCCTCCTCTCCCAGCAGGTACCCTCCAGGCGTGGTGAGTGTGGCCCCCACTGGCATCCCAGCTGCTGTGGAAGGGATTGTTCCCAGCGCCATGTCCCTGTCCCATGGCCTACCCCCCGTGGCCCACCCACCCCACGCTCCCTCTCCTGGCCAGACTGTCAAGCCTGAAGCGGATAGAGACCATACAAGTGACCAGTTGTAGCCTGTGAGGAGCTGTCCAGCCTTGGCACCTGGTGGAGGGTGCTGCACGCTCTTGGACCCAAGTGTGCAGAGGTGGCATCCAGTGTGGCCTAGCACTCCAGAGACTGGCCCGCGTGTGCGCATGTGCGCTAGGCGGGGCGAGAGGAAGCGCGTCCCCAGTTGATTGTAGTTGTCCCGTCCCGTGGGCTGGCTCACTGTCCTGTGTCCTTTGCGTTCCTCGTTTAAGCAAAAGAAGTTAGTAGCTAATTCTATCACGAATGTTCTTGTCTGTGTACAGTTTTTAGAACATTACAAAGGATTTGTTTGCTTAGCTGTCAACAAAAAGAAAACCTGAGGGAGCATTCAGCAAGTCAGTTTGAGATTATTTTTCCTTTTCTACGTTGGAACGTGCCCCGGAATGTGGCCGTGGCACACTTCTCAGGACAATGAATCCTTCCTGTTTTTCTTTTTATGCCACACAGTGCATTGTTTTTCTACCTGCTTGTCTTATTTTTAGAATAATTTAGAAAAACAACAGAGGCTGTTTTTCCTAATTTTGGCATGAACCCCTTGTTCCAAATGAGGACGGCATCACGAGTAGCTCAGAGGCGTGTCTGCAGTGCCCAGTGTGCTCAGGACCACCGGGGTCTGTCCTGGGGGAAGCAGGGGTTGGCAGACCCTTGCCTGCGTGGTGCTGTCCTGCTGATGTGGTAGGCTAGCAATATTTTGGTTAAAATCATGTTTGTGACTGTAACCATTTGTATGAATTATTTTAAAGAAATAAAAATCCCAGAAAGAGCCGGCACGCCTGGCACCACTTAAATGGCTTCATCAAATGGGAGCATTGGTGGGTTCCTTCTGGTCCTAGCTCTCATGACCTCCAGGGCCTGACTCAGCTTCTGGGGAGCAAGCAGTCCTGGGGAGACCCAGAAGAGGGCAGCAGCAGGTAGGGCTGTAGTCCCCACTACATATTAAGGAGATAAAGGGCCCTGGGTTGGGGAGGCCATCCTTACATTCAGGGAGGTCCAAACAACAGCCCCTAGGCCAGCAGCTCTTGGACTGACATTTTGGACAAACCCACTGAAGGAAATACCAACAGAAAATTACTACTAAGCAGAAGTTTTAGCCTGCATGCAAAGTGCCAGGCTGTGTGTGATTCTGTTTCCTGTTTCCTCCACTGCATTTTTAGATGCAGGCTTTGATCCACTGAACTAATTTGACAGTAATTCCCAAAGGGATTTGAGCGTGGCATCAATGTCCAGCCTGGGAATCAACCAAAGCAAAGAGGCACTACCTCTGTGAATGCTGAAATAGTTGAAAGTAGAAGCAAGAACTGTGGAGCTTCAATGAACAGGCAGCATCAGTCCCAGAGCTCAGCTGTTAGTTTTTAATGGGTCAACTTTATATGGATAATGAATGTCTGCCATCTGGGATTCTAAGACTAGGGCATAGTAAAAAGCAGGTGGTGGCTGGGGAGATGGCTCAGTGGGTAAGTACACTTGCTCTGTAGGGACAAGGGCTTATGTTTGAATCCTCAGCACCCATGTAAAAAAAGCCAGACATGTACCTGTTAGCCCAGCACTGGGAGACAGACAGGTGGGTCAGGGAGCTTGCCAATAAGCAAGCCTAGCCAAACAGGGAGCCTCCACTTCAGTGAGATACCCTGTCACAAGGTGGAGAGTGATGGACTGTGACACCTGTCATTCTGCTCTGATCTCTGCCTGCACCCTACCCCACTCAAAGCAGGCATGGTATCAGTAAACCAATTCTGAAACAGATTAGCGGGCTAAAAAGACCAGAGAACCAAGGGAGAATAGATTGAGGTACAGATGTGTATGTTTCTGTGTGTGTGTCTGCATGCAGATGTGTGTGAGAGCTTAGGGCTTGAGCAAGGGGAACAAATGAGCAGAACTGTGGAATGACTCGTCAGACGGTTAGTTTGCTCAAATTGGATCAAAAAGAACAAATCATGGTGGCACAAACTGGGACCGATTTGTATTTAGACTTTTTGGTAACACCTGTTTTTAGAAAAGACTGAGCTGGGCTGGTGAGATGGCTCAGTGGGTAAGAGCACCCGACTGCTCTTCCGAAGGTGATAAGTTCAAATCCCAGCATCCACATGGTGGCTCACAACCATCCGTAACAAGATCTGGCGCCCTCTTCTGGACTGTCTGAAGACAGCTACAGTGTACTTACATATAATAAATAAAATAAATCTTAAAAAAAAAAAAAAAAGAAAAGACTGAGCTAAGATACCTGAATGGTAGGGCATGCAAGAGTTCTGTGGTAGCAAAAAGAAGGGTTGAGTCCTGAAGCAGGAGTGAGAGGCTGATCTTTAGCAACATTTGAGCAAGCTGGACAAGGAGCAAAGCAGGAGCCGAGGATGTGTAGACAAAGGGGCCTGTTCCAGGGACCTGGGACCTATCTCCATCCTCTTCGATGGCTTCTCTCAACCCCTCTGTTTGGGTAAGTAGTTGGGAGAGGGTGGACATGCTAGACCAGCCTGGGCAGGGGCACAGCAGTAGCCAGCCTCTTCTCCTTGTGGCCACCCCAATATGGCCTCACACTGATCCCAGAATGGGTTCAAGGAGGCCAGGAAACACCCTCTTCTTCCCGATGCTCTGGTTCAGAGCTCAGAATGACTCTGGAAATGGATTTTCCAGCAAAAAACAACTATTAAAACAGAAGAATGGAGGAAGGCCAGCTGCCAGCCCCTCCTCTGACTCCTGGCTCTCTCTGAGTAAAGAAAACCATCTGGTCTGCTGGGCCTGAGCCCAGGGCCCAGAGGAGACCTCTAATCCCTCTGAGCAGTACTGTTCACTCCCCAGCTGGCCCTGTGGCCCCCTTCCTGCCTGGCCTCTTCCCACCTTGGAACCAAGCCCTGGAGGCCTCTACAGATGCCCAGATAGGGGTGTCCTGGTCCATCATGCACTGACCACACTGGGAACCTTGAGTCTTTCCTGTACCAACACTAAGTTGAGTCTGTATTTGCTTCTCTACTCCCACCCACCACACAGACCTGAGTCCTGAGTAACTTATCTAGATGGCCATGATGGCCTCCTGCACCACAGGATCTCCCTCTGCCAGTGGCCAGAGAGGATTCTTAAGGTTTGTTTTTTGCTGGGGAAGAAAGAGTTTTATCTTACAACTCCTGAGTTCACATTCCATCACTGAAGTAAGTCAGGGTAGGAACTCAAGGCAGGAACTTGGAGGCAGGAACTGAAGCAGAGGCCATAGAGGAATGCTTCTTACTGGCTTGCTCCTCTTGGCTTTCAGTCTGCCTTAAACAACTCAGGGCCGCCTGCCCAGGGGTGACACCAATAGTGGACACATTAGTCATTAATCAAAATGCCCTACAGGCCAGTGTTATAGAGGCATTTCTCAGTTAAGATCCCTCTTTCCAGACATGGCTAGGTTTGTGCCAAGTTGATAAAACCAACCAGCACAGTGTATAAAGGTTTAGAAATCTCTAATAGATTGTTCATGGATCACCTTGAGCAATAGCCAAGAAGTACAGAAGGATGGAAGGTCATAGGCCTTCCCAGGCCTGGACTGGTTTGTGTCTCATCAGAAAAGTTTATAAACAAAAGATGTAAAAGCATCCTGGTTTGTCTCTTCCCTCGGGCAGTGTCTATTTCTCATTTAAGCAGTTATCTTGTAGTGTCAGCATTGGATGTCTGCATGGGGTTCTGCACGGCTTACAACCTCCATTCAGCTCTGGTGTGTGGCTGGTCTTGGGTCAGCAGGCTCTCACGGGTGAGCACATGTGTGGTTTGATTCCCCAGAGGTGGAGGTCAGAGACACAGCTGTGAGCAATATGAGGAGAAAGTCTCATGCTCCTTCACTGCAGGGCAGTGCCTGTTTCTCACAGCCCCTCGGCATGCATATCCTCAAATCCCACAATCCAGTCATGTGGAGACATGGTGCCTGTGCCTACCGTTCCTTTTCTATCACTTGTGAAGCCTTCCTGTCGCCTGCTCTGTGTGTGTGTGTATTGTACATATGTATATATGTTTCTATGTGTAGGTACATTTGCATGAGTGTGCATGTGTGTTTATACATGTTTACATGTGTGTTGTGCACATACATGTATAGTTGTGCATGTAAATATGTGCACGAGTGTGGAAACCTGAGGTTGATGCTGGTTCCTTGACCATTCTCCACATTGTATACTTAGGCAAGATCTCTCATCTGAACCAAGAGCCCATTGATTTGGCTAGTCTAAGTAGTCAGCTTCCTCCAGCGTTTCCCTGTCTCTGCCTCCCGTGTGTTGGGATTATACCACGGCCGTCTGCCATGTTGGGGATTTGAATGCCAGCTCTTTATTCTTGCACAGCAAGTGATTTACCCACTGAGTCGTCTCCCCAGGTCCTTCATCCATTTTTATTGTGTAAATAAATCCACTGTACAGATGGTGAAGGGGCCCTGGAAAGCAGGTTCTTCAAATGGGGTACTGTGGCCCAGGCCTTCCAGAGTGGGCACCTGCCTTGATCAAGCTGTTCAACATCACGTAAAACTTTTCTGATTTCCCTGCAGAAGGGAAGGGCCAGCTTCTCCCGGTTGCTTGTTCCCAGCCTCCAGGGCTAGGCTTTGTTTTTGGCAAGACCACTAATGCCTGGCCCCTGGGAACCAGACAGTGAAGCCCAGTTTGCTATCTCCCATGTGTCCTGTGAACCCTCAGATACCTGAGGCCACATATTCTGAAAACCCCTTGAGCTCTCTCCAGGTTCTCACCACATGCTCTGTGCATCTCTGGGGCAGCACATATCAGACTACTCCAGGATGCAGACCAAAGCTGCTGTCCAGGACCAGTATTTCTGTATTAACTACTGTCACCCTTGGCTTATCATCTCTGACCTGTGAAATGTCTGGCATGATCTAAGCCTCTGACCTTTAGGTGCTGCTTGACAATAGAACTGGCTGGCAGTGAGCCTCGCAGACTCAAAGGACAAGTGACATACAAACATGAACCAGCTGGAAGGGCACAGCACTCTGTCTCCACCTGGCCTAGAGTGGGTAGAACCAGGGGCTAGGCAAGGAAGTGTGTGGGGGGTGTGGGGGCTGGGCTAGGCAGAAGATGTTTAGGTTTGAGGCTACCATTGGCCAAGGTTAAGTCCAGTTTGAGGAGGCAGGTCAACTAGAGCAGGTCAAGGGTCAACTAGAGCAGGTCAAGGCCCAAGACACAGTTGACTGGTGTCAACCTGCTGAGTCCTCCTTAAGGTCGTTATTGCTGTGATGAAACACCATGATCAAAGCAGCTTGGAGAGGAAAGGGTTTATTTGGCTTATGCTTCTATAACACTCACTGTTCCTCACTGAAAGAAGTCAGTACAGGAACTGAAGTGTGGCAGGAACCTGGAGGCAGGAGCGGATGCAGACACCACGGAGGAATGCTGCTTACTGGTTCTGTTCTCCATGGTGTGTTCTGCCTGCTTTTGTAAACAAACTGAACCCAGGGCCACCAGCCCAGGGACAGCACCACCACAATAGGTTGGGCCCTCCCCCATCAGTCACTAATTAAGAGAATACCCTACAGGTGTGCATACTGCCTGAGCTTATGGAGGCATTTTCTGAATTGAGGTTCCTACCTCTCAGATGACTTCAGTTTGTGTCAAGTTGACATAAAACCATCCAACATAACTGATCTCTTGTCAGCTTGACACACAGACATGTTAAGCCACACCTTTTCTTTCCTGATCATCCCCCAAATCGCACAAGACAAAATCGCACAATTTTATGGACAACACAAGATATTTTATAAACTTATAAAGTCCCACAGGCTTACAAATTCAAACACTTTAAAAGTTCAGTCTCTTTAAGAAGAATTAAAAGTCACTTTTAAAAACCAAAGTCTAAACTGTGGACTCTTATAAAGTGAAAAATGAGCTAACTACTTAAGAATGAAGAACAGGAGTGCAGACAAGGCAAAACTGGAATGGAAACAGTGTAATCACTCGTTACCCATGTCTGGGATCCACTTAGAATCTCTGGGCTCTCCAAAGGGACTGGGTCATTTCTGGGGCTCTGCCCTCTGCTACATACTCGGATTATTTTCTAGGCTCCGGCCAACTTCGCTCCATGGCTTCTGCTGTTCTTGGTGGTCATCTTGTGGGCTGCACTTTCACCAATAGCCTCTCTTGGGCTCACTTCAGAGTGCCAGGCTCCAGCTTCTCTCCATTACCCCTTCTGTCCTGGGGCTTCAAACGCTGCTGAGGCTACACCTTCACCAATGACCTCTCCTGGCCTCTCAGTGCCAAACCTCAGTTGACCTCTTCATGCCTTCAATACTAGTACTACCTTGGAGACTCTTACATATGACCAAGTTTGGCTGCCAGCACAAGGCACTACCTCGGCTACTGCCTCTGGAGCACAGCTTCTGTATGCTAACTCTGAGGAAACACTTCCCAGCAGATTTCACCTCAGTGATGCCCCCCCTCTCATTTCTCTGTGTAGCTCTGGCTGTTTTGGAACTCACTCTATAGACCAGGGTGGCCTCAAACTCAGAGGTCCTTCTGCCATTACCTCCAGAGAGCTGGAATTAAAGGGATTTGCCACTGCCTCCCGGCTTTTGGTCTCTTCTTAATCACAGCTCATGTCTCAGCTCCAGCTGACCAGCACCCCAATGAGGCAAAGCTTTTCCTTTAATGGTTCTGGTCTCTCATTAATCCCTGCTGATTTTTCAGCTCCAGCTGTCCAGATCCCACAGATTTTTCACACAAAAGGTTTTGGTAGAGTCTTTGCTTCCCCTGGGAACACACTAGGTCTCCACTGTCTGCACTGCTCTCTGCATTCTTATCTTTCGAGCCTCACAGAACAGCCCACTGAGCTCTCTGCACTGAATAACTCTTTTAGTCCTCCCACAATCCTCCCCAAAACAACATGGTCAGGTCTGTCGCAGCAGTACCCCACTCCTGGTACCAATCTCTCTCTGTCTTTGTTAGGGTTTCTATTAAGGTGATGAAACACCATGCCCAAAGCAACTTGGAGAGGAAATGATATATTTGGCTTATACTTCCATAGCACTGTTTATCACTGAGGGAAATCAGGACAGGAACTCAGGCAGGGCAGACCTGAGCTGAATCAGAGACCTTGGAGTATTGTTCATTGGTTTGTTCCTTGTGGCTTGCTCAGCCTGCTTCCTTACAGAACCCAGGACCATCAGCCCTGAGATGGCCCCACCCACAATGGGCTGGGCCACCCACCATCAATCACTAATTAAGAAAGCCCCCTACCTCCTGATCTGTGAGCATGTTTGGAGTGAGGAGGAGTCCTCCAGGGCCTGGCTACCATCAAGGAGAGCCTGAACACCAGCCCAGGGCCTGGTAACTGTCAGAGAGGAAGCCAGGGCCAGGGAAACCAAGATGCAGGGCCAGAAGCCAGCTTTCCAATAAAAGTGGTGAATGTTTTAGCAAATGTAGAATCCTGGAAATTGCTTAGGAAAAAACTCCATCCTTAGGCCTAGCCAGCTTGGCTAATGACAGAGGAGCTCCTGGCTCCTGGACATGTGTGAATGATGGCTGCTGGGCCAAGGTGAATGCAGTGTGGGGCCTTGCTAGGTCTCTTCAGGGAAGCTATGCGATGACTTCACATCTGTTCCCCTCCACAGCCACACCCTGGGGGTGGTCCAGCCTCAGCTGACTTTGCTGTGACAGCTGACTTTGCTGTGACAGCTGTATGCCTTACTCCCTTCCCCAGCCTGCTTCCTATGCATCTTCTAACGACAAGCCACTTGTCAGCACGACTGCCTCCATACTAGGGCCCAGCCTGGAGTCTGTATTCAAATCACAGCCCTCCTGGGGCACTGACTATCACAGCCCTCCTGGGGCACTGACTATCACAGCCCTCCTGGGGCACTGACTATCACAGCCCTCCTGGGGCACTGACTACCTGGCCTAGTTAGTCTCAGGTAGCCCAGACTTTCTGCCTTCTCCCATGCAGGGCTCTGGGCAGAGAGATCAGTGCACCGAACCTCAGCCTGGGATCCTGCAGCCTCTGTGGAACAGAGGCTGTCCTGCTAGAACATTGCCTCACTCCTAGGGATGCCTGCTGTTGGTTGAGTGGGCCAACTTCCCTCATCCATCTTCTATGTACCTTCTTATCTGTAGGAGTCTCTCCCCAGGACATGGTCCCCACAGAGGATGCTGGTCTGTGGGATTACAGATGTGTCTGCCCTACTTGAGGCTGTTTCAGATGATAAGATCAATGAGCATCCAGGAAGGGCAGAGTCAAGGGTGTTCTGTGCACTAACTAACTCACCAGGCAGGTGACTTTGTCTGTAGGCAGCTGTGGGTAGTGCCAGGTCACAAGTCCCGGGAGCCCCCGGTTCCATTAGCTCTGTAGGCCCAGGGGTCAGCCCAGGGAAGAGGGCCTGGGCATGATGAGTAAGCCCCAATTGGTCCTGAAGACAGCATTGAGAGGTGGCCAAGGTCCAGTCACTGCCCACTGGCTCTCTTGGGGATGCACAGGATATCTTCTGTCTATGCTGGCCCCAGGCAAGGCAGGGTCACCCTGGCAGCCCCCAGCCCAGTGTGGGGGAGGAACCAAGGCTGGAGGAGCCAGTCACACCCAAAATGAAAACCACATGCTGAGCCTGGCTCTCCCTCAAGCCACAGCCCTACAGCTCCCTCTCCCTCTCCTTTGGTCCCCAGCCACTCCTTTCTAGGGTGCAGGGTATGGGGAGCCTGAAACCAGAGGCCAGCAACAGAGGGCTCGAGAGACAAATGTGGCTTCCTGATGGCCACCAGGCCCTCAGTCTTCTACCTCATCAAAGCTGAGGGTCCCTAGTTGTCCCTGTCTCTAAGGACCTAAGGTTTGTTTTGGGAGATGCCCATGTAGGGCTGCTGGGTGGGGCACGGTAAGGGGCCCTGGCAGGCACCGGTGGGTGGAGCATGGGGTGAGTGAGGACAGTTATTCGAGAAAGGCCTGGTGCTGGCAGAGATGGGCCAACCAACACCAGATGGCCCCCACCCTCACTGCCACACCCTGTCTGAGGCCACTGTCGGAGCAGTGCTGCATGGACGGTCTGTTGGAGGGCACTGGATTGCTCTGATCCAGCCTCAGGATGATGGGCCCTAGGGACTGGGCTCCCTAGTTATGATCCCCAGTCTCAGCACACACTGTGTAACCCCAGAACCAGGCACCATGCTGTAAGGCCCAGTTCTAGAACAGCAACAGCCGCCACCTGTCGAATGAGAAACAGGCTCCCAGGCATTTCTGTTCAGATGTGTTCAGGCCTCTCGCCCTGATGGACATTCTGCATTCAGGTGTGTATAGTATGGCTTCTTCCCTGAGATTTCAGCTTGGAGTGCCTTGTCCACCTGTAGCCAGTCTACTATCCATAGGCTCCAGAGCCCCCAAATCCAGGGCTGGGTAGACAAGTCTCCTGCTTCAGTCAGTGATTAGCTAGGTCTCCCCTGCCCAAATCCCAGAAAGGGTACACACACACACACACACACACACACACAGAGAGAGACCCCTGGAAACAAGCCCAACTCACATGTGCACCCATTAAGACTTCAGCTAGGCCCCAGGGAAGCTACAAGAAGAGCAGTTAATTCAGTAAGGCCACTGTGCACAGAGCTAATCTTCAGAAACAAACCCTTTCAGATTCAACTGCTTCCATCGAGAGAGGCCATGAGGAAAGGTAGCATTGGTAACAGTGATGGAAACGATAAACTGGGAACAAATGCAGCATGCCAGAGCTATAGGGGAGAGCTTGACAGGGCTGCTGTGGGACTCAGGTCACAGCAATAAAAAGGAACCTTGCTTGTATGCTACAGTGATACACTGCTTATGAGACATAACAATACACCTTCACCCTAAGCAAAGGCATTGTTCTGACAACAAAGATTTTTCTCTGTAACTAGGTAAATTCACTATAAGGTTACTATGGAAAAATAAGCAAGAGGCGATTAGGTATGGGCTTCCCTTCTGGAAGGCTTAATGTTCAGACAGTAAGGGCTGTGGGGCTGGTAGAGCAGTGTCTAGCGTATGTAAGGCAAGAGCTGGGTCCCTAGCACTGAGCAGGCTGGTTCTCCTGCCAAGTGAGGACACATGGTGCACATCACTGTCATGAGAAAGACGTGGAACATGCGGATGGATGCCTTGGCTCAGGACGTCTACTTCTAACACTGAAAAGACAACTAACTATTTATAAATAAGCTAGTCTCTGGTATTCGGTTATAGAATGTCTCCTGGGAAGATGTAAAGAAATATCTGTTTACTTTACATGGGAGGGCATGACAAGCTAAGGAAAGCACTCTATCCAGACCCAGCTTAGTGGGCCAGCCAGGCCATTAGGGCTTATACACAAGAGCTTGAGTAACTTTCAGGTGTCTACAGTTATTTACAATAGCAATTAATTACAGTAAAAATTAGCAATAGGGAGGGAGAGGGGCTTCGTGAAGGTCAGTCACATAGCCCTATGGTTTCATGAGCCTCCCCATCCCTGTCTTCATTGAAGTTTTTGTTGCTAGGATAAAACATCATGACCAAAAGCAACATGGGAAGGAAAAGATTTATTTCACATACTTCCACATCTCAGGAAATCAGGGCAGAAATCTGGAGGCAGGAACTGAAGCAGAGCCTTACTGTTTACTGGCTTGCTCGGCCTGGTTTATTACAGCTCCCAGGACCACCAGCTCAGAGGTGGCGTCATCGTCATCCGTAGTAAGCTGGGTCCTTCCACATCAATTAGCAATAAAATGCACCACAGGCCAATCTGGTGGGTGTATCTTCTCAGTAGAGGTTCCCTCTTCCCAAATAACTGTGGCTTGGGTCAAGTTGTCATAAAAGTAGCCTCCTACAAGGGACTGGTAGCAGGCTGGATCTCATGATCCCAGTGTAAGTGATAAGAGCATCACAGTAGAGATGGTCCATCCTTAGGAAATAATCACTGTGCATGACAGCACGGACTGAGACACATGCTCACACCACAGCAAGCAGCTACTCACGGGCATGGAGTCTCTTCTCCTCGAGGCGGCAGTGTGGTGACATGCTGATGAGTTGCTCCCTGTGAAGGGTGGCTCTCATGCTGTTAAATTGCATGCCAATACAGCTGGCTTAAGAAAAAGGCCACATTGCTGCCCCTCAAATTCGATGTCACTGGGGGAAAGCCACACAAGAGTGTCAGATACAGCCTAGACCACACTGTTCAAAGGGTGAGCTCAGAAATGAGGAGCTGGGTCTTCCCTGGTCTGGGAAGGGACACTCTTTGCAGGAGATGCTTGATCTCCATTAAGGGCAGCAGAGCGAAGCCCAGCACCCCAGAGACTCAGACCCAATCCAGACATCCTGGTGGAGGACAGTGACCCTGTGGTCCCAGCTTAAGTGAGAGGGCATTTCTGGCTGAGCCACAGGCACTTAGACAGACACAGGCTCCATCCTACGTTGGGGGTCTGAGAGTGCCTGATACCTCACCACAACAGCAGTCATGAAGCCGGGACTAAGGCCCTTTTGAGCAGAGGTATCCTATTGTTCATCACCCCCAGGGAAGGCTGTAACTAGAGGCTAGTCATACCTGGCCTATCGCACTAAAGTCCTGGGCTCCTCACTGGAAAACTGGGAGTGGACGGAGGTGGAGGTCAGCACTGTGCTGATGGGGACCAGCAGACTCTGAAGGGGCAGCCAGAGGAAAGTGCATTCTCACACAGTGAGCTCATGGTTTACACATCCCGGCAGGCTGATAAGGTCACGAAAGGAGAGAAGCTCGGAGCTGGAAGCATCATCAGGCTGATGGGCCAAGGCCTGCCCTTGCCAGAACTCCGGGGGCCTCTGGGGTCGTCCAGCTCTGGCAGCCCAGGATACCAGTTCTGAGCTGGTCTCCTAGCAGTACCCTCAGACCACCCTCAGGAAATCCATCTAGGGCCTTTCACTTACTCCAACCCCCTAAGAAGTACTTAACTTGTGACAGCCAATCAGCACTCTGTGGCTACTGGTTTAGGATTGTGAGCTTGCTGAACTACTTTTTCTCAGGACAAAACTACGGTTGCCTCAAGGTCAGGCTGTTGCTAATCACAGTAAGTCCCAGCTGTGATTTGTTCCATCACGCTGAGATGCTAAAAACCGCCTGTCTTCCCTCCATGACAGCAGCCCTTCACAAAGGCTAGCAGTTTCCCCCCACTCTCATGCTTGCTGTAGCCGTACTGCTGGCTATCCAGTGAACTTTCTGCCTCTGTCTTTATGTCACTACCCATATCACCCCCTGTCACCACCTTCCCACACAACAATTGTTTAATTGTCTTTAACTCCACCTTTGCTATTCCCGAGCTTTTCTGAGGCCCCGGGCAGTCTAGGTGTTGGTGAAGGAGCCTGAACCACAGTGGTTTCCAGAATGTGTGGGGTCCTGCAACGAACTGGACACAAGCCAGCAACTGGGGTGTCCTTGGCACATTTTTTTTATTTTAACGATTTTAAAATGATGCATACCTGTGTGATCATTATGTGGGTATGTATACACAAGTGTGGATTCTCATGGAGGACCGAGAAGGGCATCCGATAGCTTGGAGCTGGAGTTACAGGCAGTTATAAGCTGCCCAACATGGGCTCTGGGATTCAAATTCCAGTCTGTCCCAAGAGCAGCAAGTGTTCTTAATCACAGAGATATCTCCCCAGAACAAATTCTCTTGAAAAGAATTATTTTAGTTTATGCGTATGTGTGTGTGTGCCCATGGAAACCAAAGAGATTGTTGGATTTCCTAAAGCAGGAGTTACAGGAAGCTGGGGGCCACACAAGTGTGGGTGCTGGGAACTGATCTCAGGTCCTCTGGAAGAACAACTGTTCCTTCCTAACCTCTGAGCCATTTCTCCAGCCCTGTCACTTGGCACTTCTCATGCACAGTTACCAGTGACAGTGGACTGTGGTTGTACGTGTTCATAGGCCACTGGGAGGGAGCAAGCATGAGAAAAGTGACATGGATCTTCCTCTAACTTGCCAACACCTGCTCATCAGTGGGATCCCAAGTGTCACTTTGTCCAGAAGCCACTGTTCCTTCTCCAGGAGGACATCACATCCTCCCAAGGACATGCTGGACCTTCTTTTATTTACCTGCATTGAGTTTTTGGTTCTTCTCATGCTAAGTCTAGATCTTTCTTGTCTTTCTTCTCTAGAGAAGACCATGTTTAACTGTCCTGAAAGAGTGGCTGCCTCTCACATGGGGAAACATTGCTGTCCCCAGCAGTCAGGTGATGCCCTGACCACAACGCTAACACAGAGGTCAGGGGGTACTTCTGTGATCTTGCTTTAGCATGCTCTGGCTGCTTCCTCTCTTTGGTGCCCATCACCACCACCATCAAGAGCTGCCCATAGGCCTTTTTACAACCTTGGTCATCATCTTGCCTGAGGACCACACCCTGAGGTCTGGGGAAAGGAAGCTGAGCAGCTGTGGACCAGAGCAGCCAGTATGGGGGAGACGTTAGTCTCGCCTTCTGGGCCTGACCTGTTTGAGCTGCTTGTAGCAGCATCCTAGCCCTCTGATGCTCTCCGCACCATCCATGTGGTCAGTGGAACTTTGCCGCAGATTTCACCGCTAGATGCTTGTCACAAACTGGGATGGTCCGGAAGGGAATTTCAACGGGGAAATGCCTCCATCAGGTTGATGTGTAGCCAAGTTTGTGTGGTATTTTCTCCATTAGTGACTGATGTGGGAAGGGGCCAGGCCACTGTGGGTGGGCAAGGAGTTGATCCAGTTGTGGAGAGCAAGCCAGCAGGCAGCATTCTTCTGTGGTTCTGCTCCAGTTCCTGTCTCCAGCTTCCTGTTTCTTCCCCGACTTTCCTTGATGATGGGCAGTAAACTCTAGGATGAAATAAACCCTTTCCTCCCCAGGTTGCTTTTGGTTATGGTATTTATCACAAGAGAAAACCATACAGGACTGTGCTTATTGGTAGAGGGAATATACATTTAAAAAATATTTATCTTATATTTTCATATTGATTTTAATATTTTTTCTTGAGACGTCTTATTATATAGCTCTGGCTGGCCTGGAACTTACTAAGTTGGCCAGGCTAGACTTGAACTCAGAGATCTGATACCCAAGTGCTGGGATTAAAGGTATGCTGACCAATTTCTTAATGAAAACTTTTTATTATATTTTAATTAATGGGGGTGAAGCATTCTCCTCTTTCACCACGTGGGTGCCGGGAATTAAACTCAAGTCATGTCTTCAGGCTTGGTAGCAAGTGTTTCTACATCCTGATCCATGTCTGGGGCCTTTGAGTTTTAGTTCTGATACAAAAAAATCATATCATCACCAAAAAATTATTATATATAAATTATATAAAAATTATTCTATATGTTCTTTTCTGTTTGTGTCATTGTTTTTCTTACCTTACTGCACTTGCTATAATATCTAAGAGAGCACCAGACATTGGCGACAGTGGCAGATGCTACTGTCTTGGCCACTGAAGGGTACCCAGCTGCCTCAGAGTTTTTGATGTGTGACACACCCTGAAGGAAAGTGCAAAAGGAGTGAGGGTTCGTTTTGATTTTGACTCTCACTTGAGGGGACTCAAGCCCAGGTTTGTCCGGACTCAACTGTGGGCCTATGTGCAGGTGGGATAGAGCCTCAGATTTCACAGCAGCCAGGAAAGAGGGAGGGGTACCGGAAGGGTCCTGGGCAAGGCACATCCTGGTGACCCACTTCCTCCAGCAGGACCCAGCTCCTTAAAATTCTGGACCTTGATCTGCAGGTTAACCCTTAACATACGGACCTGTGTGGGACATTTCATATGTAATCCATGATAGGGTCCTCTAGCTTTTGTTGTTGACATTGTCAATTTTGTTGTTACTAATAATGGACACATGGTCGAACTTAACTTTGTCGTCTCTCCTAGGACTCTGAGATTATCTTTAGTAAAACCATCTGAGTTGGTCACAGAGCCTGCCCTGGTTGACAAGGTCTCCTGGGAGATGCTATGTGAGTTAGTGTTTTTAGTCTGGGTGTTTTGTGTCTTCATTTAGAAGTGATGCCTGTCTGGTTTTCCGTTTTTCTCCATGGAGGGTTTCTGTATTAAGTGACACTGGATTCATGAGTTGAGTTGCAGATTTTCCATCTTTTCATGCATTGGAGGGCTGGAGTGATTCCAGGATGGTCCTTCCAGCTCCAAGTCAGAGCTAGGCCAGTGTGAGCATCTCTTCTTCTCCCATGCTTCCCAGGGCTGATCACTCCTAAGCGCCTTTCCAGCTTCTTGTATTTCTCTAATTGTGTTTTTCTCATTCAGTAACTCAGGTGTTTGAATCCACCGAGGATCACCTGTGTGCCGCAGGCTTCCTAAAAGCTTCATGTTTCCAAGTTCTGACATGGTGACCCCTTCCAGAGTCTTCCCTCTTGATGACTCCTGTCTTGTCCCTGATTGCATGTGGATCTAAATGTCAACACTTAGCACTGAGTAGCGATGGCCATCCTGCACTGGACTTTCTGAAGTGGACAGCTGATTTCAGGAAGTCACATAGCCTCTTGTTCTCTACCCCATTGCTTTCTTTTTCCCCTCATAATCCTCTGATTTCCGTGATGGAGCTCACTATATTGAGATCCACCTGCCTCTGTCTCTTTAGTGCTGGGATAAAGGTGTCTCTCCACACCCAGCATGATTGATTTTTCTTAGTATGGATATAGTATCCTTTCTCTGTATCCACTACAGAGCACCCAGTGCTGGGCCTCCTCTTGTCCATTTCCTTTCTAGTGGCTTCACATGTCCAGACTGGAATTCCTGTTGTAAACAAACGGTTACTAGAAGTGGGCTACATCATTACCACGTCGTTAGGGGTTGGGGATAGTTTTAGTTATTTTAAATTTTGCTGGATTATAAGATCATTTAAATCAAACCGCTTTCAGTTCACTATTCCTGCATGTGTAGACTTGTTTCCTCTGTGAGGATGTGAGCTCTACTGTGTTATACACTGTCTGTCTGTCTGTCTCCCTGTTGCTAGCCGGCTCTTGGCACCCCAGCCCCTGCTGACCCTGCATCGTGTCACGGAGACTCCTGTGTTCACGGCAGCACAGCTCACTGGCGGCCATACTTAGATTCTTGCTCTGCTTGCCCTCTCTGGCTTGTGGCCACTGGGCTGGCTGCTCTTTTGTTTTTGCTGGATCTGGCATATGGCTAACATGTGCTAGAGATCCTCCTCTGTGCTCACTGGTGACATTTCTGATCCCTAGATGGCATGCCACTTGTCTGCAAGGAGCTTCTGAGGTTGCAGCTCTCTCTGTTGGCAAGTGCTAGCATTTCTCCTGTACTCTGGATGGCCTGGGAGGGGAGTATAGTATTCTTATACTATACCCAGGCACCCCAGAATCACTTCCCCATCCCTCATCTTTATGTGGCTTCTCAGGGTTTCTCAATGGGGAAATGGCCATGCAACCTTTGTACATTTCCCCACTGGGTGCCTTCACCATGTAATGGAAGAGGTGGAAAGTCCTGGTGGAGCGTTAGAAATATACACTGCCCTGTGCTCCCAGATGGGGGAAGCTGAAGCCCAGAGAGGCAAAGTCACCTTCTTGGGGACACACAGCCATATGTGAAGAAGCTGAAATCTTTTCATCTCTCTGACCTCTGAGAAAGTGCTTCGAGGAATGGCTTAGAAACAACACAAAACAAAATAAAATAAAACAAAATGAAACTGCCCCTTTCCCAACATGTGCCGAATACCCTGATGGGTATACTTAATGGTTCACAGAAGAAAACAAACAAACAAACAAACAAACAACAACAACAACAATAACAAACCAAACAAAAACCCTAGGGAAGGAGGTGGGTGGAGCTGAGAGAAAGCCTCCAGTGGCTGTGATTCCTTAGGGGTCAGGGTTGGAATGGCAGCCAGAGTGCAGGCAAAGGGAAGTTCACCTTTTCCTGCCCCATGAGCCTGGCAAAGAGTATACGCAGTTGACAGCCGAGCTTCCCCTCCAGCCTCCTCCAGGCTCTGCAGAAGCTGGGCAGCCAGCAGAGGAGCCAGCGCCGCTCAGGTACCACACTACACATTCTCTGTCAGGTGGTACTGAGGGGTGAGCAGCTCTTTCTCTGAATCCTTAGGAGTAACCAGTATTGTTTACACCCTTTCAAACATCCTTTTCCAGGAATGGTGGCACGCAACTTTAATACCAGTATCTGAGAGGAAAGGTAGGTGGATGATCTCTCTGTGAGTTCCAGGCCAGCGAAAGCTACACAGTGAGACCCTGTCTCAATAAAAATAAAGTCAAACAGACATCTTTTGAGAATTCCTAGAAGGAAGGGGAGCCAGATGCTGTACAAAACACAGGCTTAGCAGCTGCAGGGAACACCCTGGGTTTGACCCAGGTCAAGACTTTGTCCCCTTTGCCTCAGACATCTGTCTAGACAGCTCTGTCCATCTTTCCATTCTGGACAAATGAAGGTCCTGTTGAAGGCGCTGTCTCCGGCACTACTTCAGGGCTAACCTGGGACCAGGATACAGTCCCTCTCCATGAAGGAGGTGAACGGAGTCTAGAGCTTGGCTATGAGGCACCATGGGTGGCCCTGAAGGGCGGAGGACCCTGGAAAGTGGTGAGGATCCCCCAAGCTGAAATCTGGAGGGCAGACATGAGCCTTTCCAATATCTTGGGGGCAAGAGACAACCTGGTCATCCTGGCCTGTGTTGTCAGGAGCCTTCAAGGGGCCTGTGCTGGTCCAGTTGCCTCTAGGGAGAGAAAGACATGTACAGAGAAGTAAGTGCCTTAGTGTGATTCGCAAGCTGTATCAGGAGTAAGCGGCCAGAAAACGAATGTAATACGGAAAGCCGTGGCGATAGATGTTCCATAGGATGAGCTCGAGCTGTACTACACCCAGAGCTCTGTCTGCCAGCTAAGCAGGAGCTGGGGGCATCCCCCCCACAGCCCTGAATCCTGAGCTGGAGTGTGGAGCCTCCTGTGGGGCTGGGGCCTTGCCAGGCGCTTGGCCTGGTGTTTTTCCTTCCACTGGCTCTGGCCCCAGGCCTGGTGAGCATTATGCTGACCCATATTTCCACTGCGCAGGGTGGAAAGTAGGACAGACTCCAGTGTGGCTGGAGCCAGGGCGGTGGGAGTCAGGCGGAGGTGGGAGGCCAGAGGCAGCAGCTCAGAGTTTCCAGGCTGGGAAGTGGTTCCTTAGGGAGGGAGTGCCCTTCTCTGGGCCTCCAGACTTCTCTGGCCAGGGAAGGGGATGGGCAGAACCAAACCCGAGGAGCTGGGGAGGGCATGTAGTGTGGTTCTCTGTGTGCCCCTCACTCTGCATTTTGAGGGCCATACAGGTCTCAGGGACAGAACAACTGCTTCTTCCACTCTTCCCTGCTGGGTGTCCCTGCTTCCTCCCCTGGGACTTGGGGGGCAGATTCCCTCAGAGGTAAACCCCAGTGTGGCTGCCTCATATCATCTGTGCTGAATTGGTGAACCTGAACACGGAGGACTTAGAGATGTCCCTGATCTCAAGGCCACAGAGCAGGGTCTTCAGAGACCCCTCTTCTTTTATGGGTAGGATGACTTTGGCTCTTCTATCCCTTGGAGTTTTATCCACATGACTCTCTGGAAGGACTACGAATGTTATCAACAGTTTTTACATTCTTTGAAAAAGAAAGGAAGGGAGGAATGAAGGAAGAAAGGAGGAAACAAAAGAAGAAAGAAAGAAAGAAAGAAAGAAAGAAAGAAAGAAAGAAAGAAAGAAAGAGCTGCCCCCATCTCCTCCAAATATGGTGTTGTATATAGCTCAGGCTAGCTTTGAACTTGTGATCCTTGGCTTTAACCTCTTAAATAATGAGATTATAGGAATGCCTAGCCAGCAGTTGAAATTTTCCCAGTTATAGTATTTAATCTGTGGATCACTGTGGGGGGTATTGCCATTTTAATAATAATTTGGTGAAGGGAGATATCTATTTGTTAGGTCTTCTCAAATTTCTTCTAATGATAGTTTGTAGGTTTTTTTTAAATATAAAAGTTTGCACTTTCTTGGTTAAATTCCCTTTTAAGAATATAGTTTTTTGATGTAAATAGGTTTTTATAATTTTATTTTCATCCTGACCATTGCTGGTATAAAGAAATACAACTGACTTTTTAATATTGATCTTGTTTTTGCAACCTTGCTGAACTCACCAGTTCTAATATTTTGTACGTTTTTGTCCATCCATTCAACAAAGCAATCTACTTCCTCCTGTGGCCTATGAACTTCCCAGTTTCTGGCTTTTGCCTTGGCTTACAGCTTAAGTTGTGAGGTTCCCCATTCAGAGCTGTCCTTAAATCTGACAGGAAAGCAGGAGGTTATGGTCACGTCAGTAGTGCCACCCCTGCACCAGTGGGTGCATCTCACCTGGCATGTTGCTATCTTACCACACAAGGAGCATAGCTGCCAGGACTGTTGGTGAGAATTCTCCCCAGCAGCCTTCATGGCACTGCCTGGAGCAGTAACAGTAAGGTGGCGAGGAGAGCACTTTCAGTTCAGTCCCAGATTTATTTCATGTCCTGCCATCGAGTTGTCTGGTGTCTCCAGCAACAGGGTCTTATCATCTAGTTCTGATATATAACCAAGGGCAAAGGCAATACAGTTTGTGGGCCCCTGACTAACAATTCAAAGAAGGGCAACTGATGTCTAGTGCTGAGATTTTTACCCAACAACCTTATGAGTTCTATGCTTGCCCTTTCTATTCATGCAAGATGCTTTTGTTCATAAGCCTTCATTACTATCTTTACTGTTCTTCCAAATCGGTAAGATACTCAAAGGTTACCGTGATGTAACCCACCATTTTACAGGGGGTGGGGAGGCAGGATCTTTGAAGGGCTGTCCATTCCAAATAAGAACCATTTGGTGTTGAGCAGCTAAGGGGGACTTAAAAGGAACTGTTCATAACATCCAGTACAACATGAAAAGATATCACTGCTATCAGTTCTCGTTGTCAAAAGAGCAATATTGGGTAGGGTGGCACAGGTGGGGGACATTCTCCATCCCTCCGTAATCCACAGACACTTTACATAATCCATAGGCATTTTACATGAGCCATCCAAGGCTCCCCATCCTCAAGGACTGCAGTTACTGAGGGTCTTGGAAAGGCTGCTTGAGTGGCATAGTGTAGCTCAGGTCAAAGGACCCTGCGTCAGCCTGCCGTGCCTGATGCTGCAGTTGAAAACCCAGTCCTGATAGGCGCTGGGGCAGAATTGGGAATCATACCTTTCTATGGGCTACATATGGGTTCTGCAAAGACCCCAGGGTGGTCACCCAGTCTCCACCAGCCGAGTATCTTGCATCATACACTCTGAGGGGTTAATTGCCCACCCCTAGGTTAAGGCTAATATGTTTTCATCTGTATTGTGTTCTTACATACACTTTGTGAATAAGTGTGTATTGTGCTGCTTGGTCCAGCCCTCCCATTTTGTTCTCCCATCATTCTGCTGGCTTTCTCTTCATCTCATTTTAGTTCTCTGGACATCTTAGGGCAGTCACTGTAGAGTGTTTGTATAGCAAGTTCCTCTGCAGGTCTTTTTATTGACAGTTTCTATTTACTTTCCCCCTGAAGTGTACACTACTTTCCTGGTTTTGGTAGGCATTGTGCTGTTGATGTTGTTGTTGTTGTTGTTAATATTGGAAACTTGAGTCTGATACTGCCAGGAGTCTGATGATCAGCTTCTCCCCAAGGTTGGCCATTTTTGTCATTGATCTGTTCCAGCTCATTTGTTATAGGTTGTTTCTGGGCCAAGGACTAGCAGGACACACAAACTTGTCTGCTCAGGTCTTTTCAGAGCCTGTACCTTTCCCAGTCTGCATGGTATCTGTAGGGCAAAAAGTCTGAGCTCACTTTGGAATTCCATCAATCCCCACCCTGGAAATCTCTACCCTGGAAAACTCCACCCCCAAGAAACCCTATATAAAGCCTGACCAGCTCTCTGCTGCTTCTCGCCTGAGCAGAGGCAGCCACCCTCCTGTGCTCTCCCCAATAAATCTCTTGTGTGAGATTTGTTGTGCAGTGTGACTGTGTGGTGTTCCTTGGCTCCTGACCACCAGAATACCATTCCTCTCAGAGCTGTCGCTGATAGTATCACTTTTTAAACTGTCCTCACAGATGCGGTTCCTGGCGAATAACTTAATAGTTCATATCTGAGCTTCCGAAAAAGGAAAAGGAATGATGAATGGGGATGGGGAGAGGAAGGCTGCAATCCTCTAAAGCTCCTGGAAGTTAGCAGCTGGACAGCAGGGTAGGTTAGCTAATTCATGCTGCTGTAACTAAACTGCCTGACACAGACAAGGCGAGTTTATTTTGGCTCCTGCTTTCAGGGCAGAGCAGTCCATCATGGTAGGGAAGGCATGGCAGGAATGCTTCATTAGAGTCAGAGGGTGCAGTGGACAGGAGAGCCCTAGAGCATAGCCTTCAAGGCCTGCCTTTTGCAACCCACCTCAGGGTAAGGCCCCGTACCCTAAATGTTCCACAACCTCTTACACAGCACCCAAGTGTTCCAACACAGAGCCTCCGGAAGGAATTTTAAACTCAAATCCTAACGGGCTCACAACAATCGTAGCAGACCGTGAGCAGTCATCTATCTCTATGAACATCTGTGATCACCACCTCGACTAGCTATCTGAGGACAGATTACAGATGACAGAGTGCTTGTGGCCACTTAGCTCTCGCAGGTTGTGTGCAAACTACACCAGGAACACACACACACACACACACACACACACACACACACACACACACACACACACTTGACTGATGGTGGGGAACGGGCGGCTGCTCATACGCTCATATGGAAAGCAACTGCGATTCATGTTTGAGCCTCTCCTGGAAGTTCATCTCTTCAATAGACTGTTTCAACGCAGTTACACCAGCCAGACTCTCCAGCAGAACCTGTTACCGACTTGGAGTCAGCTTCCCGCCTACTCTTTGCACCTCTCCCCAGGGCCTCCTGTCTTGCCTCTTTTGCTGCTAACTCTTTGTTCGTGTGACTTTGGCTGGCTGTCCCTTCATTTCAGTCTGAACAATTCCCTTTAGTCTTTCTCTTGGGGTAGCTTTCCTAACTAGAAGTTCTGGTTGGGGTTACTGTGGAATGATGGCCCTTTCTAGAGCTATTGGCTTTTTTATTGTTGATGTGGTTCCTTTGTTTCAGATTCCCACCCCTACTGTCTTACATCGTTTCTGGTGAGGGTGAAGTATTAAATCTAATGGAATAACGCCTGCCTCTGATGGATTCGTTTTCTCTTGCCGATCTGGGACTCTTTGGTCTGTGAATGCTTAGCTATGACTGTGATGGTCTTGCATGTTGCATACCTAGAATCAGTTGAGCTTCTTGGGTGTGTACATTACCCTTTGTCATCTGTCTTGGAAAGTTTCAGCTGTTACTCTTTTCCACATAATTTTTCTCTTGTGAATGAAAATTCCTGAAAAGAAACTGTGTCTGGCTCTGTACAAGAAAACTCCTGGAAGTAGCCTGTGTCTGCAGAAACTGATGGGCCAACTGGCATGTCAGTGCTGTGGAGAGGTGGGGATTTGGTAGGCTCAGAGGCTAATTGCTTTATCTTGGACCAGTGTTAGCCTTCTGGAACAGCACTGCCCTGCCACACTCTGTTCCTGAACTAATACCCCAGGATAATAAATAAAAACCTCTCAGAAGCTAATAACTTAGAACTAACATCTTGCGATAATTAATGAAAATCTCCTAGAAGCTTTAACTTAGCAGGACACTGGCTTCCACAGAGAACCAGACAGTGCCATCAGATGCCATCTTCGGTCTGTGTATGATGCAGTTGCCCTATCTTGTACCTACCTCTCTGGTGCACCCACCAATGTCTTTTAAAGTTGCCTTGATTCATGATCATTTTTGTTCTGTAAAACGAATAAAAAACCCTGCGGAACTACTGCTCCCACACTGGAACATGGAATTGGGGGTAGCCTAAATCTGTGTTTCTGGGGCCGTGGTCGTTCAAAATGGCTCCAGAATAAACTGTTTGCTATTCCCTTAGGGCAAGAGCTGTGTTTTCTACACAGACACTCTTGTATCTCCTCTTGTCCCCTTGGGACTTCAGTTATGCAATTGTTTGTATTTGATGGCTCCCTGCAAGTCTCTAGTGTTTGGTTTCCATTATCCTGTTTTCTTCCCGAGACTGGATAATATCAACTGACCTATTCCTTTTATGGACTTTTAATCCTGTCTTCCCAGATCTCCCGTGGCGCTCCTGTAATGAAAAGAATGGTTCAGTTATCTCACCTTTCAACTTCAAGGCTTACGTTGTCCTGTAATTTCTACCATTCACTGGTATCACTCCTCTGTGAGGTACTACTCTCACACTTCCTATGAGGGATGAAGCCGGTTTGTAGCGGGATCGTATTACCTACTCCAGGCGGACCTGTAGCTTGTTATGGAGAGGAGCCTGGCTTGGAATTTGTGCTAATCCTGTTTCTGCCTCCCAAGTGCTGGGATTGGATGTGTGAGCTGCCATGCCTGGCTCTTAGGTCTCTGAGCATGCTTGTGACTGGTAAAGTCTTTAGCCAGTGTCCCCAAGGCCTGTGCTTCCTCAGTGCGTTTCTGTAGCTGCTGTCTTACTCTCTGTATGGGCTGTGCTTCCTTCTGCTTTTGCATGTTTTGTACACTTTTTGCTGGAGCCTGAACAGTTTAGAGAGTATAATTTGACAGCTCTGGAAATTAGATGCTTCCTCTCTTCAGGGGTCGCTGTTAGTTGAGGTTTCTTTAGTGACTTTTCCAGCTTAAGTTTGAAATATCTGTGTTCTTTGCTGTGCATGGCCATAGAGTCTTTTCCTGGTTAACTCAGTGGTCAGTGAATTACGGGACTGAAGATGCTTGGAGTCAGTTCATCTTCCAGCTGTGGGCTTCTCTGTGCGTTGGGACATGATAGAGACACTCAGCCAGGCACTTAGCGCATTCGCCACCACTTCCTGCTTGCAAAGAGCCCCAAGGTCAGTCAGAGGTGAAGCAGGAGCCTTGTCAGGCCTGGCCTGAGCACTGGCATTTCCTGAGCTCTTGGAATATACAGCCTTCTAGGGTCTTAGGAATGTGCCAGGAGTTCTCAATGTCCCCTGTGTCTTGTCCTTCCTGCCTCTGAGATTTTCATTCTAGGTATTTTGGCCTCGATCTTTACCCATCCCTTGGACAACAGCCTTAAGCATTACCTGTAGTTGTTTCCAACAAAAACCTCTGGGGACAGGCTTAGAATCAAGTCATCTAAGGACAGCTTCCTAAGTCAGGTTTTCTAGGGAGCTTCCAGAGAGTGGTCATAAAGATGACTTTCTGGAAATGATGCTCCGAGAAGTCTCCAGCCCCATGCTGTCCCAGGCCTTGGCTCTCTAGTTTCACTATCAGTGGAGGGAAAGTTTAGATCTCCCTCTTCCTTTCCCTCTCCCTCTCCCTCTCTCCTACAACAAAAGCCTTCCCCTTAACCATACCATTGTGTGGTCCTGTCATCACTTTAGACACCACGTTCTGGTCCTGTCCAATTATCTTTGCTTCCTTGTTGCTTTGATGGAGAGAGTTCTCAGGAGTTCTTACACCACCCCACCCCCATTTTTGCTGAGGTCAGCTTACATCCTATGTGAAGAGACAAAGGCAAGTGTTACTACAGGCGGCCAGGCCTGCGTTTATTTTCTACTGTGGGGGACCTCATGAGGAGACTCTTGAGGAAAGATTCTCTCTTTTCACCTTCACATGGGTTTAGGGATGGAATGTAGGTCACTAGGCCTTAGCAGTCATTTCATTGCCTCAAATTCACATTGAAAGGGGGCCAACTGTTGTGCCATAAAAGGGGACAGTCTGCCTGAGAGCCACACAGCATTGGCTGGTCTTCTCCCGATCGGTCACGTGCCAGGCACGGTCTGGTTTCCTACACTTGCCTTGTGTAGACATGCTGTGCTGACTTGGGAGGACTTGTTCAGTGCTCCCTCTGGGGTTGCGTAGCTGCAGTGGCCCCACTTTGCGCGGGCTCGGAAGCTCAGGGGTGTGGATAGGGTAGGTGCTGGGGCTTCGTGCTCTCACTTCCTTCCTAGGTGTTTTCCAAGAAACTAAAGGGTGCAAAGCTGAAGCCAGGCCTTGCTCACTGGATCGAGTTCAGGCCCTGAGTCAGAGAGTGCTATTTGAAATCTGACCCAGATTAGTGACACGGGGAGACAGGAAAGGAAGGAGGAAGGCAGCAATGCCCCATGGGACAAGTTCCTGAGCGGGTTGGTTTAGTAGCCAACTCTGCAGCCCAGCTAATTGCATAGCTCTGGAAGTTGTGCCCAGAAGCCTAGTCCAGAGTCTGCCCTCAGCCTCCTCATGCCTCTGTGAACGTGTAACATCCCGCAGCAAAACTCAAGCTGCTTACGGGGCTGGGATGGCTTTCCCTCTCTGCAGGAGATGGAAAGTAGTCGTGAAGTGGGCTGAAAGGCTAGAGTGGGCAAGCAGATGCTCCTCTGGGCTAGATGACTGCCCAGCTTTCCCTGAGACCCAAAGCCAGCTTGGAAGAGCTCTCTTTAGGTAGAGGGACTGTAAGCAAAGGCCCAGTGCTGGGACTGTCCAGTGCCCAGTAGAGAGGGGAGGGGGAGCTCACAAGGGAGCCAGTCTGGTAGCTCCATTCTGGGAATACTGCCCAGGGCTAGATGCAGCCTCTGGAAAGCATTTGTATAGAAAGCATGCATCACGGAGCCAGGCTGGAGCCGGTGAGCAATGGAGTGTGGGTCAGTGGGTGCTGGCGGGTATGGTATCTGAGGGTGAGTTTTTTTTTCCCTCGTTCTGGTCAACCCTGCTCCCTCTCGTTCCAGTTGGCCCTGCTCGCTCCGGTCCAAGGATTCGTTTATTATTATTATTCTTAAGTACGTTGTAGCTGACTTCAGATGCACCAGAGGAGGGCATCAGATTTCATTACGGGTGGTAGTAAGCCACCATGTGGTTGCTGGGATTTGAACTTGTCACCTGCGGAAGAGCATTCGGGTGCTCTTACCCGCTGAGCTATCTCACCAGCCCCCTGAGGGTGAGTTTTTAACTCGTAGCTGGGACACCTGGCAGTCAGACATGCCTGAAGCCTGCGTGCACCACAGGAAACAGCCATTCTATGGGTGGGGATCCCAAGCTTGAGTCAGCAGATGTGACTTGGGAACATGTCTCTGCCCAGGTCAGGCCTAGGGGCCTGTGCCACACCTAAGGAGGGGTATAGGCCCTGAAAGAACCATTGTTACACCGTGGCCAAGTACTCCCCGTGTCCCATCATGTCCATGAGCATGCTCAGGGATTTTCCTTTTTAGGGGAGGGACACTGCCACCACTAAAGGAATTTCTTGCCTGGCTATCCTCCTGCCACTCTGTTTGGAAGTGTCTGGCTTTGGCTTGTTCTCATTGCCAAATCAGTGACTACCCAAGTCACTTCATGGGCTTGGGGCTGAGAGAGAAGCTTTCTGCTGCCCCGAGCTAGGGCTGTCGATGACTACCTTGTCGTGTGGAATGCAGTGAGACTTAGGGGTTCTGCTGGGCATAGGGACTGAAGTTGCCCACAGTGACTCCTAGCTGGGCTGGAGTCACTTAGTATCCTCTTCCTAGGAGCCTAAGCTCTGGTAGGTGGAGATTGGCCTGGCTAGCTCTAAGTACAGATCTATGACTGCTCTAAGGACGCCCCCCCCCCACCCACACACACACAACCACACACAGCACTATCAGCACTGGCCCCTGCATCCCCTCTCCAGCAACACTGTGAGCATCCTGGTCCCCGCAGCTCTGGAACTCTTGTCAGATGTGAGAAACCTGGATCCTATGACAAGCATGGTCCATAGCTAGTCCCAGAGCACAAGGCAAATTAGGAGAGAACAGGCCTCTGAATAAAGGTTCAGCATATTCCGGCATTCGTGTGGAGTAGTAAAGATCCCTCAGGGTCCACAGTGCCAAGTCCATTTCATAAGAGCATCTGTCTATGCCCATTGTCTGTTGAGGCACACTGGGATTTTCTAAGCTGCCTTAGGGCACCTTTATCTGAAAAGAGGAAGAAAGTCCTTGTTCTAGTGTTTACTCAGGCTTAATTGTCATCATGGCTTCCTTCTGCATTGGTTGGATGAGTTGTAGTAGATACAGCAGTCCGGCCATCTTCTCTCTGGCCACAGGGTGGGAATATACTGCTGACAAGCCATGCCACAGCGCTACTCAATGTGTGACCTACAGCTGCTCAGCTTAACCCATTGAGCAACCGCTGTTAACATAGGCTAGCTTGCTTATTGTAAGTGAGTCACGCATGGGTAGCTATAGCCCACCCAGCCGGAAGCTTTAGGCTTCTTGGTGACTTTCACCAGCAGCTTGAGACGTTCTGGGTCAGTCTGTCTTTGGCCTCTAGGCCTGGTGCCTAAATGTTATGTCCACAGCTGCTGCTATGTGGCTGCCTTATTTATTTGAAATTAGGGTGAAGTCATTCGCTTTGTTTGCATTTGAGCCTCATAGATTCTATTTATTCTCTCTCACTGTCTGTCTGACAGTGAAACATTAACTTGGTCCAAAACCCAGAATGTGTCTTGGAGCAGCTCCCTGGATATTTTGGTATGCGGGGACCCGGCAGAGGCTGCATATGTCGTCTCCCTCCACTCTTCTTTCTACTCAGTCCCTTGGCTTCCTCGGTAGTTTTGAGAGTAATTCCCCTGACACTGAGCTGCAGTAAACATCAGAATCTACCACCCAGTCCAAAGGAAGAACAGAGACCTGGAAGCTGGGAGGAGCAGCCTGAACTCCCTGAGCTGCTTTCCTTCGGCTGGCCAAGTGGGCCCTCAGACCCCTATGAGAAAGAGGTGTCTGGCTGGCTGAAACCCAGAACCCCAAAGCCTTTTACAGCTAAGCTGGTAGACCTGGGGCTCCTCAGCACCCCAACACACACACACACACACACACACACACACTTGTCAAGTGGAGTAAATGTGGGCCACATCCCGGCCACATCTGTGGCAAAGTTCAGACAGGGCACCAATGTGGCCTCTGGCCCCAGACTCCCATCTCTGAACACAGAGCCCCTTGCAGCACCACCCAGAGACAGCTTGTGAGAGGAGGGAGAAGGGCGGAGAGAGGGAAGGGAGAGGGAAAGACAAAGAAAGGGGTGCGGCAGGGCAGCAGTTAGCCCGAGGGGGCGGAGAGTGAGCTCAGCTTGGAGCAGGTCACAGCAGTCAGATCTAGTGAGAAGGTTGAGCAGAGAAGCCCCTGCAGCAGGAAAGCCTCTCACTTCCTTGTCTCAAGCCCCTTCTGGCACTTTCTGGGACCAGGCACTGAGGCAGAAGACAGGAAGAGCCGGGGCCTATCTGCTGGCACACATAGGATCTCAGAGCTCTGGGACCAATCCTGCAGCTGACAGCCCAGCAGCCTGCCCCTGACGTTTTTGCCAGGTTTTTGCCAGGTGAGTTCCTTGTTCACATCTCAAGAGGGCCTGGGGCTCCTGGAACAGGAATCTATAACACTCCAGAGACTACCCTGGGGGCTGGGCATGACCTCAACTTTACTAATCTAGCCCCACGCACAGCTAGTCCATGAAGTATACAAGCCAGACATACTTCACAGTGCAGGGGACACAACGTAGAGAGGCCAGGAGGTGTGTGACAGAGATAATTGTAAGCCCATTGACTTTTTTGTCCCTTGAGCCTGTAGTTCACAAGTTACACTGACATTCTTGCAGACAGGCAGTGAAACTGGCTACGTACCTGGTGCCCTTTTCACTGGGTGGCATCTGGGAAACTCTCGCAGGACATTCTGGGGACCAAGCGGTGTGTTTGCAGGCTTCTCACCCTGGGGACTCGTTCTGTTCTCTCCTGGGGCTCCGTGGGCAGGGGCCCTGGGACTAAGGTGCCAACACTTCTCTCCCTCTGCTGAAGGTGATGGAAAACGTGAGTCTTGCCCTGGGCAGAGCTCTTTGGGTCTTCCTCCTGGCCATGCTAGGCTCCACCACAAGCCAGCCGCTGGGGGGAGAATCCGTCTGTACAGCGCGGCCTCTGGCTAGATACAGCATCACTTTCATTGGCAAGTGGAGCCAGACAGCATTTCCCAAGCAGTATCCTCTGTTCCGGCCCCCTGCACAGTGGTCCTCTCTGCTGGGTAAGGGCTCCTTTCCTCCTTCCGCCTCATCCAGGAGGCTTCAGGGCAGGAAGCAGTACCTGCTGGCTTCACAGCACACAGCACAAGTCATTCTCATCTGAGAAACATCTAACACAGGAAGCCCTTGCTAAATACCCACTGTCCTAGTGGCTGTCGGAGGGCATAGTGGCTGCAGGAAAGCTGGGGACACCAGTCACCCAGCCAGGTGTCTTAGCCACCTAACTGTGAAGGATGTTACGGTCTCTCTGTGTTCAAAGTGGATGTGGCTTCTTACCATTCAGTCAGGGAGCTGATATTTGGGGCGGGGGTGGGGGGTGGGAGGAGGTGGGAAGGGACATGTGTCCCCTGGGACAGCCACGTGGGATTAAAGTCTATAGCCCTGCCTGCTGTCTACCCTGCTGGGTACTCATGCAGTCAGGCCTTTGCACAGGGGCAGCTCACAGCTCTGACTACAGCATGTGGCGGAAGAATGAGTATGTCAGCAACGGGCTGAGGGACTTTGCTGAGCGTGGTGAGGCCTGGGCACTGATGAAGGAGATCGAAGCTGCAGGAGAGAAACTTCAGAGTGTGCACGCAGTATTCTCAGCTCCTGCAGTCCCTAGTGGTACCGGGCAGACTTCCACAGAGTTGGAGGTGCACCCTAGGCACTCGCTGGTAAGTCGTCACTAGCCTGGGAGAGGGTCTGTCCCGATGGCTGCAGCTGCTAAGTCTTCTGGTCCCATCCAGGTGTCCTTTGTGGTACGCATTGTCCCCAGCCCTGATTGGTTTGTGGGCATCGACAGTCTGGACCTGTGTGAGGGAGGCCGCTGGAAGGAGCAGGTGGTCCTGGATCTTTATCCACATGATGCAGGGACTGACAGTGGTTTCACCTTCTCCTCCCCTAACTTTGCAACTATTCCACAAGACACAGTGACTGAGGTAAGTGGTCTGCAGCCCTTGCCCCTCCCCATAGGCTGCAGCTACTCCCCAATGCACAGGCAACTCTTGTCCCTGGTTGTGAGGATGCTGTTTACTGTAAAGGACAGGGCAAAGGCTTTGGCATGCCCCAGGTGGATCTCTGGGCACTCCAGCCTGTGGATGCTCTTTAGAGAATAGTCCCATTTCTGGTGCCTTCAGGTTAACAGTGGAATGCCTGGGATCTGGCAATCCTCTAGAGAGAAGAACAAGGTAAAGGGCCCTTTCACAGTTCTTCCTTTCCAGTGAGGAGGCGTGTGTAGGCCTGCCTGGTGCATAAGCAGGGGTTCTATAGACAGGCGGCTCAGCTGAGCTGCAGTGTTGCCTCTGGGAGACAGGAGGAATTCCCCAGTCTTGGGGAGAGGCCATGCGGGTACCTCCAGCTAGCTATGCTGGGCTTGAGAGCCACGCAGATGAGACCCACGTTGGAAGTCTTGCTGGCACTGTCCTGCTAAGATGCTGGGTACTGACTTGGGAGGCCAAGCATGCGCTTGGACGTGGGTGTCCCAATCCCTAGGCCGGCTCCAGCTCTCTTCTTCCTTCATCCAGATAACAGCCTCGTCGCCCAGCCACCCAGCAAACTCATTCTACTATCCACGCCTCAAGTCCTTACCTCCCATCGCCAAAGTGACCTTTGTGCGGCTACAGCAGAGTCCCAGGGCCTTTGCTCCACCTTCCCTGGACCTGGCCAGCAGAGGCAACGAGATCGTTGACAGCCTCTCGGGTAATTTCCATGTTTTCCTTCTGTGACCCTGGGGTGGATGGGCTAGCGGGAGGAGGATGTTGGCACAGGCTGGGAACATGTGTCCGAGCTCCTATGTCTACTTCATGTCTACCGCTGTCTGAGCTGGGGAAAGAATCCAAGCTGACGTTGTGCCCTGGGTCCTGTGTATGTCATCTAAGGCTTCCAGGGAGCTGCCAGCCCAGCTGCTGCTAGCACTACACTGTCCTCCTGTGTCTGCAATGGTGGGGACAGGGCTCCTGGCCTCCTGTAGGTGATTGCTCTCCCCTGGCTGGCTGGCTGGCTGGCTGGCTGGCTGGCTGGTTTAGCATGTGTTGAATATAGGGACATTTGCACTGTTTATCTAGAAAATGGAAATCATCAGGTCATTTAGCTACAAATTTGTGAATACTATGGAAACCGAGGAGACACAACCCAAAGCAATTCTATTGAAAGTGTTTGAATCTCAATGGGGAGTAAGGCCCCACAATCCAGAGCATTTCCTGGCATTTGTAGTACTTCAGTAATGTCAGTTATGAAGGTCACTGTGGCCTGAGAGCCACCTCCCCTTAGAGAGATCCCCATGGTTGCAACACCTCCTCCACAGCTGGTAAGATCCCAGGGTTCAGGATGCTACAAGTCCCCCTGAAGCTCATGTCTAGAGAGGAACAATTCCAGCCAGTCATTTGGCTGTTATTTGAGTCTGTACCTCTCATGTGTCTTGCTCTGTGTTCCTGAGAAAAGCAAGTGTCTTTCTCAGACTTTGGAGCAGGGCTGTTTCCTGGGATGAACGCACAGGTCGGGGTGGTCCCTTCTGCCTTTTCCAAGTGTTTTACACAGCACTCACATCCAGTCTCCCCTGTGCTTTATCCAGTTCCAGAGACACCGCTGGACTGTGAGGTTTCTCTGTGGTCGTCCTGGGGACTGTGTGGAGGACCATGTGGAAAGTTGGGAGCCAAGAGCAGAACTCGCTATGTCCGTGTTCAGCCTGCTAACAATGGGACTCCCTGTCCCGAGCTTGAAGAAGAGGCCGAGTGTGCCCCAGATAACTGCGTCTAAATCCAGACTCCAGTAGCAAGCAGCCCTTAGGATCCCTCAAGGCTGGGACTCAGGTCTGGGCCACAAGGTGTTTCCAGGAGGCCCGTGCAGGCAGGGATGGAGAGCGTGGGCAGTTTTGTACCGTTTCCCACCAATCCTGGGCTGACAGAAGGTCTTCACACTGAGGCCCGCAGTGGCAGGTAAGCCACAGACTGCCTCTCCCACTGTGTGACTCCTGAGGCTCGTGGGTTTGATCTACATAAATTCCCTTGTAATTTATTACTCTGGTGGGAGGGAGGCTGCCTTTGATACAGAGAAGAGGCATGCCAGGAACAGCTGAGAGGATGCTCTAAGCCTGTGAACCCCACAACCACACTGCTGTCAGATACCTCAGACCTGCTGCCACTGCACATGCCAGGGAGTCAACCTTCACACCACTTTGTGCCCACATGGGGGTGACCACAGGAGGAGCAAACAAAGAGGGGCAGTTTTTGGAAACTTGGCCCTGTGTGTCGTTGATCCCTTTGCATTCGAATAAAGGTCGTGTTCCTGAAAAAATGTCAGAGGGTGTCCTCCCACCATCCCTGGACACCCTGGAGTGGAGGCGCTCATTTGTATGTACAAGTAGGGGTCACACACTCACAGGAACCTGCAGTGATGTCATGGCACATTCACGGTGATGTCATGGCACATCACTTGCTCTTGTGCCAGGACTGCCCAGTCCTCCTCCCACCCCAGTAGATTCCAAAGTCACTCTGGCACCTTATCCCAGGCTAGGTGGTACTCTGGGGATATCCTCCTAGCCCTGTTCCATCAGCTTGAATGTGAAGAACTTCTCCTCCTTGCTTCAAGGGGACCCTGGTGGGCTACTCTTCTGACTGCTGAGACCTTTACCCCTATGGGTCCAGAGTCAGATGCCAGGCCCACTTCCCTCCTCTAGGTATCTCTCACTGTTATTGAAAATTCTTGACCATAAACCAAGATCACAGGGTCACCAGTCTGGAAGTTGTCATGGAGATCTGAGAAACCTTGGTTAAAAGCTTTCTTTAAGCATATAGGTGGTGAGACAGTAGGACTGCCATGAGTTTGAGGATAGTCTGGGCTACATAGTGGGTTAGAGTAATACCTTGTCTGAAATAGAATAGAAAAGAAAAGAAAGGCAGACAGGCAGGCAGGCAGGCAGGGAAGAAGGAAGGAAGGAAGAAAGGGAGGAAGGAAGGAAGACAGAAAGAGAAGGCATTTTTCTAAAGTTCCCAGGAGGGTAACACCAGAGGAACTTTGGAGCAAGGAACATATGACTACCTGGAGGCATTACTGGAATTTGTCCTGAGGAACATGCAGTCACCAGCCCAAGACACACACAGAGCACCAGCCTCAAAAAAAAAAAAAAAAAAAAAAAGATCAGACCCAAGAGATCCTAGGGATGGAATGATCAGTCCCAGGATATCAGTAGGGTGTATCGCACCAGGAGCTCAGAAGCTCAGAACTGAAAAGAGGATCAGAGAGGTGCCATTGTGGTGTGTTTAAGCCAAAGCAGATGGGTGGGCTCTGTGCTCCAGCCAGATGGTGACGATTGTGAGTCACAAGCTGCTAATGGAGTCTTCAAAGTCCATGAGAACACTGAGTAGTGGAGACCCTGCTAGATGCCACATCTGCCTCCCTTCCCTCATGGGACATGTTGCTGGGTGGGTCAAAAGAAAGCTCTGCAATGAGGGCAGAGAGCAGGGAGGGCTGGAGTGGGCAGAGAGACACCACCTGGCTCACCTAAGAAGGTCAATGGAAGGTCTGTGGAAGCGATTCAAGAGTCACACACGACCTGTCTACTGACAAGACAACGTCCATAAGATCAGTGTTTGGCCTGCTTTCCTGAGGTATCTGAACAGTTGATCCCATTCCAGTCATCCCATGGAAGGAAAGGGCTGAAGTCCTGGAGAGGGTCTATGACCCTGAACAACACAAGGTGGTTGAAGGCACGAGGGCCAAATAAGGTGACCTGGTATTTGTGTTGATGTCTGAAGACTGCTCAGTCCACTGGTTATATATTATTGGGTGTTGGGTGGCTGCAGAACCCGGGAAGCCCACACATAGGATAAAGGGCATCATAGACGATGGCTCTGCTGTGCTCCACAACAGCAGGTGGTACCAGGGCCAGAGAGATGGCTCAGCATGTAAAGGTGCTTACCATTAAGTCTGACAATATAAATTTGATGCACACACACACACACACACACACACACACACACACACACACACACTGTGATAGTTTGAATATGCTTGCCTCAAGAAGTAACACTATTAGGAGGTGTGTCCTTGTTGGAGTAGGTGTGACCTTGTTGGAGGAAGTATGTCACAGTGCGGGTGGGCTTTGAAGAATAAAAACCCATCTGCTTTGGGCTTTAACCACAATCAACACACTCATTCCCACTTCAACTTGACAGTTACTGTAACCAGCAGGAGGCGATAGTGGGTAGTGGGTCTCTTCTGGTACACTCTCTAGTGTTAAACCGCCTGAGGGACTAATGCCACAGTTCTTAGGCCTAGACTATTAGGACCTTCCATGCTCTATAGCAGCCGACATTAGAACTTTTGGAACTGGAGTGTCTGAGAAACTTGGCTTCAAGGCTGGTCCCTTCTATCCATCAGGGCCTCTAGTTTCTCTTCCTAGCTCTCCATAGCCTTCTGCTCTCTTCCCTCTGGACGGTCATCTCTTACTGTCTCTCCTGTCTCTGATTTCTGTTTTTCTCCATCTGTTCTCTGGAACTCTCTTCCTGCCATTTAATTGCTACTGTTTATTGTCATTATGTTGGTGGCACCAGGTGCCACCTCCCTGACAGCTGCCATCTTTATTAGTGCCACCTCCAAGTGCCACCACCCCATCTCATCCCAGTCTACCAAAGATGGCAGTAAAAAGTAAGAGAGAGAAGCTATTCCAGAGACACCTAATGCTCCAACACCAGAAGGCAGTATAGGAAGGTGTGTCCTGGATCCCGTGGTCTTCCGTAGTTGCTGGGAGTGGGAGTGGGAGTGGGAGTGGGAGTGGGGTGGGGGGATGGGCACAGTGACTTCAGTGTCTAAAGCAGCTCGTCTCAGGTGAGGACAGTCTAACTGCCATTGAAAAGACCTGTCAGTCTGACATCTCCTGCCCAAGTTTACCAGGCATAGGAAGAGCCTGTCACCATGCTGGATCACGAAGTATCTGTCACTTATGAGTCTTCTCAAGGCAAGGCCTCAGTTAAAATCCAGACTTGGTAGCATCCTGGAGGCAGAGGAAGGCAAATCTCTAGGAATTCCAGTCTAGCCTAGTCGATATTGTGAGTTCCAGGACAGGCTACATAGAAAAACTTTGTCTCAAAAACAAAACAAAACAAAACAAACAAAACAAAACATCCAGGTCCTTACCACTTCTCAGTGCAGAGAAGTGCCCTGGTGGCCAGAAGGATCCCTGAGAGATAAGTCAAGCTACCAAGTTTCTCAGACACTGTAATCCCAGAAACCATTGCTCCCTCCTCTATACACATACCCACGCCCTCTTCCCACACCCCACACCACTCTCCCTCTGCCATTTCCTCCTCTTCATCCTCCTCCCCTCTTGCCATGCCATGGGGACAGACAGAACTTCAGGCTGGTCACAGAGGCCAGCGCTGGGCTCCACCAGAGGAACCTTGTAAAGGAGGGAATTCAGGCTTCCTGAGGCCGACTGACTCGGCAGTAACTGTCACGGCTCAGCATCTTCAAAAGCCTGAAAGGACCTCTGACAAGCACATCCCTGGAAAGACCCTGAGGCCCAAATATCTTTTTATCTGGCTCACTGGGGTTGGCAGCAATGATCTACCCGAGTGTAGGCGCCATGTGTCACTTCTTACAAAAATCAACTTGACAAAATTACTCAGTGAAATGCAATCATCCAGTGACCAATGCCTTGAACTGGCCCATTTCACAAACGAACAGCCAGGAGTGGCTGGTGCTGCAGAGATGGAAATGCAGATATTTCTTCTGTGCTCTAGCTTTTCATTTTTACCTGCTCTTTATTTCCATGCTGTGAGAGTGAGTGGAGACATCTCAAGTGGCATGCTGATAACAGGCGGGTAAGACGGATTCTTCCGCTGAAGGTTGAGACCCGGTGTCGGTTTATGGCGTAATGCTAATCTCCCGATGTCTGTAGTACTTGGCAGTAGGTAGAACGTTAAATATTTTTTTCTCCTATGATAGGTTATCAAGTTATGAAAAGCTGACATGAAAATTGCCTTCAGGGTAAATTATAGAATTCATAAAACAGGAAGCCTCATTCTGACACCTGGAATCCAGGTTTGTTTTGTTTTCTGGGCTGTCAGATTCCCTCAAGTTGAAAGTCTCTGATGTCACTTAGCATGCTACTTGTGGGGAGTTCTTGCCAGTGTTCTATAGCAGGACATACAGCCTGGCTCTCCATGCCCCAGCTTCCGGGAGCCCACTGCCCCGTGGGGAGGAAGCACCATGAGGGATGCATGCCTCACAGAGCCTGACTTTGCCAACCACACTGTCACGATAGTGACCTCTGGATGCTCCCAGATGCAAACACATTTTCACATGGGTGTGCCTCACCCCACTTCTGAGAAAGACTCAGGCACTCAGGTATTTTCAACATTATATAGCAACCACTACAAGCCTTCTTTTTTTCATTTACTTATCTATTATATATTTATA
Source organism: Mus minutoides (assembly GCA_902729485.2). Lineage (NCBI taxonomy): Eukaryota > Metazoa > Chordata > Mammalia > Rodentia > Muridae > Mus > Mus minutoides. The sequence continues at coordinate 2,932,810 of LR755129.1, forward strand.
TGAGTACACTGTAGCTATCTTCAGACACACCAGAAGAGGGCAGTGGATCCCATTACAGATGGTTGTAAGCCACCATGTAGTTGCTGGGATTTGAACTCAGGACCTCTGGAAGAGCAGCCGGTGCTCTTAACCGCTGAGCCATCTCTCCAGCCTCACTACAGCCTTCTAACATGTAAGTCAGAATCAGCATCAGATTTTCTGATTTGAATACAAGGAGAAAATGGAACTTAAATGTAACATGATCCTTTACAAATACTGATTACATATTTTCATACTCTACCTTTTATTAATATTGAAGTCTTTCAGTTCACCTTGACCATTATTCAGTGATCGATTTACAAGAATGATAATGTGGTTTGAAAACTATTGCATGAATACAGCAAGCTGGGAGACAGAGAGCAGAGGTGGGCAGAGCAGAGCTCAGAGCATGATGGGACTGCACGAGAGGGGGAAACAGTCCTGCAGTTTCCCTGGTGCTCACTGAGGGAGAAGCTGTGCTTTAGGCCGTAAAGTTTGGACAGCACCCTAGGTCCAGCTCTCAGCCCTGCTACCTGACACTGAGCATTGTCCTCTACCTCTGCTCTGTGCTTAGAAAAACAACGGAGATGATGTGACAACAGGAAGACCTTTGGGTTATGAGGATAAGCCTGGCACACAGGAGACGCCAGGGTCTGCTCCGTGTGCTCTACGCAGGTAACACCTGGGTAAATCCTGGCGTGGCAAAATGGGTTTTCCAACTTGGAAGTCAAGGAGCCAAGGAGGAATAAGAGGGACGAATGATCTGTCTATTTTGCCTGTTGCCAACATTTGTGACAGCAAGAGTCACTGGGCTGCTGGAGTTGTTGAAGAGGCGGGGCTACTGTGACGTCACAGTGCTCTGACAACCGCATGCCGAGAGGCCTCCCTGTGTTTGTCCCACAGCCAGGCTTTGGCTATGCAGGCTCTGCTCACGTTCTAGCTAGCCTTACCTCCCTTGCCTTCAAACCTCTCTTTTCCCAGCTCGAATCCGCTCAGGCATCACTCTGAGCAGCTCTGTACACTGAGTTCAGCTTCTTAAACTCAACTATAGGAAACTTTGAAATGTGTCAGGTCGTGAGTCATGAGGCACGCTTTGAAAAAAGAAAATCAAATTACTAAAACCTCAAAGACAACCAGACAACGAAAAGAGATCCAAAGAGAACTCAGAAAGGAGCTTAAAGATTTATAACCAAACTATTCAAAGAAGATAAGGAAACAGATGAAAATGGGGAAATTTTAACTATTGGAATCTTTAAGATACATGGGAACACACACCAGAACTGGGCAGTCTGTATCTAAGACAAGGAGTTCATGGAATGGATTCAAAAGAAGATCGTGAGAAGAGACTAGTGAAGGGGCTGGACGAGGCTGGTGAAGGGACTGGATTGCCAAACTAGAAGAGCGTGAGAGGCACGGAGAAGCTGCAGGTGAACACACTCAGGCCTGGAGCACACGTGGAAAGACGGGACAGAAGGCGATACGCAAAGAATGGACACTGATGAGACTCTCAGAACTCAGCACGCCCAGAGGTTGTGAACTTGGGGAACCACATCCCAGCTCACACAGGCCATGCTGAAGGCCCAACCAAGCCTCTTATCTTTAATAACCAGACAATGGACTCTAATATCTTATAACTACAATTCCTAACATTTGTTTTTTGAAAATCCCTTTAATGAAAACATTTGCTGAAGGCTCATTTTTGTTGTTTGTGACATATTATGAACTCCAGTATCTGGCTTAGTTGCATTTGCTGTGTGAACACATGAGGGACAGCTTCACCAGGTTCACAGGAGTCAGCCAGACATGCCTGTGTTGCCTGTTGTCAACAAAGGCTCTGTGTTCCTTTTTTTTTTTTTTTTTTCGGTTTTTTTGAGACAGGGTTTCTCTGTGTAGCCCTGGCTGCCCTGGAACTCACTTTGTAGACCAGGCTGGCCTCAAACTCAGAAATCCACCCGCCTCTGCCTCTGCCTCCTGAGCGCTGGGATTAAAGGCATGCGCCACCACTGCCTGGCTAGGCTCTGTGTTCTTACATCTCTGTTCCACTGAACTGAAAAGCCTACAGAGCCTGTGATATGCCTCAACTTCTCATAGTGCATACATAATTACAAATAGGCTCCTATTTTAATTTTGAAGTTTCCAGTAAAAGGCAAATACATGTTTAAAATGGTCTGGAACCTGTAAAACCTGAGACTATGTCCTTAGACCCCAGAGGTCCAGCAAGAGCACATATGAGCTGTGTGGAGTCTCATGAAATGCACCATTCTAGAAAGTTCAGGAGATGACCTCGGAACCAGCCATCAAAGTATGTTTTTTTTTTTTTTTTTAATAGGATTAAATAGGACCACAGGGGACCTGAGAAAGCTACCACTTTAGAGACAGAAAATACTTTAAAATCACTTTGACTGCCTGGTAGCTGGTGACTCTGGGCCATCTTGGTTAGTAGGGGACAAAGAGGCCCCTGGGCAGAAGAGCACCGGGCATATCTCACTGGGCAGGTGCTCGGTCAAGGCTGGCCCCCCGCCCCGTGAACTTTGTCTCCTGCCTTGATAACTTGGTTTCTGGGTTCCTGCTCTAAGCCTGATAAGGAAGCAGGTGTATCTTCAGCTCTAGTCCACGAATGGAGAGATGTCTGAGAAGTACAGGATGCTGCCTGCTAGAAGCTGAGATGGGGCAGTATAGAGTTGTCCATCAAGGGCAGTGCAGCAAAAGAAGCTCCTAAGATCAATGCATTCTGTGATTTGGTCTTGTTTCTTAGTGTGACTTATCAATGTCCCTTAGCAGTAAGTTACAGATCATTTTGTGTGAAAAGAGAGTGAAGATATCTCGGATGGTTAGTCTGAGGCGAGACGGGAGGAGCAGGGCAGAATGCTGTACCTGCTCCTCCTCTGGTCTGGTAAGCTCCCCGGAGATCTTTTCTCTTTTTCAGATTTTTAATTATTATTATTTGTAATTCTCTCTATATGTTCTCAGAGTATGGGGAGGGAGGGTTTATGCACACAGTGTGGGTCCCTGCTGCAGTTGGGGCCATCTGATACAGGTGCTGGGAACCAAACTCTGGAAGAGCAAGCAAGAGCTCTTAACCCCCAAGCCATGGCTGCAGCCCCTCTCCTCTTACCATCCTTCCTTTTGCTTTTTGCGAATGAGGTTGCTAGTCCCTATGACAGAGAAAGACCGTGAGACTGGAAGATACGTCGGGGAGCCTAGTGATCACACATGAAGATGGATTACTAAGGAAAACTTGCTGCTGGATGTGAGAACACTTGCATGCTCCGTTCCTTTGGAAAGGGTTCTGATGGGACCCTTCCCCTCTGTATAAGTGTCCCTTGGCTTTTAACAAGTCCTATTACAGACTAGGAAACAGGAGAAGGGTGGCATATTAAATAGACACCAATGCCTAAATTCAGTAGGACAATCAGACCTCACTCAGGCCTGTGTCTGAGGTGTAGCTGCCCCCAGCATCACCCTGGGTTGGGAGCTCTCTGAAGCAGGGCCTGAGTTGGTGATTTGCCAAGGAAAGAAAAGCTTCCAGAGGAAAGGGGAGATGCTAAAGAGTAAATTTAGATTCATTAAGACCCACCCCAAATTATGGGGGAATTCAGGAACATGAGATAAGCAGACATACAGACATATGACCCAGAAATTCCACTATGTTTATAACCCAGAGAATTGAAAACAGGGCCTTAAATAGAACCTCAGGTGCCATGTTTTTTTGTTTTTTTGTTTTTTTAAAGATTTATTTATTTATTTATTTATTTATTTATTTATTTATTTATTATATGTGTACACTGTAGCTGTCTTCAGACACTCCAGAAGAGGGCATCAGATTTTTGTTATGGATGGTTGTGAGCCACCATGTGGTTGCTGGTATTTGAACGCAGGACCTTTGGAAGAGCAGTCGGTGTTCTTAACCACTGAGCCATGTCACCAGCCCCCTCCCCCCCGCCTTTTAAAGATTTATTTATTTATTTTATGTATGTGAGTACACTGTAGCTGTACAGATGGTTGTGAGCCTTCATGTGGTTGTTGGGAATTGAATTTTTAGGACCTCTGCTCCCTCTGGTTGTCCCCGCTTGCTCCGGCCCAAAAATTCATTTATTGTTATACATAAGTACACTGTAGCTGACTTCTGACACACCAGAGGAGGGCATCAGATCCCACTACAGATGGTTGTGAGCCACCATGTGGTTGCTGGGGTATGAACTCAGGACCTTCGGAAGAGCTGTCAGTGCTCTTACCCGCTGAGCCATCTCCCCAGCACCTCAGGTGCCATTGTTAACAGCAGCACTCGATAATAAAAAGAAGACTGGGAAACTCATGGACAAAATGAATGAAAAAAATGGAGGTTCGTAACTGCTGAAATCTTCAAAAACAAAAACAATATCTGAAACTAGGAACCCCTGGAGTAGATAGAAGACAGCAGGACTGCCAAACTAGAAGCCTCAACAGAAAGGGTGTGAAGGACCAGAAAAGTGTGAGTTTGGGGGAGAATGTGGGAATGTGATTTTTACTCCATTGCTTTGAACATCGCGACAGAGCGCCTGGGTGTTGGCCTGTAGAAGTTTCTTTCTGTCCCCAGTTATTCACTCAGTCTGCACTTCCTCCTCCTATAAGCAATGCTTCTCTTCTGACACCTGCTGGCCACACGGGGCATGGCACCTCCTCCTGTAACTCTTGCCTGTCTGAGGAAGGGAGTAGAGTGGGTGTACTTAGGGCTAGAGGAATCTGGACAAAAGCCAGCAGAAAGTACCCTCCACTCATTCTGATAATGCAACATTCCAGAAAGACTGGCATTTAACATGAAAGTCAACCTGACATCATCAATTCGAAATCCCCCACTGAGCATGTTTTAGGACACACTTTCAACCCACAAATATTTTTCGGAACCTCCACCATATGGCCAGACACCGTTCCAGGCTTATTACAAGCCTAGAGATTGGGAAAGTGTGGAATAAAATTCCTGCTGTTCCCCAGCACCTCAAAGAAGGCAGATGAATGCACAGTTTGCTCCCAATACACGTACACAGAGACCAACAGGCTGGCAAGAACAGCCCCATGTGAGCAGATGCAGGAATGCCAATGAGCAAGTCCTACAAAAATAAGGCGAGACCACCGACAGACCGGCAGTGCTCTGACTGTCCCGGTGAGGACGAGGGTGAGCTTCAGGGGGATTTGGTGATAGAGAAGTGGGGACCCTGATTCCATACACAGCCAGGCTCTGGAAGAGGCTCAGCAGGAGAGGTGCGGCCCTAACCAGAAGTTTCTGAGCATGACTGACATGACAGACATCTAGGTGGTCATGTTTGGAAAGTGATCTTCCATAGTCACCGTGAGCTCCTGTCTAGGAGCAGTTAGCTGCCTCAGCAGAAGGGTGCAGCGTCCCCTTTGGGGCCCTGCTCTCTAAATTTCTCAATGTCCCATGTGCGCCTGAGAAGAGATACCTGCTCCTCTGTCACCTCACACAACAGTCTGCAAATGTCAGGAGGGTCCATCGCTGTGGCAGTCTTTCCAGGTCCTTGCTGACTTTCTGTCCAGTTATGTGAAGTACGGAGAGGGCTGTGGACAAACATCAATCCACCTAGTTCTTTCTTGAGTTCTATTACCTGAATCCCATGTGTTTAGAAGTGGTATCGATGGTTGTCTCTCTTCCCCCTCTGTGGAAGGTCTCTTCCCCCTAGTAACATTCTACTCTAACACCCACCTTATCTGAGCCATTCACACTTTTTGTTAATGCATGCTTGAATGGCCTGTCTTCTATGTCTTACTCTATTGAGAGCGCCGTGCTCGAGATGCCCTCCCCACAGTCTGCATTATAATAACTAAAGTTTGTTTTGACAACCCTCCTCTAGCCCCTGATTAGACTATATTATGTACCTAGTAACTATTAATAGCAGAAGAAAGCGTGTTATTTTATTATTTTCTTTTCATCTTTTGTCTCCTTTTTTCCATTTCCCATCTACCTGTGGTTGCCTAAACATCTCATATTTTATTTTGCTTTATCTATAGTGTTTTCACTATATCTTTCTATAGTTTTATTCCTTATTAGTATCTCCTCGTATGAATATTTTACTATTTTGGGAGGAACATAGAATAATGTTTAGTTGTCTTTAATATTGTTTCCATATACAGTGAAAGGCACAGCAATGTTTAAATCTTTGCTTTCAACTATTAGTTTTAAATTGGAGAGCAGCAGATGTGGACGAAGCTGGGGCACAGCAGTGGGGAGGCAGGGGCGGGCGGCAGGGGATGCAGGGGCGGTCGGATCTCCTCAAGGCAGCCTAGGCTACACAGCAAGACTCTGGGATTAAAGGCATGTACTACCGTGCCTGGTTAAAATATCTTTTAATTCAAGTGTCCTTGGGTTTCTTGATTTCCTCTGACGTAAGAGTATCCTCACGGACACTTTGGTGTACATAGGATTCTGGTGGCATGCTCTCAGAGCCTTGGCACATGCCACCGTTTGCTGCAGTTTGTTCCCCTGACATCAGTCATCACTACCAACCAACGCCCTCGTTCTCTCCCATGGTTTCCCAGATGCATCTCCGACTTCCTGCTCTCTAATTCTGGACGTTGGTTGTGATGCGCGTGGAGATGGATGTTTTAGAGGTTTATAATCTGCAGAGGTTTTAGTCATTACATCCTCCATTTTTTTTTCTGGCTTTACATTCTTTTTCTTTTCCCCCGGGACTCCACATATTTTAGACGTGTGATCATTATTCCACAACCCACAAGGCTCTATTCAATCACTGTTCTCTGCCACTCAGATGGGACTGCTTTTACTAGTTTTGCTCCTTGGTTCTTCCCACCATTGCTGAGTTCACTTGGTAGGGCGGAGTTTTCCATGGTGCTGTTTTCCTGTCCCCATGTGTTCATTCCTTCCTTTTCTTCTTCTTCTTTTTTCTTTTAAATTCTCATACAATATATCCTGCTCATTACGCCCCCTCCCTTTACTTCTCCCAGTTCTTCCCTGTCCTCTTTCATCCGGATCCACTCCCTCTCTGTCTCTTACTAGAAAAGATCAGGCGTTTGACAATCAGACATAACAAAATAAGACATAACCAGATAAAAGAAAAAAAAAACATCACATCGAGGCTGGACCAGGCAACTCAACAGAAGAAAGAGAACTCCGAGAGCAGGCACAAGAATCCGAGACCCACTTGTCCACACACTAGGACTCCCATAAACACACTAAGCTAACAGTTACAATACGAATGCAGAGGCCATGGTGCAGACCTGTGCCGGCCCTGCGCTTGCGCTCGGTCTCTGTGGGCCTTGCTATCCTAACGTCCTCCATCCCCCTCTGGCTCATGTGTTTCCTGAGCTGTAACTGGAGGGATTTGATGGAGATATCTCATTCAGAGCACTCTTCCTCTCCCCCCTCCCCACCCTGTGTGTGCGTGTGTGTGTGTGTGTGTGTGTGTGTGTGTGTGTGTGTGCACATAATGCCTGGCTATATAGCTCTGGCTGTCCTAGAACTTGTTCTGTATCCCAAGCAGAACTCACAGATAGCCCTCTGCCGCTGCCTCTGCCTCCCAAATGCTGGGATTAAAGGCGTGGGTCACTATGCCCAGCCTCATTTTGTTCTCTTCATAAGTTCTATTTTCCATTTATTTCACAGGTGTCCGCACTGATGTTTAAAGCAATTATGAAAGTGGCTTTAACATTCTTGTCAGTTGCTCCAACAATGGAGTCATTTTGGTACTGGTGTTTCTCATTCAGGTAGAGATTTTCCTGGATCTTCACAGGGTGGGCAACTCTGAATTATATCTTGGACATTTTAGGTATTATTCTATAACTCTGACTCCCATTTAGGTTTGGAATATGTATCCTAGCTTGATATATGGTTGTTCTAACATACGTTCATAATCTGTGACCTAATTAGACCATTTCCTCTGCCCTCTCCTTTCAGGAATCCTCCTAGTGGTTTGTGCAGAGGAAAGGTGCCCTCTGTTGTCCATCCATTATCAGGTGGGCTTCTTGCCAGGACTCCACCCATCCTAACCATAGTGAAAGCATCCAGTGGAGAGGATGCAGTTTCCTTCCAAGGGTTAATCTGGACCAGGAGATATAGCATAGAAAGGGTTTCTTCTTTAAAGACACCCCTCCCTGCCTTTCTTCATCCTTGCCTCCCTTTGTCCCTCCCTCCCTTCTCCCTCCCTTCTCCCTCCCTCCCTCCTTCCCTGCCTGCCTGCCTGTGAATTATAATTTTTCCTTGTGTCTAGACTAGACTGTACATGATGGGGAAACAAGCAGGTCATCCCCTGTTGAGCTGTGCTGAGTCTTGAGGTCCTGAGCCACTTTTTCCTTACTCTTTAGTCTCCTGATAGTTGCATCCTACCTTTTAGTTATAACTGTTGTACTGGCTGGTTTTTGTGTCAGCTTGACACAAGCTGGAGTTATCACAGAGAAAGGAGCTTCAGTTGAGGAAATGCCTCCATGAGATCCGCCTGTAAGGCATTTTCTCAATTAGTGATCAAGAGGGAAAGGCCCCTTGTGGGTGGTGCCATCTCCGGGTTGGTAGTCTTGGGTTCTATAAGAAAGCAAGCTGAGCAAGCCAGGAGAAGCAAGCCAGTAAGTAACATCTCTTCATGGACTCTGCATCAGCTCCTGCTTCCTGACCTGCTTGAGTTCCAGTCCTGACTTCCTTCGGTGATGAACAGCAATGTGGAAGTGTAAGCTGAATAAACCCTTTCCTCCCCAACTTGCTTCTTGGTCGTGATGTTTTGTGCAGGAATAGAAACCCTAACTAAGACAACTGGCTAGTTAAAACCAGGGTTTGGTTGTAACTAGCCAGAACAGTACAGTAGAAGGGAGTCACTCCATCTTGGCCAGAATCATCAATAGTACTTTTAAAGATCTTGCTGAGATGGGCTCCTCCTTCTCCCTTTTCCTTTTCCTCCTCCTCCTTCTAAAGTGCTATGATTAAACACATGAGCCACCACTGCCAGGCTGAGGTAGAGGCTTCTAAAGAGTATTGACCATATATTACATGTGTGGTTAACACACTGAAGGGAGAGAGGGAGGCCAGTACTGTGCAAAAACTTCCTAAGCCTGAAGACCCTGAAGTATAAATGGGGACCAAGTGTGAGATGCAGCCTTCTCACCCGGGACACTCTTCCTCTGATGTCCCTAAAGGGCACAGGGCAGAGGGCAGAGGGCAGAGGGCAGAGGGCAGAGGGCAGAGGGCAGAGGGCAGAGGGTGGAGGTCTAGGTCAAGTCTCTTTCCCCAATCCTTGTCCCAAACTTGCCACCCTTTTCCTGCTAGGGATGCCCTATAGTCCAGGAAGCAGACTAGTGTTCTAATTTCACTTGTACAGTGTAGTAGCTATGTGACTTTGGACTGCGGTTTTACCTGAGACCCAGTTCCCACCCTGTGGCATGGGACAGGAAAGACAGAACACAGTGCTTTCACAACCACCACGGGAAGTCTAAGTCACCTGGATTTCAACAGCTTTGTGACTTCAACCCTTATTTCTTCAAGATTTTCTCTGTAGAACAGCAGCAGCAGCAGCAGCAGCAGCAGCAGCAGCAGCAGCAACCTTAAAGGAAAATCACATGAAGTCACACTCCAGCTCAGCTGCATCTTTTACAAGGACTTGAAATCCCTCTGTGGCTGACCCCAACCCCTGCTACCCTCAGCTTCCTCTCCTGCCATTTTCCTTGATGGCTTTCCTCATTTCTTCAGTTCTCTGAGCATCACCTGCTCCAGGCCCTTTGCATGTTCTCCTAAATATAATAATCTTTCCCCAGAGAGTAATCGCGCAATGTGTGATTGAGGAAGATGGTCTTACATTTATCAAATATAGTATATGTAATAATATTTATAGTTTTTATACTTATGTATTATAACTATATTAAAATTTTAGGCACATTAAAAAATTCAAACATGACATCCAGTCTTTTTTATGTGCCAACCCAATGCGAGGGAGCCTTTTACACATACATGAATCCTCATGGTATCAACCTTATACACGTAGGGACAATTTAAGACTTTGTATGTGATGAAACTAAAGCAAAGAAAAAGAGGCATACCCAAGGTCACCTGGTATAGTGAGTCAGTATTCAAACGCAGCCTCTACAGTGCCCTTTTCTCTCAGCCTTATAAATGTTTATAATACTTGTGTCATGTTGTAAATATGTCATACGTAAGTATCTATACTATCTTCATCCTTCCGTTTCTTCAGGTCATCTCTGTGTGAGAAATGTCTGAGTGTCCCAAACGGCTGTATAGCCACTCTGACTCTGGTCTCCTCGGGTGCTCTCACTACTGCCCATATCACACTCTTGCTTGTCCTCCGCTCCTGCAAAAATATACATCGTGTAATAATAACACATCTCACTCAGCACACTAGGAGAGCTGACTGAGACCATGTCCTCAAGAGCCCAGCACAGTACTTGACACACAATGAGAACTCAAATGTTCACTAGTTCTTCGTTCCTGTTATTCATTACAAGGTCACACGGGGATACAGAGTCCAGAGGTGCTTTCTAGGGACAGACAGGAGAAAGCTGGAGGCTCTGTCAGCAGCACTCTCAGCTCACACCGCTGGAGACAATGGAATTCTACACAGCCATATTTAAGGAATTCAGCCAGAACAGTGGGGTTTGGTTATAAATGGAAAACTGCAGAGATAGTGGACAGTTCAGGACTTACTATGTCTCTAGTGTCGACTCACATGGAGCTTACACTCCATGTAGAAATGTGTCACAAACATTTTTTATATGCATGTGTGTCTGTGTGTAGTCATGTATGTGAAGGTCAGAGATTAACCTTGAGTGCTATTTCTTCCACCTGCTCATGAGCCTGCATTAGTGGGCTCTCTGCCTAGGGATCCTCCTGGCTCTGCTTCCCTGGGATTGCACATATATTCTGCCGTGCCCGGCTACATTCCTGGCTATTTGCATGGGTCTTCATGATTGCACAGCAAGTACTTCGCTGATTGAGCTACATCCCCAGCCCTGGTTTTTGTTTCATTTGGCTTAATAAAATGTCTCATTTTGTAGCCCAGGCTGACCTGAGACTTGCTATGCAGCTCAGATCGCTCCAAAGTCCTGGCAATCCTCCTGCTTCAGCTTTTCAAGTGCTCTGGCTACAGGAAAGAGCTACCACTCCTAGCTCATAGACTTCAGCGGTCCCCGTAACTCCAAAATGTAAATGTATATTATCCTCCCTTTTCTAACTAGGAGACAGGCTGAATGGTGAAACAGCCATCAGGAACGACTCTGTGCCCGACTGAAGTCGTCTTCCCCAGCTTATTCTAGGTCTCTCAGGTGCCAGGATGGCAGCGGACAATGTTTAAACTGATAGCATTTGATGCACACATGCAGAAAGATTCCAATGAATTTAACTTGGCAGGAATTGCCTGCTTCCTGTATCTTCTGATTGTGGTTTTGTTACAGGGACTTTCAAGACACACAGCAGTGGGACATGGAAAGACATGGCCTCCTTGAATCTCTTCCTTGTTTAGGAATGCTTGTGACTATTACAACCTACACTGGTGAAGTAAAAATACCCTTTTCCATGTTTCATTTTCTGAAGATCTACATGTTGTGCCCCTGCTTCTGGTTGTAAAAGCTCTATATGAGCATCAGTCAGCATTTACAATCTTTATGTAATATTGCATAAAAGCATGGCATGGAATGCAGAAGGAAGGTTGGTGAGATGGCTCACTGGGTAAAGGGCACTTGCTGCCCAGCCAGAGAACCCAAGTTTGGTTCCTGGGTCCCACATGGTAGGAGAGAATCAACTCCTGCTAAGGTCCTCTGACCTTCACACTCCATGAGATAGATAGATAGATAGATAGATAGATAGATAGATACATACATACATACACACATACATAGATACATAGATGATAGGTAGGTAGATAGATAATAGATAGGTAGATAGATGATAGATAGATAGATAGATAGATACATAGATACATAGATACATAGATAGATACATAGATACATAGATACATAGATAGATACATAGATAGATAGATACATAGATACATAGATAGATACATAGATACATAGATGATAGGTAGGTAGATAGATAAGAGATAGGTAGATAGATGATAGATAGATAGATAGATAGATAGATAGATAGATAGATAGATAGATAGATGCAACAGAAATGCAGAGAGGGTCTACTCTCAAAAAGCCTACCATCCAGACGACTTGAGAATCAAATGGTGAGCTCACACAGGCTATCGTGATGCACGGGGCTCCATCTGCTCTGTGACTACTGTGGCCACACTGAAGCAGGATAGTTTGCCGGACTGCCTTCTCCTTCCCCTCATTCTGGTCGACATTGTCCTGAGCAAGGCGCAGCCTCTGTCTGCCCTTCCTCGGTGGGGGCTAGTAGAGGAACATAAACATCATTATGGCTGACAGAAGGAAGATCTCGAGTCAGAGCCAAGTCTACATGCTGACTGTCACCTACAACTACAGTCACATGGCGGTTATTTGACTGGTCTCCCTCAGGTATCTTGTCTGTCGGATGTGTGTGACAGAAACTGACGCTTTGCAGCTGTGCCAGCTGAAGGCCTTTACATTGCTCAGTCCATGAACTGAAGCACAGCTGTGCCTCGGCTGTGTCCATAGCTAGCCGGGTGCAGCTGAGCCAACGGTTCATGGAGCCGACAAGAAGATGCTTCCTGGAGGCATGGCAAAGCCTCATTCTCGGGAAAGTTGGAGCACTAATTGGTCCCAGCTCAAGCTATACATTTCAATCATCTAATCATCTGTTATATAAAGATATACGCCTGAAGAGCATTCTGAGGTCCACTGAAGGCGGACTAGGACTGTCCTTGCCTGTGTCTCCACAATCTAACCACACTTGACATACACGCATGACACTTGCAGCATAGCCAGCAGTGGCACTGTGACCATTTCCCCAACTCACATCGCAACAGTCACCTTCTTCTCAATCCACTATCTCTTGTGCCTCTTGCTTTACCTAAGCCTCCTTCTCTCATGTTCTTTCTCAGGAATAAACTGTCCTAAAACATCTCCAACACTTATTTAATCAGATTAACATTCCACTTGGGCTAAAAAAAAAAAAGTTTATATTTTTCAAAAGACAAAAGAGAATAGCTCTGCACACACACAGCTCCTGAGCTGGGCATACAGCATTCAGATGTAGTTCCAGATTCGCAGGGGCCTGAGGCAGGTGACTGGTTTGAGCCCTTGAACTCAACACAGCCTAGGAAACACAGGGATCCTCTAGCTCTAAGGAAACACGGGGATCCTCCAGCTCTAAGGAAACACAGGGATCCTCCAGCTCTAAGGAAACACAGGGATCCTCCAGCTCTAAGGAAACACAGGGATCCTCCAGCTCTAAGGAAACACAGGGATCCTCCAGCTCTAAGGAAACACGGGGATCTTCTAGCTCTAAGGCAAAAAAAAATTACAATTGACCAAAACAACACCGCCTCCTAGAAGATAAGAATACAAATATAGATTATAGGCCTAATACATTCCCAACTCTATTCTTAGACTAGGAGAGAGGGACAGAATTCTTACTCCACAGACCTGACATTTCAGGAAGTTTCTCTCCATTTGGAGTTAAAATGACAAGTGACAGCCATAGCTTCAATGTTTCCTGTGGTCTCAGAGCCCTTAAGAGCCCTATTAAGTCACGTGTGGTGAGAGGCAGAGGCAGGGAGATCCCTGTGAGTTTAAGACTAATCTGATCTACAGAGAAAGTTCTAGGTAAGCTAAACCTACATAGTGAGACCTTATGTCAAAAAAAAAAAAAAAAAAAGAAAGAAAAGAAAAGAAGAGAGAGAGAAAAAAAGTCTTATCATTTCCCAGCAGTGCCCTGTTTCTGCCTAGGACAGTGTGTTCAGAGCAGTTTATTCTGTCACCAGCCTTGACATTTGTTTTTTATTCTGGCATGTGACTGACAGCCTGGCTGAGTAGGATAAGCAGACTACCACCACCACCAGTCATGGACCCTGGAAACCCTCACATTCTGCACTTCGTCTCTACTTCCAATAGTCCTGCCCCTCTGTGAAGAGGTTAAGTGACTCACATGACGTGATTCTGCCAACTGTGTCAACACTGAGATTGTATATGCTTGATTGTATACTGAGATCTGGTATGTGGAAGCCTCAGTTGCTCGGTTCTCCCTGGCCCACTGTGCGCTCACCTCTCTCTCCTCCTGTGTGGTTTTGTAGACATCAGATGGACTTATCTTTCCTCCCCAGTGGGGAAAATGTCCCCTCTGGCTTTGATCAAGACTCCCAGCTTTGTCACTTTAATCTGATGACATAGCTGTAGTTTGGCTGTCACTGCTGTTAGTCTTGCTCTGGGCGTTGGTCCCGTGTGGTGTTTCCTGAATTCCTTACATCTGTGTCTGGCATCTGACCTTAATGTGAAGTTTTCCTTTTTGCTTCAAATACTCAAGCTTGCTTCAAGTTTGTCGATGCTGCTTTCAGTATTCTTCCTTCTCCTTTCTTCCTCCTGATGCTGCCTGCATGCTTAGTTTTTGTTTCCTTGCAGACCTTGACCATGTGTTGGTTTGTTTGTGATGAAAATGGTCCATTGCTAGTTTACACGAGACATACAATACCAGTGCAGTATTAGTTAGATGCCTGCAAGATGAAGGTGAGGCTAGGCCTCTGGGAGCAAAGCCGACGGTGACCTCAGCTGGAGGATGTGTTACTTGGAATTTGCCTCCCTGAGGGACCACAAGGAAGAATGAGTTCAAATGAGGCGTGGCTGCCTTCAGACAGAGGTAGAAAGGGATGACTAACTTTAAGGCAATAGATGCAATGTGAAATTGGAAAATCTCTGCCTTTAAGAGTCTGGGTAATAAATCCTTTCTGTAACAATCAAGACCAGCCTGGGTGGGGCAAACTCCTTGTGCTCCTTGACCTTGCAGATCTCCCAGCAGACAGAACCAGGGCTGGAGACAAAGAAGGTCTAGTAAAGCTCTTCCCAAACAGGAGCACCCAGGGCCTGTGTCTGTCTACTTCTGGGTGCTTAGCCTTTCTTCCCTGTCTTGTCTAGGTCCTATTGGATGCTGGGCCATGATGAGGGTCCAAAGATGCTTCTAAGTCATGTGTTGTAGATCAAATCAGGACCTGAAAGATAGGACCATATGTTACCTGAGAACCTAGACAGTGACAGTGCATTTGGGGTGGTGTTCCCCTGGAGAGGACTGGCAGTGACTCGGACAGTGACAGTGCATTTGGGGATGTCCCATTGGAACAGTGATGTGCCGTGAGCCTTGCGGTCCAGAGTACTCCAGCAATGGCTGTCTTAGGTGTAAGGCTGAGAACTGGTAGTTGTCTAGTTCTGCAGTTTCAGCAGGCCTAATCTGGTGCTATGGTCCTGAGGGATTCCTGGGGAGTAGTTGATCTTCAGTCTGCGTTGGAATCCTGAAGAAGTTGTTTCTTTTACCAGTGAAGGAGTTCCTCAGCAACAGGGTAGATGAGCTTGCCAGCGAGAGTGAGGACATGCAGGCAAAAAGCAAAGGTTTCTTCTTCTGTCTCCTTTTCTGTGGGCTGGCACTGGAAGATGTGGCCCAGATTTAGGGTGGGTCTTCCTACTTCAAATAATCTGATTTTGAAAATACTTCTCCCTCTACCCCTGCCCTCTCCACCCTTTCTTTGTCAATTTTTTATTCTATGCTTAGGGAAAAAAGATTCAGGGACAGTTGACACTACCCTGGATTGGCTCCTTTTGCCCCCGAATGTGGACTATCCTTTGTTCAAGTGCTCCCTCCCCTCCCAGGGAACCGCAAGTGCATCTCCTTGCTGGCCTGTGACTGAGGTAGCCTTGCCCTTAGGTGCTGGATGCTATAGAGAGCTACCATGGCAGCTTTAAAACATCATCTTCTAAGCATTCATTGCGAGTACAGAAAGTGCTGTGTTACGTCAGTGGCTTTGCTAAAGGTCTCTGTGCTTCTAGACTTGTTTACCTGTACAGTGGTGTGGAGTCGTTGGCAAGAACTCCTGTGTGGCATTGTCTAGAAATGCTGACTGCCGTGAGCACCCCCTTCTCTCTTAACTTCATGGTCAGGGTTTTAGTATTTCACTAAGTATGTATAGACTGGTGTGCTAAAATCATGAATAGTATATAACTATATTATTTTTTCTGTTAACTTGATAATACTCTTTTTAAAACCATTTTTGGTTAAAAGGTGAAGAATACATTTGCTTTTTAAAAAATGATGTGTTTATGTGTGGTATGTACACATGAGTGCTGTGTCTGGAGGCTGGAGATAATGGATTCCTAGAGCTGGAGTTACAGGCAGAAGGAAACTGCCCAACAGGGCCCTGGGAACCAAACTTGGCTTTTCTGAAAGAGCTTCAAACAGCCCTTAACCATGAGCCAATGCTAAGTGTAACTAATTTTTTTTCAAAGGCTTTTAATGATGGTTCTTAAATGCTTTAACCTCCCTTCTAGGTTATGGGGGAAAGTGGAGCTATTTGGAGCAGATCCCATCCGCATTGTCAGGAAGCCAGCAGTTCAGTTACAGGTTAGCAGTGGAGACTTGATCCACTGGCAAACACTTCATGGATATAACAGCAGTCGAATTCAGTAGAATCAGGATAGCAAACATGAATCAACAACAGTGGCGCTCCCTAGCAGAGACAGTCATGCTTCAGCCAGAGCAGGGGTCAGCAGGAGGGACCAGGGCCAACAGGAATGCCAGGAAAAGTTCTCAGCTGTTCCTCTCTCAGGAAAGCAAAGATCAGCAAAGATGCGAGACCAATAAGCACCGCACAGCGAGCTCTATAAGCAAGCCAAGCTCAGCCTCTGTCATTATGCACGGAGTCCTATTTATACTCTCTCCAGACATCACATGCCCTCCACAGGTCTGGTCTCAGCACATGCAGCACATGTGTCTGTCTTAGCTGACATCACTCTGCCAATCAGCCCAAGTCCACAGAAGTGGCAAGAAGCCGCAGCACACCACCAGAAGGTTTTGGTGAGTTTCTGTGGAGTTCCACAGAATGGAGCTCAATTATAGAATGTAAGGCAGACCAATACATGCTTGTTGTTAGTGAAGAATCCTTCACCATGTGTCCTTTCACATGCTTGATGTACAGAACATCCTTTTACCTGTGTCTGCTTCAGCTAAATGCTCCTTCACGTGTTTGCCCCATCAAAACACCTTCCAATATGAGACTTTCCAAAGAACTTTTAAGTTTCAACTTCAACTATGTGTGTGTACATGTGAATATTTACCTGTGTACATGTATAATACACACATCTACACACATAAACATTCACATGTACACACATAACTGTTCACATGCACATGCATAACACTATGCATGTACACAGATGTAAGTATGCACATATACATGAGTACTCAAATGAACACACATAAATATACACATAAAAATAATGAACATAAACATGCACACACATAATATTCATACATTCACAAGTAAATATACACATATATTCACACATAACTATTATACACAAATGTAACTTTAATTTTTTCAATGTCTACTTTTAATGATGATTCTTAAATGCTTTAACCTCCCTTCTATCCCACCATCCACCAGAGGTAGTGGAAAGGATACAGGGGAAGTGGACCTGTTTAGAAAGGTTCTTTGGAGCAACTCACATTTGTGTTGTCAGGAAATAGGCAGTTTAGTTCACAGGTCAGCAGCGGCAGTTCCATCCACTTGCAAACACTTCATGGATACACCATGAGTCCAGTTCAATAGAGTCTGAATAGCAAACACGAATCAGCAGCAGTGGCACTACCTAGCAGGGACAGCCAGGTCTCAGCCTCTGCACAAGTCAGCAGGAGGGATCAGGGCCAGAAGATGCCAGAAGTTCTCTGCTGTGCCTATCAGCAAAGCAAAGGTCAGCAAAGACATGAGACCAAGAAGCATCCAGCTATGCAAGCAGCCAAGCTCAGCCTCTATCGCTGATGGTCAAGACCTTTTCATACTCCCTTCAAACATCACGCGTCCTCCACAGGTCTCACCTCAGCGCGTGATCCTGTCTCACTCTGCCCATCAGCCTGAGTCTGCAGAAGCAGCAAAAATCTGCAGCATCATCAAAAGTTTTTTTGACTTGTTTTTCTCTATGGAGTCCTGATAAATAGAGTGGACCAATACATGCGTATCATTAGCAAAGAATCCTTCATCATGTGTCCTTTCACGTGCTTGCTTTAGCAGAACATCCTTTCTCCTGTGTCTGCTTCAGTGAAACGTTCCTTCAGGAGTCTGCCTCAGTCTTTCGCTTGTGTCCACTTCAGGAAAACATCCCTTCACAGGTTTGCCCCAGTAAAACATCATCCAACACAACACTAACCCTAGCCCTAACCCTAACCCTAGCCCTAAACCTACCCTAAACCTAACCCTAGCCCTAACCCTAACCCTAACCCTAGCACTAAGCCCAGCCCTAGCCCTAGCCCTAACCCTAACCCTAACCCTAGCACTAAGCCCAGCCCTAGCCCTAGCCCTAACCCTAACCCTAACCCTAACCGTAGCCCTAACCGTAACCCAAACCCAAGCCCTAACCCTAACCCTAACACTAACCCTAACCCTAACCCTAACCCTAAACCTAGCCCTAACTCTCAACCTAGCCCTAGCCTTAACACTAGCCCTAACACTTGCACTAGCCTTAACCCTACCCCTAAAACTAGTCCTAACCCTTACCCTAACCCTAACCCTAGCCCTAACCTTAACCCTAGCCCTAACCCTAACCATAACCATAACCCTAACCCTAGCCCTAACCCTAGCCCTAACCCTAAGCCTAAACATAACCCTAGCCCTAACCCTAACACTAACCCTAACCCTAACCCTAGCCCTAACCCTAACCCTAAATCTAGACCAAACCCTAACCCTAAACCTAGCCCTAAGCCTAGCCCAAGCCCTAGCACTAACCCTAACCCTAAGCCTAGCCCTAACCAGAACCCTACTCCTAACCCTAACCCTAACCCTAACCCTAACCCTAACCCTAACCCTAACCC
>LR755129.1:2952875-3040984 GCA_902729485.2 Mus minutoides
AGCCCTAACCCTAACCCTAACACTAACCCTAACCCTAACCCTAAACCTAACCCTAACCCTAAACCTAGCCCTACCTCTCAACCTAGCCCTAGCCTTAACCCTAGCCCTAACACTAACTGACTTTCCAAAGAACCCTTAAGTTTCCACTTCACACAAGTATATACACAGTAATATATGCATGTATACACATAAACATAAGTATGTACACATGTACATACACACATAAATGTACATGTGTACACAAAGATAATTGTATGCGTGCACACATATAAATATATATGTATATTTATGACCACATATGTCTTAGTCAGGGTTTCTATTCCTGTACAAACATCATGACCAAGAAACAAATTGGGGAGGAAAAGGTTTATTCAGCTTAGACTTCCAAACTGCTGTTCTTCACTAAAGGAAGTCAGGACTGGAACTCAAGTAGGTCAGGAAGCAGGAGCTGATGCAGAGGCCATGGAGGGATGTTCTTTACTGGCTTGCTTCTTCCTGGCATGCTCAGCCTGCTCTCTTATAGAACCCAAGACTGCCAGCCCAGAGATAGTCCCACCCACAAGGGGCCCTCCCCATTTGATCACTAATTGAGAAAATGCCTTACAGCTGGATCTTATGGAGGCATTTCCCCAACTGAAGCTCCTTTCTCTGTGATAACTCCAGCCTGTGTCAAGTTGACACAAAACTAGCCAGTACAACATGTATATATTTATCTGTGTTTAAAGGTGTATATTTATGTTCATGTGTGTGTACTTCTATACATTTATGCTTGTATACATGTGTCTATGTTTGTATATTTCCATTGTTGTGTGTGTATATATATGTATTTATGTTTGTGTATATATGTGTGTGTGTGTTTTTGGTGTCTATATATGTATATGATTATGTTTGTACTCATGTGTGTTTATATGTATGTACATATGTATATGTATGTATGTATAACTACATTAGTATATATGTGTATATTTATGCGTATGTACATGTTTATATATTTTTATATATAAATATCCTCTTGAGACATCTGGAAGCATATATTGGAAACATAATAGGAATAGCTTGAATTTCTTGTTGTCTATTGTAAACGTAAATACTTTTTGAACCTTCACCAAATCCTTTTTTTAATTAATTAATTAATTAATTAATTTTCTTAGATTTTTTATTTACATTTCAAATGTTTCCCTCTTTCTAGGTCTCCCCTTTGGAAATCCCTTATTCCGTTCCCCTCCCCCTGCTTCTATGAGGTTGCTTTCCCCCCCCCTCTTCCTATTCTCCTGCCCTGGCATTCCCCTACACTGAGGCATCAAACATCCTCGGGTCCGAGGATCTCTCCTCCCACTGATGTCCAACAAGGCCATCATCCTCTGCCACATATGTGATGGAGCCATGGGTGTCTCCATGTGTATTCTTTGGTTGGTGGTCCAGTCCGTGGGAGCTCCAGGAGATCTGGCCTGTTGATAGTGTTGCTCCCTCCATGGGGTTGCAAACCTCCTCAGCTCCTTCAGACCCTCCTCCAACTCCTCCATTGGGGACCCCTGAGCTCAGTCCAATGGTTAGCTGAGAGCTTCCTCCTCTGTATTTGTCAGGCTCTGGCAGAGCCTCTCAGGAGACAGCCATATCAGGCTTCTATCAGCAAGCACTTCCTGGCTGCATATGGGATGGATCCCCAGGTGGGGCAGTCTCTGGATGGCTTTCTTTCAGTCTCTGCTCCACATGTTGTTTCCTGTAGGGAGCCATTCAATCGCTCTTTAAAGACGGCATCGACCGATTCAGCTGTTCTGGCATAAACGACTCTTAAATTGGCATTACAGTGTCAGCTGTTGTTTGATCTTGAGCCTGAGAACACCTGGTGTAGTCACGCGAGAGCCACGAGGCAGCTCGGTGATTGGCCAGGACAGGGCTTAAGTAGCTGCTTCCGGGGAGGCTCTGGGCCGGCCTTTTGCCATTCGTCATGCACCATTGGCTACGTCAAGTTCCTGAGTAAACTGTCCTGAGGAGAAATCTGGTTGTCGTGTGTCTTATTCCCGCTGGACGGGGACGGCGCATGACAAGATGGTGGCCCGTACAGGGAGGAAGTAATTCTGATCCGCGAAGATTTCAGAACTCAGGCAGTACAGGGCGAAGCTCCGAGCCCGGTAAGTGGGGCGAGGCCCGCCGGTAAAGGCGGCAAAGTATTTTCAGACCTCGGTAAAGCGGCTGGCGAGCTTCGGTAAGGTCCACGGGTTTGCGGCTATATAAAAGTCTGCTGGTAAAGGCAGCATAAGGTCCGCGGGTTTGCGGCTACATTCAAGTCCGCTGGTAACAGGCGGCTGTGAGCTAGGTAAAGTACATTTTTCAGGCGCACATTAAGTGGCCACAATTTTCAAGCCCTCTGGTAAAGGCGGCAACATTTTCAGGCCACAGTAAGCGGCTAGCGAGCTTCGGTAAGTATACATTTCAAGCCCGCTGGTAAAGGCGGCTGGGAGCTCGGTAAGTATAAGGCCTTACAAGTCTGTGGTAAAGCGGCTACATTTTTTCAGTCCGCGGTAAAGCGGCTGCATTTTTCAAGCCCGCCGGTAGGGGCGGGGCGACCAAGGTGGAAGGAGGCAATGAGTAATTTACATTCTTGCCTGGTTCAGAGCTCTTAATATAGCAAGGAGCTTCTAAGAACTGAGGGAATAGAGCTAAGGAATTGAAAGAAAGCAGGTCGGAACATTCTCAGGAGAGTGAGGTGAAAGAGTAGCGCTCGCCTGCTCCGCACTCAGGGGTGGGACGGCTAGACGCGCGCGCAAGCGCGCACACGTGCATGCCAGGCACTGCTGCTCTGAGCTCCGCATTCGGGGGCTCAGGGGCGGGGCTGCGGCTGCGCAGATGCCCTGTGGCACCTTTTCTCCTTGCCTAGATAAGCAGATCCCTCCCAGTCAGCAACTAACTCCAGAAAGAAAGAACAAGATTCAAAAGATAGAGAAGCAAGTTACAGGTGATTTTGAAGAGTGTGGCAAGGGGCGCAGTAAGCATGCGTCTGTCTGGCATAATATCCCTCCTGAGGCAAATGCTTTTCCTGTGCTTCAGGACCAGTAGGGTCAGAGATATCATGATGCTATGGTTTTCCCTAGGATTTTTGGAACCAGTAACTTTTTGCAATCACCATCCACAGTCAGGGAGAAGGAATGTTTTGTTTAATGTGTTTTTGAAGGGTAGCTTTTGTTCTCCTATAAAAAGAGCCCATGTGGGATGCATACGATGGTTTCTTTGGTATCAGGATGGAGTCCTGTGGCTTATTCCAAATATGGATNGTGTCAGCTGTTGTTTGATCTTGAGCCTGAGAACACCTGGTGTAGTCACGCGAGAATATCTGGTGTAGTCACGCGAGAGCCACGAGGCAGCTCGGTGATTGGCCAGGACAGGGTATAAATAGGCTGCTCGCGGTGGGGCCATTTGCCATTTGCCATCATGCTCTGCTAAGCTGTAAGTGCATCAAGTTCCTGAGTAAACTGTTGGGGAAGAAACCTGTTTGTCTTGTGTCTTATTCCCGCTGGACGGGGTAGGCTCGCGACAGTTTCCATATTCCCTCCTATGAGTATTTTGTTTACTTTGCTAAAAAGCACTGAAGCATCCACATTTTGGTCTTCCTTCTTCTTAGGCTTCATATGGTCTGTGAATTAAATCTTGGGTATTCCGAACTTTTAGACTAATATCCACCTATCAATGAATACATACTGTATTTGTTCTTTTGTGACTGAGTCACCTCACTCAGGATGATATTCTCAAGTTCCATCCATTTGCCTGCGAATTTCATGAAGTCATTGTTTTTAATAGCTGAGTAGTACTCCATTGTGTAAATATACCACGTTTGCTGTATCCATTCCTCTGTGGAGGGACATCTGGGTTGTTTCCAGCTTTTGGCTATTATAAATAAGGCTGCTATGAACATAGTGGAGCATGTGTCCTTATTACATAGTGGAGCATCTTCTGGGTATATGCCCAGGAGTGGTGTAACTAGGTCCTCAGGTAGTACTATGTCCAGTTTTCTGAAGAACTACCAGACTGATTTCCAGAGTGGTTGAACTAGCTTGCAATCCCACCATCAATGAAGGAGTGTTCCTCTTTCTCCACTGTGGTGTCCTTCCCCACCAACACAGTTGGTGCAAATGGCCAGAGCCATGCCTCACCCAATGGCATCCATTCTGTTGTTAACTAGGCTAAGAGAGCCCGGTACCCCTGCAGCAGGTTCTGCACGTCTCCTAGGTCACCCGGCTCCGCCCAGCTTACCAGAGGCCCACCTACGACCAGCCCACCTGCGCAACCTGAGAGATGTCACGAGATTTCAGGGTTCCCGCCAAACTCCAGAACGCCTGCGCAGAAGACTGGGGGGCGGGGTTTCCTTTCCTTTATCCCCAAATGCTTGTCCACCATTAAAGAGTCGTTCTAAGCAGAAGCAACCATGTAGCCTCGGAGACCTTCTTTCTTCCCCCACTCCCTTAGTTTCATTTCAGCTTCGGGCCAATCCTCCAGGAACCCAGTCCACTGCGGGCAGTGGACCCCAACACTCCACATCCTCACCAGTATCTGCTGTCACCTGAGTTTTTCATCTTAGCCATTCTGACTGGTGTGAGGTGGAATCTCAGGGTTGTTTTGATTTGCATTTCCCTGATGACTAAGGATGTTGAACATTTCTTTAGGTTTTCTGAGGCCTTCAAGTTTCCTCAGTTGAGAATTCTCTGTTTAGCTTGTTCCCCATTTTTAATAGGGTTATTTGGTTCTCTAGAGTCTAACTTCTTGAGTTCTTTATATATTGGATATGAGCCCTCTATCAGATGTAGGATTGATAAAGATATTTTCTCAATCTGTTGGTTGCCGTTTTGTCCTATTGACAGTGTCATTTGCCTTACAGAAGCTTTGCAATTTTATGAGGTCCCATTTGTCAATTCTTGATCTTAGAGCATAAGCCATTGGTCTCCTGTTTAGAAACTTTCCCCCTGAGCCCATATGTTCAAGATTTTCCCCACTTTCCCTTATATTAGATTGAGTGTATTTGATTTTATATGGAGGTCCTTGATTCACTTGGACTTAATCCACTTGTACAAGGAGATAAGAATGGATCAATTTGCATTCTTCTACATGTTGACTGCCAGTTGAACAAGCATCATTTGTTGAAAATGCTGTCTTTTTTCCACTGATGGTTTTACCTTCTTTGTCAAAGACCAAGTGACCATAGGTGTGTGGGTTCATTTCTGGGTCTTCAATTCTATTCCATTGCTCTACCTGCCTGTCACTGTACCAATACCATGAAGTTTTTATCACTATTACTCTGTAGTACAGCTTGAGGTCCAGGATACTGATTCCTCAAGAAGTTCTTTTAGTGTGGAGAACAGTTTTCGCTACTCTAAGTTTTTTTGTTATTCCAGATGAATTTGAGAATTGCTCTTTTTAACTCTATGAAGAATTGAGTTGGAATTTTGATGGGGATTGCATTGAATCTGTATATTGCTTTCTGCAAGATGGTCATTTTTACTATATTAATCCTGCTAATCCTGCATGGGAGATCTTTCCATCTTCTGAAGTCTTCTTCCATTTCTTTCTTCAGAGACTTGAAGTTCTTGTCATACAGATCTTTCACTTGATTGGCTAGAGTCACATCAAGATACTTATATTGTTTGTGACTATTGTGAAGGGTGTCATTTCCCTAATTTCTTTCTCAGCCTGTTTATCCTTTGAGTATAGGAAGGCTACTGATCTGTTTGAGTTAATTTTATATCCAGCCACTTTGCTGAAGTTGTTTTTTCAGTTGTAGAAGTTCTCTGGTGGAGTTTTGGGGGTTACTTAAGTATACTATATTATATCATCTGCAAATAGTTATATTTTGACTTCTTCCTTTCCAATTTGTATCCCTTTGACTTCCTTTTGTTGTCTAATTACTCTAGCTAGAACTTCAAGTACTATATTGAATAGAAAGGGAGAGAGAGGTCAACCTTGTCTAGTCCCTGATTTTAGTGGGATTGCTTCAAGTTTCTCTCCATTTAGATTGATGTTGGCTATTGGTTTGCTGTATATTGCTTTTACTATGCTTAGGTATGGTCCTTGAATTCCTTCTTTCCAAGACTTTTAACATGAAGGGATGTTGAATTCTGTTAAATGCTTTTACAGCATCTAATGAAATGATCGTATGTTTTTTTTTTTCTTTGAGTTTGTTTATGTAGTGGATTATGTTGATGTAGGTATGGTATTATTTCAATCTTATTATATCTGTTGAGGTCTGTTTTGTGACTGATTATATGGTCAATTTTAGAGAAGATACCATAAGGTGCTGAAAAGGTATATTCTTTTGATTTAGGATGAAATGATCTATAGATATCTGTTAAATCCATTTGGTCTATAACTTCTGTTAGTTTCACTGTGTCTCTGTTTAGTTTGTGTTTCCCTGATCTGTCCATTGATGAGAGTGTTCAAGTTCCCCACTATTATTGTGTGAGGTGCAATGTGTACTTCGAGCTTTAGAAAAGTTTCTTTCATGAATGTGGGTGTCCTTGCCTTTGGAGCATAGATGTTTAGAATTGAGAGTTCTTCTTGGTAGGTTTTTCCTTTGATGAGTATGAAGTGTCCCTCCTTATCTTTTTTGATGACGTTATCTGATAGTAGAATGGCTGCTCTATCTTGTTTCTTGGGACCATTTGCTTGGGAAATTGTTTTCCAGCCCTTTACTCTGAGGTTGTGTTTGTCTTTGACACAGAGGTGCATTTCCTGTATGCAGCAAAATACTGGTCCTATTTAGGTATCCAGTCTGTTAGTCTATGTCATTTTATTGGGGAATTGAGTCCATTGGTGTTAAGTGATATTAAGGAATAGTGATTGTTGCTTTCTGTTATTTTTGATGTTATTTTTTGTTTGTGTGGTTATCATCATTTGGGTTTGTTGAAGGATTACTCTCTTGCTTTTTCTAGGGTGCAGTTTACCTCCTTATGTTGATGTTTTTCATCTATTATCCTTTGTAGAGCTGGGTTTGTGGAAAGATATTGTGTAAATTTGGTTTTGTCATGGAATATCTTGTTTTCTCCATCTATGGTAATTGAGGGTTTTATTGGGTATAGTAGCTTGGGCTGGCATTTGTGTTCTCTTAGGGTCTGTATGACATCTGCCCAGCATCTTCTAGCTTTCGTAGTCTCTGGTGAGAAGTCTGGTGTAATTCTGATAGGTCTGCCTTTATATGTTACTTGACCTTTTTCCCTTACTGCTTTTAAAATTCTTTCTTTGTTTAGTGCATTTGGTGTTTTGATTATTATGTGACAGGAGGAATTTCTTTTCTGTTTGGGCTTTTTGTATGTTTGTAGGCATCTCTTTCTTTAGGTTAGGGAAGTTTTCTTCTATAATTTTGTTGAAGATATTTACTGACCCTTTTTTTAAGTTGGGAATCTTCACTCTCTTCTATACCTCTTATCCTTAGGTTTGGTCTTCTCATGTGTCCTGGATTACCTGGATGTTTTGGGTTAGGAGCTTTTTGCATTTTACATTTATTTGACTGTTGTATCAATGTTTTTTTTTTTTTTTATGGTATCTTCTGCACCTGAGATTCTCTCTTCTATCTCTTGCATTCTGTTGGTGATGCTTGCATCTATGACTCCTGATCTCTTTCCTAGGTTTTCTATCTCCAGTGTTGTCTCCCTTTGTGGTTTCTTTATTGTTTCTGTTTCCATTTTTAGATCCTGAATGATTTTGTTCCTTTCTTTCTCCTGTTTGATTGTGTTTTCCTGTAACTCTTTAAGGGATTTTTTTGTGTTTCCTCTTTAAGGGATTCTAGCTGTTTACCTATGTTCTCCTGTATTTCTTTAAGAGAGTTATTTATGTCCTTAAAGTCCTCTATCATCATCATGAGATGTGATTTTAAATCAGTCTTGCTTTTCTGGTGTGATGAGGTAACCAGGGCTCGCTGTGGTGGGAGAACTGGGTTCTGATGATGTCAAGTAGCCTTGGTTTCTGTTGCTTATGTTCTTGCTCTTGCCTTTCCTCATCTGGTTATGTCTGGTGTTAGCTGGTCTTGCTGTCTGTGACTGTGGCTTGTCTGTCCTGCAAGCCTGTGTGTCAGTACTCCTGAGAGACCAGTTCTTTCTGGGAGGAATTTGGGTATGGAGAGCTATGTTACAGGATCAGCTCTGGGGTGCAGAGAGAAACCAGAAGTATCCTGTCCTCAACTGATCCTTGGTTTCTGTGTCCTGATGTCTCTGGGAGGGTCCCTCTTGGGCCAGGAATTTGAAGAGAAGTGGTGGTCTTACCTGTGCTCATAGGTATGTAGACACTCCTGGGAGACCAGCTCTCTCCTGGTGGTATTTGTTTATGTAGCTCTGTGGCACAGGATCAGCTCTGGGTACAGACTTTCACCAAATTCTTATGAAGTATTATTAGTTAGCAAAGCCTCTTGTCTTAGGAACGTTTAGTAGAGAGTTGGGTGTGGTGGCATTGCCAGGAGTCTCATCACTGGAAAGCTAAAGCAAAAGGATTGAGATTTTCAGGTTCATCTGAGCTGTGTAGTGAGATCTCTTTCAAAAAAGAAAAGTCCAACAATGAGTTGGTTTTTAAGTCATGAACTCACAATGTAGGATGACACCATTTTCTTTGATATGTATAAAGTGTATAAAGACTTTCATATAGTTGAGACCTCACTGAACCCTTTTCCAATGTTTGGCATACCATGAAACAAACATTGCAGGTTTAAAAAAATGTCAAAAGATCACCAGTAAGAAAAAATAATATTGGAAAAGTATAATAGCCATCTCAGCTTTGCAAGAGGACTGCTGTTGTATGCAATTTGTACTTATTTATTTTTATGTGTATGAGTGGTTTGCCTGCATGTATTTATGTGCACCATATGAATGTCAGCTGTACACAGAGGTCAAAAGAAGACATCCCCTGGAGGCAGACAGATTTCTGTGGGTTCGAGGCTAGCCTAATCTACCTAGTGAGTTACAGGCCAGGCTGGGATACATAGTGAGATCCTGTCTTGAAAAAAAAAAAAAGAAATTTAGTCACACTAATTATGCTTCAAGTACATAGCAGCCACATGTGACTAGTAACTATCATATTGGATGGTGAAATTGCAAAAAGAACATAACTTCTACATATGTCTATATAGCCAACGGTGACTTTCTGACTTCTGCCTCCCAAATGCTGGGATTGCAACAAACCTGTGTCACCATGCCTGGCTAATGAACTCCATTCCACGTATTAGAATGATTACATTCTTAAATTTGTAAATACACTCTATTTACAAATGACTTCCATTTAGGTTGTTTCAGCTCATATTCAATTAATGTGGTGTAATTTGTCTCAGAGAACATATGTTGAATACAATTTAAATGGTATTTATATTCATATGCTGAGTACATTACCGAAGTTACTCTTGGTCACATTTTTACGCAGTCCTGACATGAAACCGTAGCTTAAATGTGGTTCATTGGAGTGGGAGATATTAGCTGAAGTTGGATATGTAACACTGAAGTCAACAGGAATCCCAAACAATATGAGCCTATTCATGCCAGAACGAATCAACTTGTAAGTTTCTCACAAGTTATCAAAAATATGGACGAGATGGAATGGATCTTTGACTGTCACTCGTCCATGGATGAGTTTTAGCCTGTTTTAGCTCCTCAGAGGACCCAGTCATCTATTTGAATCCAAACAAACAAGAAATCGCACACTCTCATATTAAAGCAATGAAATCTCCTATTAGCTGGGTATGGTGGCACACACGTGATCCCAGTACCTGGGAAACTGGGTACTCATGAGAGTTCAAGTCTGAGGTCAGCCTTGGCTACATAGTGAGACATTGTCTCAATAAAAAAAAAAAAACCAATCTGGTGTGGTGGCACAAGCCTGTAATCTCAGCTCTTGGGGTTGTGACTTCAAGACTAACCTGGGCTGCATAGCAGGACTCTGTACAACAAACAAATATATAAGTAAACAGAATATTAAAAACAATACACAGTTGCCAGACTGGAAAAAATGACCATCATTTTTGTTCACCATTTTAGTGTGTGAGTATTTGGGGGCTCTGTGTGTGGGGTTTGGGGGGGTTCTATTAGGTAGGTGTGCCTGTGTGTGCACTTGTGTGTATGTACACTTGTGTGTGTGTGTGTGCTTGTGCGACGCACCTCACTCGACCGGCAAGAAAGACACACCACCACCGGGATCTTCTCAAACAGCCTTTACCCAGGAGCGCCTTGATTGCAGATGCCCAGGACCCCGAGCAGCAGCAGAGCTGCTGCTTATATACCCTCCCAGGGAAGGGGAGGGTGTCATAGTGATTGCAGATTGGTGCAACAAGCTGCACCTCATTAGCATATGGCCCATTAGGGAGGGGCTATCACTTGAGGAGAGCAACGCTTGAGCAGTAGGCTTTTTTTAACCTGACAGCCGGCCGGACCTCGGCCATCTTGTAATGGTGGGGAGCCGGCTGCACAAAGCCACGGCTGCCTACATGCTTGTGTGTGATGCATACCACATGCATATGTGGAGACCAGAGGATAACCTAAGAGAATTAGTTCTCTCCTTCTGCCACGTGGGCTCCAGGGATTAAACTCAAGTTGTCAGTACCTGCAGCAAGCACCCTAACCACTGAGCCAGGCTCCAACCACCTATAACTCACTGTTTTTAGTTATTACTGAAAGTAGGTATATGTTGTGCTATTATTGAACAGCAGTCGCAAAGTAGTTAATAAAAAGTGCATTCCCAGAGAAGACAGGAGAGCTGCTGGCAGGAACGTTTGTTTAAATAACAGAATAATGAGCCAGGTGGAAGGGTGGGTGCCATGACTACACTAGGAGAGAGCGCTCAGCAGCTTACTAGAGTCAGTCAGCTTGGGCACATGCTCACATGATATGCAAATAAGGAGAGCTGGATGGCTTCATTCTTTCTTTAAAGCTATTTTTCATTTTAAGTATATGTATGTTTGTTACACATATGTACATAGGCCACATGTGTGCAGTGTCCACAAAGCTCAGACGAGGGCGTCAGTTCCGAGCTGGAAACTAAGCCTTGAGTCCTCTGCAAGGGCAGCAAATGTTCTTACCTGCCCAGAGTCATCCCTCTTGCCCCTGATGACATTATTTTGATCCCTAGAAACCCATGTTTCCCATTTACTTGGTTTCACAAATGTTCTGTAGGTCATAGTATTAACAGGAGAGAGCTTTGCACTGATCAAGTACCAGGCAAATATGTCACAGGAGCGACACTCAAATAAAAGAGGCCACACTTGAATGTCATGAAGAGGGTGAGACTCCTAGCAGGAATCATGAATTTGAAGCCATCCTGGGCTACATGCTAAGATCCTGCTTCAGAATCAGTGTGAGAGGAACTCTCAAGATGACCCAGTGGGTAATGTGCTCACTGTACATACATGGGAACCTGGATGCAGATCCAAGCATCCACCTAAAAAGACAGGTATTGTGACAAACTCCTGGAGTCCAAGAGCTGGAGACAAGCAGATGCAAGGGGCTCCCTGGGCAGCCAGTCTGGCATGCCACAGGACACATAAAGAGATCCTGTCTTAAGAAATGAGGCAACATGATTGTGGGAGGCACCCACTCTCAGCCTCTAGAATAGCTGCATAGGTGAGCACATGCACACACACATATACACACACACACACAACACATAGTATATATATATGCATGGTCAAGCTTTGTACTGGCTAGTTTTTGTGTCAACTTGACACAGCTGGGTTATCACAGAGAAAGGAGCTTCAGTTGGGGAAATGCCTCCATGAGATCTAGCTGTGAGGCATTTTCTCAATTAGTGATCAAGGGCCCCTGGTGGGTAGGACCATCTCTGGGCTGGCAGTCTTGGGTTCTATAAGAGAGCAGGCTGAGCATGCCAGGAAGAAGCAAGCCAGTAAAGAACATCCCTCCATGGCCTCTGCATCAGCTCCTGCTACCTGACCTGCTTGAGTTCCAGTCCTGATCTCCTTGGTGATGAACAGCTGTATGGAAGTGTAAGCCAAATAAACCCTTTCCTCCCCAGTTTGCTTCTTGGTCATGATGTTTGTGCAGGAATAGAAACCCTGATTAAGACAAGCTTTATCCATATGGTTGGACACAGTGGAACAAGCCTTTAATTCCAGCAATCAGGAGACAGAGGTAGGTGAGGATCTGTGACTTTGCTGCCAGCCTTTTCTACATAGCAAGTTCTAGGCTTGCCAAGGCTATATAGAAAGACCTTGCTTAAAATAATAATATCAAAATAACAAAACTTCTAACTTTGGCTATAATTTTTCTAACAATTTCTTAAATTGTTTGACTTACAAAAGTATTCTATAAGTAGTTCAGAGAGCTCTCATAAACTCTAGGAGAGTTCTCATTTCCCCCATTTCTTACATTTTACTGCCACTACTTACCCTAGCAAGACACTTCAGTGTCTGCTAACAAGCCAGTACCAGGGCATTAATATTAACAAACTCTATACCCTTGTCAGGTTCCCTGGCTTTTGTCTAACATCACTTTTATGTTCTGGGATCCCACCCAGGACTCCATGCTACATGGAACTCTAACCTCACCCTGGAGTCCTCTTGGCTGTGATAGTTCCTCATTTTTCCTGGTTTGGGTAGCCTGGACAGTTTGAGATGCAGTGGTCAGAGCATCCTTCATGTGAGGTTTGCTTAGGGTTGTCTCATGATTGGGTGGAGATTATAGGTCTTTCTTGGTGGAAGACCATGAAAGTGAAGAGCCCTTTACCACAGCACATAGAGTGCACGCTGTCACATGACCCACAGCTGTTGCCACTGACAACCACAGCCAGAGGTAACATCTCGGGGTCTCTCCACTGCCCACTAGTATTTTCCCCTTTCTAATCAGCACTCTTCCAATGGCATCACTAGGCACAGCCCATTTACGAAGTGGGTTTGTTAGGTTTCCAATAATGTGATAAACACCATAATCAAAAGTAACTAGGCTGGAGGTGTTTGTTTCAGCTCACAACTCTCAGGCCACACTCTATCATTGACTGAAGTCAGGGCAGGAACCTGGAGGCAGGGACAGAAGCAGAAGCCATGGAGGAGTGCTGCGTGCTAGCTTGCTCCCCATGGCTCACTCAGCCTGCTTGTTTATACAGCTTTGGACCATTTGTCCAGGGAAGGCACCACTCACAGTGGTCCAGGCTCTTCCCCATCAACTATCAATCAAAAAAATGTCCCTAAAGACTTGTCTATAGGCCATCTAAGGGAGGCAGTTCCTCGGTTGAGATTCCCTCTTCCCAGATATGTCTAAATGTGTGTCTTGTTGACAAATCACCAGCTCAGGGTTCCTCCTTATCGCAGGGCATCTGTATGATTTGGAAATTTCTTTTGTATCATAGATTTGTCTCTACTGCACTGGTTGAATTCATTTAGGAATTCATTTATATCAGCTGAGAGTCAGATACCTTATTCTTTGAGTTATATTTAAATACTTTGCTTTTTATCATTATCAATTTGGTTGTGCATGTGCATGCGTGCATGTGCATGTGCGTGTGCGTGTGCATGTGTGTGTGTGTGTGTGTGTGTGTGTGTGTGTGTACACGTTGAAGTCAGAGGATAACTTTCAGGAGTCAGTTTTCCTTTTCTACCACCGAGGTCCCAGGAATTGGTTAAACTCAAACCAGCAGGCTTGGTGGCAGGCATCTTTACCAACTGAGCCATCTCAGCAGCCTAGGGCTTTGTTTAATGACCGGGTTCCAACAGTTCATTGTTGTCAACTGGGGCTCTTTCATTTGTCCCATTGTGTCGTTTTCTGTGACATGCTTGTATGTGTGTTCATGATTAGCACATCCTTGCTTTCTGTCACTACAAGATGCTCCGGCCTCTGATTGTATATTTTCTGTCCTATTTGTAGAATCAACCATTTCTCTAAGGAGGAGAATGGAGGAAAAGAATTCTTTGGATGAATATCAAGGTGGCAACCATTTGACACCATGAAGATGATTATCTGAAGAGTGCAAGCCTATATTCTGAGTGCCCAGGTTGTAGAGCAAGTGGCATTGTTGGAGTTACTG
This sequence comes from Mus minutoides, assembly GCA_902729485.2. Classification (NCBI taxonomy): domain Eukaryota; kingdom Metazoa; phylum Chordata; class Mammalia; order Rodentia; family Muridae; genus Mus; species Mus minutoides. Next base: position 2,966,865 of record LR755129.1, read on the forward strand.
AGCACTTGGAAATGTGAACCTTGACCCCGCTTGGTTCAAGCTTCTTGTAAGTGAAGTAGTAAATATCTATCTTTATTAAGTCCCTTTCCAAACTCTTGCAGGGGGAAGACATATAAACAGAAGTGACTGCAACCGCACTCTTTGTGCCATTCACAAACAGCCCTACATAGGATGAGGAGAGGGTCTTTTATGGCAAACTAACTAGTTTTTAAATTTTACTTGGGCATACGTGCATGTGTACACACCATGGCTTGAATGATGAGGTCAAAGTGCAACTTATGGGAGTCTGTTCTTTCTTGTCTGTGTGTGGGTCCCAGTGATCTAACGCAGGGACTTAGGCTTGGCTCTAAGCACCTTTTCACAGGGACCCATCTCTTTTATGTCTAATATGGAGATAGGGTCTCCTGTATCCCATGCTGGCCTCGAACTCTCTATGTAGGATGACTTTAAACTCCTGATCTTCCAGTGCTGTGTTACAGATGTGTACCACCACACACAATGGACTCTTATGGGCCTCAGTAAATTCTAATGTCTTACAAAACATTTGAGAAAACACACACACACACACACACACACACACACACACACACACACACACACTGAAAAGCCCTACTCAATTTTAAAGCAAAATGCCTTACTTCTAAATCAAGATCTTATCCAAATGATTGTTACAGTTTAAGCCGGAAGTATTAGAAGGCCACAAATCAGAACACAGGCATAGCAACCGTTACTTCTAGTTTATTTCACATAATCGTTTTGTTTTCCTTCTCCCCCACCCCCTCCACTAGAGCCAGCATCATGGGCATGGAGAGCCAGGCTCGACCCCTAATCACATCTTCCCCCTCCCCTGTAGATTTCACTTCCTCTTCAGTTTTTATTTATGTTACTTTTGTCAGAATCACTTTTATTTTAAATTTTCATTTGTATGTATGTCTTTCGGTGAGTTTATGTCACATGTACACAGGTGCATGTAGAGGCCAGAAAAGAACCCAGATCTCCGGAAACTCTAAGTGAAGTAGTGAATATCTTTATTAAGTCCCTTTCCAAACTCTTGTGGGGGAAGACATATAAACAGAAGCAACTGCAACCGCACTCTGACGTGGGCATGAGGAACCAAACTCAGGCTGTCTGGAAGGGCAGCCCTCTCAGCTAAGAGACACTTCACTTCTCTGTCCCCAGCTTTAAAAGAAAAAGTCCTCTCTCATCTGTGCCTTTGGATGATGCTAATGGTCCTCCCAACCCTGTTTCCTTGGGGAACTCTTTGGCTCTCCCACAGGACCACCTTGTTCTGTTGGGCTTGGGTAGACTTTTCCAGTTGCAGAGCTTGTGGGTAGGCAGTGAATCAAACCATCACATGTCACTCCTTCGCTTGTCGCTTGTTTAAGCAGTGGATGGAGTGGCGTAGAGGACTTCTTTGTCAAACGTTGTCACCTTTCATGTTTAGCTCAGCTCTGCTTTCCTTCATTTTGAAGAGTGACTTCTAATTTCATGTCTCCTTATGTATATGGCCATGAGCTTGAACTCACTTTTGCTGGTCCTCCAATCAGCTGAGTGTAAGGGAGGGTTTTCAGCAGCCATTTACCCTTAAATAGTTGCCTTTTAAAGTATTGTAGTGGTTTGAACAGGTATGGCCCCCTTAGACTCATGTGTTTAAATGCTTAACCCATAGGGATTGGCACTATTAGGAGGTGTGGTGTGGAGAGCTGTGCAGTGCCGTGCATTTAAGATGGCGCTGGCTTCCGCCTCCGCTAGGCTGATAGCGAGTGCTCTCAGGGATACAAGTCCTCAATTGGCTAAGGCTGATGATCTGGCTTGCTTCCGTATATTTGGACCTATCTGCTGTCTCCAGGTGGCTCTTCCTTAAACAGTTTATTCAGGAAACCTTGAATAAACTTCTTCTGACTACTCTCACCTAACTCTCCCTAACTAACCCTGACTCACTCACTCTGACTAACTGACTCTCACTAATAGAACACGGGGAAAGCCAGCCCATAGGCTAAACAGTCCTAGGCCAACCAACCCCAGTAAGCCACGTGGGGACAGCAGATAGGTCCACATATACAGAAGCAAGCCAGATCATCAGCCTTAGCCAATTGAGGACTTGTATCCCTGAGAGCACTCGCTATTGGGCTAGCGCGGAAGCCAGCACCATCTTAAAGGTGCGGTACTGCGCAGCTCTCCACAGTGTGGCTTTAATGGAGTAGGTGTGTCCTTGTTGGAGGAAGTGTGTCATTGTGGATGCAGGCTTTGAGGTCTCCTTTGCTCAAGCTATGCCCAGTGTGGCACACAGCATCCTTTTGCTGCCTGCAGATCCAGATGTAGAACTCTCAGCTCCTTCTCCAGCACCATGTCTGTCTGCCTGCTGCCATGCTTCCCGTCATGATGACAATAGACTAAATCTCTGAACTGTAAGCCAGCCCCAATTAAATGTTGTCCTTTATAAGAGTTGCCTTGGCCATGGTGTCTCTCACAGCAGTAAAGCCCTCAGACAGTGATATGGGGAGGCATATTCTAGACACCCGGCAGTCTTTTTTTTTTTTTCTGCATGTGTTGCACTTGAACCATTTTATTTCCTCTGGGACCTAGCTCTACTTGCCCCTGACTTGGTACACTGAGGTTGTAGATGTCAATCATGATGGATTTATTTCCCTCTCTGTTTCATTTTAAACACCCAGGAGAAGGACACATTATGTATCTCCTTTAGGTCCAGGCAAATGTAAAGATTTCATAAATTACTTTGCTTGGTTGGCTGTTGTTGATGTTGCTCGTTAACTCATTTGGTTAAAAACAAAATCAGTATTTTTCTTTTCTTTCTTTGAGAAAAGTTTCACTGTGACGCCTAGGCTAGCCTGGAAATTACTAGATGGCACAGTCTGGCCTTGAACTCTTTTCTCCTGTGCAAAAGTGATGCAGAGAGGCAGTCAGACTCCATTTCACCAGGCTAAGACTGCCTTCCTGGAGCAGTGAGGGCCCAGCCCTTCTGTGGAATGAAGATAGGTATATTAAGAGAGGCTGAGGGACATGTGTGTATGTTTGTGTGTCTGTGTGTTTATGTGTGTGTGTGTGTGTCTGTGTGCCTCTCTGTGTATCTTGTGTCTGTCTCTATATGTGTGGCTGTGTGTCTATGTGTATGTGTGTATATATGTGTATCTCTGCGTGTGTGTATTTGCGTGTTTGTATGTCTCTGTGTGCCTATGTATCTGTGTGTCTGTCTCTGTATGTGTGGCTGTGTGTCTATGTGTATGTGTGTATATATGTGTGTCTCTCTGTGTGTGTATTTGCGTGTCTCTCTTGTGTATGAGTGTGTGTATATGTATGCTTATGTGTGTATATATCTGTGTGTGCTTGTGTGTGTGTCTATGTGTGATCCCCTTCTCAAGCAGCTATAACATGCCAATAGCTCTTTAGTAAGGAGTGAGGCCCGGAGATTGTCTGTCCGATCTATGTGAAATTTCGGCTCACTTGCTCTTGTCCAGGTCTTGTGGTGGTGCCCACACCTGCTATGAGTTGAAGAATAGCCATGTCATGTCCTAGAGGCTGCATGTCATAACACTCCTCTCTGCTCTGGACCTCACATCCTTTCCAGTTCTTTTGTGTGGTGTTCTCTAACTCTTGGGAAGTGGAGTGGGTGATAAGGATGGTCAACTTTGTTGAGCTCAGTCTTTGATTCAGAGCATTTTGACTAGTTGCGAATCTCTGTACTTTCTGTTGTCCATTAGGAAAAAGAAGCTTCTTGACCAAGGTTGTTTACTCCTGTAAATGTAATTGAGCTCTATGGCTCCCACATCCTCAATCGACTTTATCTCACTCAGGCTTTGTGTTCTCTTGGAATTCATTCAGGAGTCTGCTCGTGCCTTCTTTGACTCCTTTGAACATATGTATAGTCATTCTCTTGGTTTTGTTTTCCAGTTTCACTTAAGTTGCTCTCCTTGAGGGATATAATAGGATTTATTTTATTGGGATCTACTAGCACAGAATTTAGTCATTGATTAGGTTCACCTTGTGGAAGAGTTCCTGGTGTTCAGAAGAGACTAGGTTGTAATTGTGTGGAGATGGTATTTCCTGACAGTTGATTACTGCCTGCAACAATAGTCACAATCCAGCAATAAACTCACTATAGAAATAGAGCAGCAGCTGACTTCAACACAGTCACTCCTGAAGAACCAATTGTTTTAGGGAATAAAGACAGGCAGGGGCTAGAGTCTCTGCTCACTCCCTGACCTCTGTGGGCAACTGCCAGTGTGGGGCTGAAATCTCCCTGTACTTGCTGGCCTCTGAGGGTGCTCTGGCTGGGATACCAAGTCTCAGTGAATTCTTTGGCCACAGAGTTGGACCAATGGTGGGTTCAAAGCCTCAGTGTACTCCCTGACCTCGGAGGGTAACCATGGGTAAGGACTGAAGTTTTGGCATACTTCCCTAGTCTCAGAGGTGACCGTGGGTGGGGAGCTAAGACTTGGTGCACTCCTGTCCTCCCAGGGCAATCTGGAATAATATCCACAGTCTTACAACACTGTCTGAACTCAGAGGACAACCTATATTTCTGAATAGCTGAACAGCTACATATCCCTTGAGTTAGGATATGGTCATGTTGCCCAGGCTTATCTCAAACTCTTGTGCTTAAGTATCCCTCCTACTTGGGCCTTTCTAGCACCTGAGAGTATAGGGTCACACCTCTGTACTTGGTTTTGTTTTTAATTCTTAATCACTCAGTTGCTTGTGTGTGTGTGTGTATCTGAATGCTAACAATTAGGTTAACTATTTACATGCAATGTCAAAGCTGTTAAAATTTCCATGTTTTTATTTTTTAGCAACATTAGTCCCTTTAGCCAATGAGACTATAACACAGCTTAATATAGTATCTGCCCACATGCAGTTGTTTATATGTTTTCAAAGTGTCTTCTCCTACAAGCACTAAGATAGTCCATCTTCCACAGGGAAAAGCACACAGTTCAGATAAAATAATTTATTACAATATATACAATAAATCATTAGCCATGCAATGAAACCAAAGCAATCTAGGTAGTTTACTTTGCTTTTCCATTCCCAAGCTTCAGTCCCTGCCTTTCTCTTCTCAAGACTCACAACTTACCACAAAGCCCACTCGAGCCTGACACCCTGAGCCCATACCCTGCGTGTGCTGGCCATGAGTGGTTCCCCAATTTCCCCTTTTCTCAGCACAGCTTACAGGGAACAAGAAAAATACCTTAAACAACTCTCTCCAGATTTTCGTTCTTCTATTACAAGAAGCCATGCATTGACACTCCAAGACACTTCTATGCCCAACACCTCACTCAGCTCTTTTCTAAGCTAACTTAAAATCATTCTACAATAACATGCTGATTCCCTAGCTTCAATGGGATAATATTACAATATAATTGAGATTTTGAAAGTACAATTTTAATTAGTTAGTTAATTAATTAATTTAACATTAAATGAAAATTATTTTCCCATGGGGAACTAGCTCAACATAAACAGTCTTCTTCCAACTAAAATCACCAAGCACCTGCCATCTAGAACTGAGGCTGGCTGCCTTAACCTGGTCGGTGGGTGATCCCCAGGGAAGACCCATTACAAGGCAATCATTGTGGCCATGGCACACATGGGACAGAGGACCTTAGGCTAATGATGCTGCATCAGGAAGGCAGATGTCCCCACAGGGGCATTTACTCTGTCCTATCAAGTGATGTCAATGTCTAAGACTGGATTGTGTGTCAACATCAGCACCATGAGGCAGAGAGAGACACTAGAAAATGCATTCCACTCCATAGTAGACTCCACTGGTATACTTTGTGCAGGCACAAAAATGAAATAAAAAATAAAATAAAATAAAATAAAATAAAAGCTAAGCAAGGGCCAGGCAGCACCCATCAATAAATGCTGTGAGACTTATGGAGTCAACGAACATTCCTGAGTGGCTAAGACACTTCAGGTGCAGTGACTCCCGAGATGAGTAGCAAACCAGGAGACACACAATGGGCATTTTTTAAAGACCAGAAAGTTCTCAGTACTCAAGGTTGGCTGTACCCCTGATTGGTGCAAGCCCCCAACTCTATTCAAGTAAATACTGTCTCTGTGACACTGGCACTTTAAAGAACAAATTCACAGGACAAGGTTCCTATCCTCAACTTCCGGACATTTTTCTGTCAAATTGATTTTTTTTAACTAACAAAAATCTAGAGGGAGGAATGCAATGGCAGGGGAATTTCTTTTAGAAAAAAAATAAGAGGAAGAGGAGGAAAAAGAGGAGGAAGAGGTGAGGGGTTAGGTAGAAAAATGACAGGAACCAGACTACAATTTTTAAAAATAGTATTTAAGGATTATAAACAATAATTACAAGCTGGATATACCTGAGACAGAGTGACATCAGACAACACAGGGCTTCTGTGTCTTGGCATGACTTTTCCTATATCTGAGTCAACTTCACTTCTAAAGCTCTGGCATAGCAGATGAGTGTGGCACACTGGCTTCAAATGCATAAGTTCACAGCAATGTAATCAATTTCCTCCGGCAAGCCTATAATCACACTTATACACCTTTTATCCGAACGCGTGACATTTACAAGTGGACATCTTCCCCTTGCCACTACAGAGTAGGTCTAAGGTGGGGGGGGGGCGGGGGAACGATGCTAGAGTTGCTGAGTCTACACCAGAAGGCAGGGCTCAGGCAAAATAGGCGTGGCAGAAGACAGCCACTGCCAGCAGGATAATACCATTGATGTTCACCACCGTCCTCCACAGAGGCTTCTCGGAAGTGTCCGTCATCTTCATCTTCATGGCTTCCTCCTCCTCCTTAGTCATCTTTGGTCCTTTATCCTGGTCCAGCCCACAGAACAGGTCATATGCTCTCCTGAAGCATCCTTTCTCCTTCTGGGGAGCTTCTGTGTCTGCAGAAAGACATACGGGCTCGTTAGATGCAAAGGCTAGAGGCATGGGAAAGCATTTCCAGGGAAGCTGGAGTTCCACAAAGACTTTTCCGTTCTCTAACAGTGTGCCAGCCCTCTCGTTCTCAGCGTGGGGTTGAATAAGGTGCTCAAATGGGTTTATGTGCCAGGCCGTGCAGAACTGGATGCAGATCCTCGTGGTCATCTGTGTTTTACCTCTCCCAGGACCAATAAAAATGTGTTTTGGATTTAGACTAGTCAGACAAGATGGCAGATGATGAAAGAGAGGTTGCAACACGGAGACGGGCAACTGGCTTAGGAAGAAATGGTAGGTCCACCTCTGAAATACAGGACCTGTACCTGTTGGCTATACCATTGGATGGCAACTGGATGCCTGACTCAGAAGAGAACTGGCTGGACTTGCCTCTTGTAAAGTTTCACCACAGACCTATGCGGAGGGTAAAGGGTACTCTGAACAGACCCTAAAGCAGAGTAACAATGATCAGTACTTGTTGGTCTTAATGCACGCTGGTGCTGCTCACACTGCTAAATCAAACTGTCCAACCGGGCATGACACCTAAAGTGGATGCCTGTTAATTCCTGGTTTTTTAGAAGTCATAGTATTGTGTTTTAGAGCTTAAATATGTAGCAGGTCTGGCATCCCAGCTGCTGGGATTGTGGGGTGTGCCAACACTCCTAGCTCACACACTTTTAAAAACAGAGCTTTAGTGATGAAGTGCATATACGCATCAGAACTCTAGAGTAAGGTGAGGAGGTTAAGTCGTCTCTAGGCACATAGTGAGTTTAGACACCTAGTGGGTCCACAGCTAGAAATGTTATGTCAGACTCATATGTTGTTCTGCCTCATCTAGTGATGTCCTGCAGGATGGCCCTTCCATGTCAGCACCAGATAAAGCACCCGGATTCAGGTTCCTACACCTCTTCTGCACACCACTCGTGTGTATTCACTGTGTGTGCACCTGCTCCCCATAGAGAGAGGAAGGTGCAGTGGGAAAGTTGAAGCAGACTTAAAGGGCAAGCCTTAGGCTAGGGTAGCTTGGAGACAGACTGCTTCCCTTATGATATGCTAAACCTAAGTAAGGCTTGATCTCCAAAACTGAAAAAAAAAAAAAAAACCATAAAGAATAAGTCTATGCACACAGAACATCATCTTAAGCATTCAAAGAAATTGGACTTTTTTCAATTTCCAGTCCGGAGAAATCAAAAGTGGGAAGATGTAAGACCCCCAGAATCTCTGTTCCATACCCCCAGTGTCACCAGAAATGAACATAACACTGTGCATACCTTTAGTCTTAGTTCACAGGATATGTCAGCGAAGCCCTAACTCCCCGACCCCTGACTGTGCTCCAAATCAAACACAAATCCTTCGTTCACTGACTCACTGAGTTCTGCCAAACATGAGAAGCAAGGCAGCTGAGAGGTTTTCTCTCAGCTTCACCCATGTGAACTCCACAAAGGCACTTGGGCATCTGTTACCCTGCTTCTCCCGCAGTCCCCGGGACTGGACATGAGCCTTGAGGAAGGCATCCTCGAAAGACTTCAACAAATGGCTTAGGAACTCACCTATTTCAATTGTGTCCTTAGGGTCCTCTGGGATGTCCTCCTCCTCTCCTGCATCCAGGTCGATCCGCTCTTCCTTGCTGTTGCGTAGACTCCAACACAGACGGTACAGCTGTGGGGAAAGCAGAGTATGACTGGTAAGTAGTGTCTTAGGTTAAGACTCAATGGAAACAAAAAAAGCGTGCATCAAGAAAGGAAAAGAATATGGCCTCTCCACACCAAGAAAAGATGGATATCTGCCCTGTTCACATGTCGTTTCTAAATGTGGTTGGAACATAAATACAAATACACATGCAGCTTGTATATATTATATATCATAGTATAAGGAGAGACTAAGAGACCATCTCAACTCATCCCTAAACAAGGCATCTGTATCATCACCTCCAAGGCTCAGGGAGTGTCACAGAAGAGAAGACAGAAGGAATGTAAGAGAGTCCTGGGGAGGAGGTGCTGTGGGTAGAGTCTCCTAGACGTGACGCATCATTGTGCTCATAACCCAGTACAACTGTGGCCTGTGTAAGGCTGGGTCTGTTATCGTGCGTGAGAAAATGGTGAAGGTGATCGTGAGACCCCAGAACACACTGAAGGACTCTGGACTATCAAAGGGTATTTTGAGGAGGGAGCGTCATTTTCTACTTCTCTTGTAGCTGTCACTCAGGGAGCAGAGTCTGCAGAACAGCCTCTCATCTGAAGTCTGGGCTGTAAGGACTTGTACCAGACAGTGCTGGTACAGCAAGCATTCCATGTCTTTCAACCTGCATCCTTCTGCATGAAACCAACGATAAGCTGGAACTATCTCAGCCATGTCAAGTATGGGATGCTCATGTGGGTGCTGCAGCAAGGGGCTGTGGAACAAGGGCGGGAATGTTCTCAAGGGGATACTCACGTGCACATCTGGGATTGGCTTGGTGAGGAGTGAGATGATCAAGATGGTGATGACGCTGATGACAAAGAGGATGATGGCAAAGTACAGATAGTGGACCCCACAAATGATCTTGGGGCAGTTGCTGGGCTCCATGCAGCTCCCAGTCCCGTATGCAAACTCAGTGATCATACGGGAGATTCCAATCAGGAAGCCCAGGATCAGTCCCCAGAAGGCTCCCTGGGAAAAGAAAAGCCTGGGTTGATGGGGCTGAAACCAGAAAGCAACTGGAATCCCCATATCCCTAAGTAACAGAAGACGGAAATGAAGAAACAGAGGAGAAAAGGCTCCTCCAGGCCACCAGGGGCCAGAACATTGAAATTCAGATTCAATCCAGAACTGTTAAGTAGCACATTCTATGAGACTGTCTTAGTTGTTCCAGCAACATGGTATCCTGGATCATAAAACAAGAATTCAAAGTATAATGGGATTTCATCTGGCCACATCTGCCAGAACCACAACCTACCCCTAAGATTCCACAACAACCTGCCCTGCCTGCCAGCACTCTCGGGTCCCTTCTGTGCCATGTCCCACCTATCTACCCTGTGAGATCTCCCATATCCTTCTCCAGGGTCTAGCCCAATAGTCTCTAAAACTCATTCATGCCTTCTCCCCAGCCTACCTGATCTAGCCTGAGCCCCCACCTCCAGTGCCCTTGCCTAATCTTGCTACCTCTGCCTGTATCCAAACCAACCTCTAGGCTCCCACCAGAACCCACCCTATCTGACCACAGACAGCCAACCTCTGCACCCAGACAGACAGACTACATCCTTATCCAGAGTCTAGCTTAATGAGTCTCCTTGACTCCCCATTTAAACTCTCCACAACCTGCCAGGTCTACTTCTGGCCTCATATCCATGGCCACAGCCTAGTCTGGCCACCATATCTTTACTGAAACCTATTTCTAGGCTTCTGCCAGGACTCTGTCTACCTTCTTCCAATCTACAGGTCCCTCCAACACCATATCTATCCAACCTTTCCGTGTAGCCAGATCTACCCATACTCTTCAGTCTTAGACTAGGAGCACATGCTAGACCACCAAAGTCCTCTCTGTCCACTGGTTTTCATTCCACTGGAGCCATTTCCAACTTCTGGACTCACTTTGTAGACCAGACTGGCCTTGACACCACTTAGCATCTCACTGATAAACAGCATTGATGAGGTGTTCCCTTCTTATTCTTTTCCTCTTCCTCCTCCTCCTCTCCTTTCTCCTCCTCCTCCTCCTCCTCACTTTGCAATTCATCTCTTCTCTTCCCTTTATCCTTAAGAAGCTCTTAGCAAGTCTTGAAGCCTTGTTTGAAGACCCTGAGCTATGCCTTAATAAACACAGCTTCTGGCCAATCCTAAGGACCCTTGCAACCTGTCCAGCTATTCTCGGACTCTATCCCAGGGATCTTCAACTGTGGCTTGTCAAACTGACATTAATATACCACATGGTCTTAACAAAACTAGAAGAGATCACTGTGATATTCAGGCTGGATGGTTCTCTGGAAGTGCTGACTTGTGTATTTTAAGATGTTGGGCTTATGCCTGCCTGCCTGCTACCCCCAGTTCTGTGTACACATTCTAGACATTACCCTGCTTGAAGCAGGAAAAGCGTAATCTCTTCTAATGAGAACCGTGGAGCTCTATGCCAATTCTTACCATTAGTATTTGGCAGTGCTGAGTGAGTGTCCTTGTGGTCTACTGCAAGAATAAGTAAGGCTTTTGAACACACTATTTGAATTTGTATTTTAGAATTCTCCAATGAACCAGCTTTCCAGCAATCTCCAGCAAACTATATTTACTTAGAATTTACTAATCTGTAAAAAAAAAATCAATTTGAGTTGTAGTCCTGATGTCTCTGGGTCTATGAATGTATCTATGTATCAGTTGTGTGTCATCAGAAAGTCTGGACTATCTTCATGAGGAGGGAAGAGGTGCACATGGACTGATTTGGGTACCTCAAAACTGTGTGCCTCAAAACTCTAACAAAGTATTTCCTTGATAGAGTTTTCATCTTTTTCTAGAAGAAATCAAAACTATAATATCACGTGAATCATGTCAGACAATTAGCATGGCACATGGGCAGCAGCCACCCTTTCCCAACCCTTCCTGTGTAGGTGGGTGCTTGACAGCACATCCATTCCTAGAAGTCACTTCTATTGAACTTTAAACTTGATGTCAGCCTCATGTACACTCAGAGTCACCAACCTGGGTTGCAGAGTTGCTATTTCTAACCTACTCTTGCCCTGCTTCTCCAGCTGTGCCTTCTACGCTTCACACACATAAATGCCCTCTCAAGACAGGTGAAACCCCTTACAAGTCCTTCTCACTCCCCTTCCATTTCCACACTGGCCAAGGCTGCTCCCGCCATCTTTCTCCTCTAACTTTAACCCTTTACTTCCCTGTTAGTTCCAGTGGCCCTTTTTGCATCCCTGCCTACCTACCCTTTGTCCCTCATTTTATGGCTCATTTGTCATCTGTCTTACACAGTTTCGCTGATGAACTGCCTGAGCACTAGGGCTTTGTCCTTTCTGGGGTCCTGAGGAATTCCGACTAGAAAGACAAGTTCACACTATAGGTGGCTTGTACTAGAACACCCTCTGGAGTTGCTTACCCAGGAACTACAAACAAGACTTCCTGGTGGGAGCCTCAGAGTCAAGTCAGAGTTACAGAGATTGCATGGGTAGAAACAGTGGAGCCATGGTATGAGAAGGCAGGTGTGTGTGAAGAACATGGAAAGCCTTATTTTACACCAAAAATCCATGCAGCAGAGAAAGCTGCTCATTACTCAATGAGAGTGGAAAACCCTCCAGTCAGCTCTCCTCCATTACCAGAGACTTGAGAGTTGACACTTCCCGTAGGCATATGATGACCATGGGAACCTCCACTTGTAGCTCACACATACTCATTCATCAGGGAACTTACAAAATGAGGAAAAACCTTATATGTGCAACGTATGGCCAACTTCACTGTGCAACAGTGAATCCGTGCTGGGCAGGAGCCATATGAATGTGCAGAGTCTTGTGTGACCCTTGTTCCTAACTTACACACTCATGCACTATACAACCTATACTGTCAAAAAGCAAGGAAAGGGAAGCTCTCTTGTCACAGACTATATGACCCCCCAATAGAGACACCTCCGTTCTATTTATTTCTCCTTTATTAAAGAAGGCCCTTATTGTTTAAAATTAGGCTCTTGGAAGGCAACGTAAACGCAAGCATTTTAAAGATCAATTGGAAGAAAATAAAACTAAGTACCTAAACAGGAAAGAAATGATTGGATGGGAAACATACACTATTGGGACCTTATATCAAGAACTGGAAGTCAGAGAAAGAGAGCAGATCTGATACTAACTCCTGAGGGTTCAACTCTCAGGGAGTCGCATGATTCCTTGAGGCGTACCCACCTAAACCTATAACTGCATATCCATTTCTGTTGGAAATCTCTGAGACACAGAATCCTTTTCATAGAGAATATGCAAATCCCATAAACAACTTCTGCAGCAAACTGTCTTTTCTGGAGCTGCTAGAACAACACCTACTTGTTCATTGACTCTCTTGCAGAAAATGGCAAGCAGGAAGACAGCTGCAATGGGCGGCCCCAGGTAACTGGTGATAGACTGGATGTAATCAAAGAGCTGCCCACTTTGAGCAGACTGTACAATGGGTACCCAGGCAATGCTGATGCCAATCAGCACGAGGATGAACAACCTGAAATCAAAGTGCCAGACCAGAATATCAGTGCTCTGCATGAATAAATATATACATATCAATAATGTATAAATATCTATGTATGTACACACCTATATGCAGATGTCACAAGCATATGTATGTGTGTTATATGAATATATATATATATATATATATATATATATATATATATATATATATGATATACATATATCAACACAGTGAAGCAAAATAAGCAGATTTATTCTTGAGGCTTCCTTCTTCCTTACTCTCCTTACCTGAAGGTTATCTGTGTCTATGAATAACGGAAATATATTTGACTTTCAACAGTTAGCTAGGTCCAGTGATCATACATAGGAAAATCCCACTTTGAGAGGAATCAAAGTCTAGGTACAAGGTTATAGACTCTGGAGCAAGGAAATCATGGATTCAAATCTTATTGTTTCTCCATGATATAAAACATGTTACTTAATCTCCTTCCAAGTCTCCATCTCTCCAGCTGAAAACTGAGAATAAACTATCAGGATAAAGATTAATAAGAGAAAAACTCACAAATTGGAGATGATACTTTTTTTAAACACCATCTCCCTTTCCTTCTTCCTTATAAAGTTTTAACAAAGTTAAAAACTTAGCCAAGGAGAGATTCTGCAGAAACAGGACTAGTTAGGAAGTCAGCAGGGATTTCAGAAACAGGGCTAGTTGGGAAGAAACCAATGGAATTTCTAGCTCTCTTCTTCCTGATTTTTACTTCGTGTTGTAAAACTGTGGGAGACTCTCTTACAAGCTCTTATTACTTGTGTACTTGATGTAATTACAAAGAAGACTCGAGTTCCTGTACCCCGTGTGTATTTAAGGCAATGGAGAACTGTTTTCACAAAGATCTCCCTCTGGGATGACCTTCCCATACCACCTGCTATTTACCCCAGTCCCACCTGCCATTTCTGACTCTAAGACCTCCCTCTTCCCACACTACCCTGCAGCATGCTTCTTGCCTCCTCTATATCTGAGTCCTTTATTGCTCTTACAGATCATACAATTGTTCCGGGTCACTGTAAGGTTGTTCAGTGCTGAGCAAACCCAAAGCCAGTAGTTATGGCATGCATACTAGGACTGTAAACGTCAGCATACTGGTTTCCTTCCCAGTAGAAGCCTTGTTTAAAAAACAAAAAAAAAAGCCAATCCAGGTCTCAGCACTGCTCAGTAGGGTGTAAAGTAGTAGATTCTGTGCTGGTCAGATACCCCCAAAAAGGAGGGGATCCTTATTTTCTCAAAAAAAGAAAAAATACAGAGTAGGGATGCAGCTCAGTGGTAGGACATCTGCTTCGTATCTGCAAAGTGCCAAGTTCAATCCCAGCACCGTTTGTTAAAAATATATGTGCATGTAGTCAGTGCTTTGTAATTTACAGAGGATGTTCACAAATGAAATTTCAGTCCATTCTTCACTTCATTTTTTAAACAAAAATGTTGCTTCAAAGGGTCGAGGCATCAGGGACACTTGGGCCACAAAAAAGAGCAGTTAGAGAGGTGAGGACGTGGGGAGCAGCTGCAGATGGCGGCCGGCTCTGCTCAGTCATCCTTAGTTAAGGCACAGACAACTGCATCCTGCTGATGCTCATCGGTAGCCCGAGATAAAGAAGTTGACTTCTTACATCTATTCCAGTGAGGCACTGTTTAACTGTTTTCTATGTGAATGGAAATGTTGGGGCTCTAACTCTGTGGTACAGTGCTTTCCCAGAACGTTCAAAGCTCTGAGTTCAATCTCTCAGTACCACAGAAAAGAAAAAGCCAGCGACAGGTAAATATAACTGGCCATAGAGATAGCTCGAGTCATGCCAAGTATCTGCTAATCTTGCCTAACATGAGACCTATGGTGGGTAGAACTTTCGTGGTTGCTTAAGCTTCCATGCTACAGGTTGGCATGCAGGGGTTGAGTTTACCTTCCTGCAATCATGAGCTCCTTCTCAGATGCCTTCTTCCTGATCTTGGTGTAGATGTCCATGGTGAAGAGAGTGCTGGCGCTGTTGAAGATGGAGGTCAAGGAGCTCATGAGGGAAGCCATCATGACAGACAACATCAGGCCTCGCAGTCCTGGGAGAGAAGAGGCGTTGAGTGGCATCATCCCAACCCCCTGCTGCTCACACACCGGTACCCAACATTTGTTTGCTTTTAGAAACCATGCTGCGTCCTCAAATTTATTGCTCAAGAAGGAAGAGATGTTTTAAGAAGTGGGCTGTAGCTGTAAATGCTAAGACCTCTGCAGACAATGATTGAGAGACAAGGTATACATTAGATACATTTCATTTAAATGGTAATGATGGTGGTGCTGGGTGTGGGATCGTGGCAGTGGCAGGTGCTTCCATCCAACAGGACATTCATAAGGACACTCACCAAAAGGTTTCATGATCTAGCACAAGGATGTCTAAATGAGATTGAACAGAGACTGAGAGGGCTGCTATGAGTGGGATCATGGAGCAAATCCCATCTGGCAAGAGTGCAGCATGCAGCATGTGATGCCTGTTCAAGGGTTCAGCATGCAGCGTGTGATGCCTGTTCCTAGTTGTCACCTTGACTATATCAGGACTCAACTAAAGCCCAAGGGGCTGAGTACACCTGTCAGGGTTTTTTCTTAACTATAAATCATCTGAAGTGGGACGACCCACCTTTGATCTGGATCTTTGGAGGTAGGAAGATCCACCTCTATTCTGGGCCACATCTCCCGGTGACATAAAGGACATGGAAGAACAAGTTCTTGCTCTTTGCCTATTTGTCCCGCTCTCGATGGCAAGTTTACTCCTTCACTGGCAGTAGAGCCTACTGCTTAGGGATTCCAACATCTACTAAAGATCTGCTGAGACATCCAGCCTCATGGACTGAACAACTAATAGATTCTGGGCTTTCTGTTGGAAGACAGTAGTGGTTGGACTGGCTGGACCACAGCCTGTAAGCCACTCTAAGAAATCGCCTGGTGAAGCAGGTCTGTGACACAGCCTGCATGGCCTGCACGAGGCCTGTTTAAACTCCGACACATCAGCTTTGTCACTGGTAGTCTGAGCAGTGTAGGGACAAACAGCTTAATTTCCTCTCACTTTTCTACTCTTATTAAACCTTAATTCACTTATATACTCAACAACTGTTTGTTAACTCTAATTGCATAGCAGCCTAGGCCTCCCAAATTGTGGTACACCATCAGACTGAGTAAGGTAAGAAAGGCAAAAGCAAACCGGAAGATAAGGACAAGATAATTAGGAGATGAAAATGGAAAGACATGGTGTGGGTTGGTGGGGGACACTCGGTGGCTGAGAAGAAGCTGAATCTGAAAGTGGGAGCAGGAGAGGCACCCGAAGAAGACGGGAAAGAGACGAATAGGAGAAGATAATAGTATGAACCCAAAGCGAAAGCTCAAGAAAGACAACTGATTATCGACATTCAGTGCTAGTGAGTGATGTAAGGGGAGGGCTGGAATGGCTGTGTGGCCGAGAAAGGCCCTGGGGACTCAGTAGTCACAGGATCCAGGTGACAGCCAAAGAGGCCAGAAGCAGCTCATGCTCACACAGCGTTGTGTAGTTTTGCACACATCTTTTGTTTGTTTGTTTGTTTGTGTTCCGCTATAGCACCATGAGCCAGGGTCTCAGGAGAGCAGAGGTGTAGAGGGCCAATTTGTAGAAGTGATAAATCCATTCCTGCAAATACCAGTGTGACTTTTGCTCGCTGGAACCTTCATTAATAAGCAGCCAAGTTCAGTGGAGGAGTTAAATATTACTCCTGCTCTTATATGATTTGAATACAAATGCTTTCTTCGCCCAAGGTTGTACATAAAGTTTGTGGTGACAAAGTTCAAAAAGAAAGCTAGCCGTGGCGGTACACTAGTAATCCAAGCACTAGGGAAGCTCAGAGAAGATTAATATCAATTCAATTAAAGGCCAGCCTAAGCTACATAAGACTCTGCCTCAAAAGAAAAGAAAACATAGATAGATAGATAGATAGATAGATAGATAGATAGATAGATAGATAGATAGATAGATAGAGATAGACAGACAGATGATAGATGACAGATAGCTAGATGATAAATAGATGATAATAGATTAGTGATAGATAGGTGATAGAGTGAACAGGGAGGAAGGTTGAGATGGTGGCTCAGTGGGTAAAGTATTTGCTATGTAAGCATGAGGATATGAACTTCAGCATCTGCATAAAGCCAGGAACTGTAGCGTAGGACTTTAACTCCAGTGCTGGTGGGTACAGACAGACTCTGGGATGAGCTCCAAGTTCAATGAGATATCATGTCTCAAAACAACAACAGCCACAACAACAACAACAACATGTGTGGCTTAAGGCTCATGGGACATTGAGGAAGACAGGGTAGAAACAGGGTAAGATCTGAAGGACCAGGAAATCTGCTGTAAGACTGTGTCCTAGAAATGACAGGAAGTTTCACACCTGACACCTTAATAATATGGCTGCTTGTACAAGACTTGAACAAGGACAGTGCCAATTTCCATGCTAACATGGACGGCGCCTCAACCATAGGCAAAGACCTGCAGGCACCTGAGGGGTGCTCATACCAGGAGAAGTTGTCTCCCCCCAGGGATGGTTATCCAATGCCAAGTGGTCGTCTCTGAAATCATAAACATACAAAGAACACTAAATTGACTCTGTGTGTGTGTGTGTGTGTGTGTGTGTGTGTGTGTGTGTCAGGAATTTGTGAGGGTGAAGGGGGTGTACATAGGAGGAGCTGGAGGAAAGAAAGGGGATGGGGAAAAGATGTAATAACATTTTAATAATAATAAATAAAGTAGGAAAATAACTATTATTATTATAATAAATGAATGAAAATATAGATTGTTGCAATCGTCATCAGTTAAAACGTTCTCTACAAATTTGCAGATTTCCCTTTTATACACTTAACATTTTTTATCACAATGTGAATTTTAAAAATTGTGGGGGAAGAAAAAAATTGTGCATGGGCCAGAGAAGTGGCTCGATGGGTAATGGTGATGGGTACACAGCCTGAAGACCTGAGTTTGACCCTTAGAGTCTGCAGAGGACAGAGAGAACCAACTCCTAAAAGTTGTCCTCTGATATCCATGTGCACACATCAGATAATCATATAATGGTAATAAATATCTTAAGTAATAATAGAAATGGAGACCTGATGTCTACTTGTGGCTTACACACACACACACACACACACACACACACACACACTAATATTGCAATGAGATCATTCAAACATTTGCGTTTCTGCCTGACTTGTGTCACCTAACACCTTGCATGTTGCTACAAGTGAACAGATTACCTTCTGAGTCTGACTGTCATCCGGCTGTTTATGGAGACCACATTTTTACCCATCTATGATTAAACACTTTGGAGCCTCACACTGTCTTCTGAAATGGCTATTATAAGTTACAACCTCTTTGTTTTAAATTATTTAAGTGCTTTAAATGATTAACCACACAGGCATGGAAAGAGAATTTCTCTCTCCCACAAGACTTTCAGACCATTTCCTTTCTCAGCCAGAAGGATGAACAAGACCCAGGATTTCTATACCCCAATCAAACCATATGTCATAAAGACATAAATTAAACTCAGAAACACAGAAATGCGGCTTCCACCCTTGAACACACCCCTGGCTTGGAAATGGCTTTGTCCCAGAATGCACCTGGAAGTCTAGGCAGAACCTAAACCAAATTGGCCTCCCAGGAAAGTCTCACCATTAGGCATGAGCTCCACCACCAGCGTGGGATAGGCGATGTTGGTACAGCCCACTGGCGTGCCGCAGTATTTCTTACATTCCTCAGGGAGGACACAGGCGATTTTTTCTAGAGAGAGATGAAGAGTCACATCAGCAAACATTTCTTGGGGAGATGGCTGCATGTTTACCTTCTTAAAGCAGCACTTCAAAGAAGACATTCCTGCCCAACGCCCAATATGATGTCAGGAAGGGAAAGTCTCTCAGCTAAACCCTCTGTACCCCTGTCAGAGCTGATGTATCCTGAAGCCCTCACCACGAGAAGATGGCTCTTAGGCAGAGAATGAAATGACACAGAAATGATCTGGAGGGAAGGGAGGAGGTGTCTGTCATAATAGCTTAATTCTCTCTCTCTCTCTCTCTTTCTCTCTCTCTCTCTCTCTCTCTCTCTCCCACCTTCCCCCCTGCCTCCCCCTCCTAAAAATAACTAATTTGTGGTTCCTAGTTTTGAGGTTTATTTTGAATGTTTCTTAGACAGCCAGTCAGCTCCCTAGAAAACAAGGGTGATTCCCAAGATGTGAGAAATCCAGGGTGGAGATAAGAAAGAAATAGACTAGGAGGAGAAGGAAACGATCTAGAATCTGGGAGAAAATTCTAGAGACTTGTATAGAATTCAACTCAGCAAACCCTTGTTAAGTACTCATGCAGCACTGACCCACAGAGCACCAGTTCACTATAGTAATATTTTGTAAATAAATATATTCAGTAGCCATCCTGTTTTCTACACAACTGACACTCGGTATCCACGTGTGACTGGGTCCTGGATTCTCCTTACCCCATGGATCTGAAGACTGCAGGTAAAATGTCATAGCACCTGCTGTGACACATGCATACCTTCCCCTTAAGCTAGATTACTTATGGCACATCATAAGCTGTAAATGCTAAGGATGTAGATGTTATACTATATCATTTGGGAAAATGATAAGCAAAAACTTACATATTTTTTGTATAGATGCAGATATATGTGGTTGGAGAGACATAGAGTTAGGAATACAGAGGCTGATTATTATCTTTCTCCTGGTAGACAAGCCAGTGCAGGTATGTGAGGGCCTAGAGAGGCCTGCAGCCAAGGACAACACAGCAAATGCTTGCCAACTGCTCTGACTTCACTCTGGAGGGTGCTTGCCAAACTGTCACTCTATGGTGCTTTATTTATTTATCATCATTATTCTTGCATTTCAAAAACAGTTTTGATTCATGACAGCTAACAAAAAAATACTTTCATTAATAACAGCAGTGTGCAAATAGCATTACTGAGAGGCCACAGAAAGACCAAAGACAAATCTGTCGCTCAAGATGGCAAAGTGTGGGGCACCAGCAAGGAACAACTTCACCTAACAGGGCTCAGAACACAGGGCCATCAGCAGCTGGCTGGGCCCTTTGACACGACAATTATAAGACAAATTATTAGCCACAAGCCTGAGGGTCAGTACAGAACTGCAAGACAGCCAACACTATTTCCTGGAGAGAGAGAGAGAGAGAGAGAGAGAGAGAGAGAGAGAGAGAGTGTCAGTGTAAGAAATGAGGGAGTTAGTTTTCTCCTTCTGCAGGGTGGGCTCCAGAGATCAAGCTGAGGTTATCGAGCAAGCCTGCTAGTCAACAACTTTAAAATTTTAAAACACAAATAAATAATAAATTTATTTTAAAAGAAGTCAGGGAAGGCAACCCTGAGGTCTCTATGCCCCTGGTGTGCACACTGCCTGACACAGGCAACCCTGATGCTTGGTAGTCATGGCATGAAAGAGGAGGAAGCAAAGGAGTGTGGAGCCAGCTAGAGGAATTACCTGTGTAAAGAATCCGGCTGATCATTCCTGGCATCACCATGAGGAACATGGGCAGTAGCTTTAGATAGCCACACAGGGTACAGCCAGCCTTCACGTGAGACATGTTCTTGGCTGAGAGGCATCGCTGCACAATGACCTGCCAGAAACAATCCAGTGTGGGCCGTGGCCCTCTTCTGATACCCTAACTTCCCTGTTTTGGGTCTTTAGCCTCAGTCACCAGCAACCCACAGGCCATGTGAGCCTTCCTCTCTGTACTTAACCCCAACTAGCCAGACAGGTGGGAGTCTTGATCATGCATCCCGTCCACCTGCACATCCAGATTATATACCTGATCCGTACACCAGTACCACAGGGCGAGGATGGCCAAGCCAAAGATGAGCCCAGGCCACGGCATGTCACCAGTAATGGGGTCTCTGAATATGTGGAATGAGTCATCCCTCGGTGTGTAGCATTCTTTCTTGATGGTTATATTTCCATCAGAAACCTTAGTTGGAATAGCTTTCATGTACTTGTCCATGAAGGCTTCATACCCTCCTACTTCATTGAAAGCTGAAAATATTGGTACAAAAATGAGAGAGAATAATGTGAACAATTAAACTCCTTATAGTGATTTATTCTACACGTATCTTAAACACCAAGAGGATACCAGCATCAGAGAATACCCTTGATGTGTGGTTTGGAGCAAATTATCTT
This sequence comes from Mus minutoides, assembly GCA_902729485.2. NCBI lineage: Eukaryota > Metazoa > Chordata > Mammalia > Rodentia > Muridae > Mus > Mus minutoides. The sequence continues at coordinate 2,988,149 of LR755129.1, forward strand.
CCTTGCAGGTCTTAAGTTTCTCCTTTATAAAAATGGTAGTGTTAACTCTGCCCAGCCTTCTTGGGAGATGCTGTGATTTTTCAAAGCAATGACTTGTGGAAGTGCCCTGACTACAGACAGTATAAAGGGGGAACGTGGCTTTGGACTACATGCAGACTGGTGTTTCTCTAAATCCCAGCTGTCAGCATGGGCATTGCAACTCAGAACCCAGACTTAGAGACACCCAGGAGACTAGACCCAGACCAATCCAGGGATAGACCAGAAATGCGTGAGGGATCAGGTCCAGCCACCCTCTCAGCTCAGGATCAAGCCCTAGCCTGTGACTTGCTGGCATCCCAGAGCATACCAGGAAAACCAAATGGAAATGAAACTCTAGAGTGTGGTCAAGAGTCTTTGAAGGTCACCCAGAAGTTCCTATATGTCTACAAACAAAATGTGCCTTATATCTTCTTGCAACAACTAGGCTTTCCAGTGCTGTCTTTTATAGTCAAGTAAAATTTCAAGAGATGCTAGGAGACACCAACAGTACGAGTAAACAATTTTTAAATTTTGCCAAATAAACAATTAAAATGAAAAATTACCTATCACCAGCAATGCATAAACATTGGACTTTTAATATCATAAAGTATTCAAGATTCAGTTTCAGACTGAACATACAATATGCAAATCTGTGTCACTTGATGGGTAGCTAGCCTTATTCATTCTTTCCCGGGTTCTCTGCAAACACAGAACCAGATTACTACCCTGGGGACCACTGACCCAGGCTACAGAGAGCAAATGGGGAAATCAAGCATTCCTTGGGTCTGCTCCAACAAGGGTCCTACAGGGACAAGGACACGGTGCTTCCCACAGCGGGGTCAGTCAGGGCTGGGCCACTGCCCCGAGCTAGGTTCAGCATGCAGACAGGCAAGCCAGACTCGCTCTTCCCTTCCCAGAACCCCACACCTCTGCCCCCACTTCCCCAGCCAGCCCTAGCCCCACTTACCAAACCCAGTCAGGATAAAAGACCCCACCAGCATGATCGCGGTCTGCAGGGTATCTGTGTAAATTACAGCTGCCAGCCCCCCTAAGCAGGCAAAAAGACGATAGATCACATGGAGAGGGTGGCCGACACTTGTTCCCTTTATCTACCCACTATGCTCCTTCTACCACACCTTCCAAGAAGCTTCCCTGACCCCTGCCACCACCATCCACCACCTTCCCTTCCCTCCCTGATCCTGTTACAACATCCTTCTACTCAGAATGTTGCTAGCTTCTCATGAAAATACCCTCAAGGACTGGGAAAAGGACTTTCTGAGAGGAAAGTACTGGCTGTGAGCTTTTTAAACTAGGACATGGCTCCAAAGAGTGCTTGCTCTTTTTTTTTTTTTTTTGCTTTGCAATGCTAAAGATGGAACCAGGACACCCCACCTCTCTCTGCGTGTGCGTGTATGCATGTGCACACATGTGCAGGTGCATGAGACAGATGTGCTACAGTCCATCCCCCTTAAGTAACTTCTTGTCCTTCCATGCACGGCCCCCATGAAGCACAAGTCCCACTGTTGAGCCTTCCCTCCATTCCTACAAAGGACACCAATGTCTGTGCTATCCTCAAATCTTACTCCAAAACCTCTTTGCATATCTTTCACCCACTTCAAAATGGCTCTAGTCACATTAAATTTGAGGCTTCCAAAGGTCTGTTGTACCATCACCCTTTGTGTCCCCTCTCTCCCCCACAACTTCCCAGTAACCACCTTCTTCCAGAATCTGCCATCTCACCTTGCTTCTGAGCCCTGCCATGCCTGTGTCTGCTGCGTTGGCCACTTTTTTTTTTTTTTTTTGGTTTTTCGAGACAGGGTTTCTCTGTATAGCCCTGGCTGTCCTAGAACTCACTCTGTAGACGGGGCTGGCCTCGAACTCAGAAATCCATCTGCTTCTGCCTCCCAAGAGCTGGGATTAAAGGCATGCGCCACCACACCTGGCACATTGTCTACCTATTTTTTTCACTTCGCATGCCTCTAACTGTCCCTGCTTAGTCACACAACCTTCAGAGCCAAGTTCTTCCTGAGTGACTGTGAAATGTTGCCCCGACTGGTCCAGCCAGCAGGGGAGCTCTCACAGGACATTCATCCACATGGCTTGCAGTGGAGACCAAGAGAACAGCTATTCTCAAACCCTACCTCTTCCATCCTTCACACGTGACTAATACTGGAACAGGCTCAAGCTTTGGATTCTCTTGAATAGACTCACCTGTGATTGTATAAAGGGCAGTGATTGCTAGCAAGATGAAAATGGCCAAATATATATCCAGGCCCAAGGCTAGATTGATGAATATAGCCCCGGAGAAGATATCTGCCTGCAAGGAGAGAAGAGAGGCAGTAGTGAGAGTGGTTATCTGGACACAGGGGCATTCCTGGGTTTCTAAGCAAGCTTTATTCATAATAGTAGTTAGCACATTACAAGAAGGACTCTGTGGTCATAATTTAAAAAAATCTATGAAATGCTAGATTAAGCAAATTGAAAGTGGCCACGTGCCACACGATGTCCCTTCACCTTTAGTACCATACACTGTGGGTCCCCTTGCTGAGGATCATGGGACAAGATGCTCCACAAACATTTAACTATGAAAGAGTCTGTCAGCGTCCCACCCATCAGCTGCTGCCCTTAGCCACGACTTCTTGCTTTTTCGCATCTGTGTGCACAGGGTTATAAGCTCTGCCCACAAAAGCAAGTCTTAATGCTTCAGATCTGTGAGTGGGAAACCTAACCCCCACTCACCCGCTTCTTCAGCAAGATTTTAATTTTACCTGCCTAGCCCAAAAAGACTTCATCTGGAGCACCAATGGCCTCTCACAAGCTTCTAATGATTCTGCTTACACTGTCTGGAGTAATTTTCAGGGGGCTTGTTCCCTCATATTGTTGAATTCACTATGTTCTTTATACAATTCTTCCAATCTCTACCTCTAAGCTACATGGCTGGATGATGTGCAGTTTCTAATTTAAAACAGCAGAGGGGGCCAAAATGTTGTGCTACCAAGAAGAGACGACTTGGTAAATCTTTTCAGATTTGCCAGAGAGAAATTAGACTTCTTCATGGAGTGTCTGAGGTTTTTTGGTTGTTTTATTTTGTTTTGTTTTGTTTTGTTTTGTTTTGTTTGCATAATATCTAATACATTTTAGAAATCTGCAAAATAATCCAATCAGACTCCTTGGGAAGGGACCAACAAAGGAGCTGGACCCTCTTACACACACACACACACACACACACACACACACACACACACACAGAGTTTTCATCAGCCCCTTCCTCACTCTATTGCAATTGCTCAGAGCCCTGCAGTGTTTAGGTGCCCTCCCACATCCTTCTGCCCTCTGCTATGGTTTCAGTGTGTCATAAAGTTGAGAATTTAATGCCTAAATCCACATACTGATGTTATTCGTGCACTCTCACAGGTGCAGCTGCTCAAGTGTTGCCTAATAGAAAACTTAATTTTATGATATGCTGCTTGTATCCAGAACAGATAAAGGAAACTTTTGTGCTTAATTGAAACAGAAAGAAAGGAAGAGAGAGAGGGAGGACGGGAGGGAAGAGAGGAGAGAGGAGGAGAGGGAGAGAGTACAAATTCTTCCTCTCATGAATTCTATCCTGGCGACCCCAAAATTCCTACTAAAGATACCACAACTAAGTGAATATAGCTGACCCAGCTGAGTAAACCCGGTTTATTTTGAAGGCTCTGGTATTGGATTTTAGTTCCCCACTACCCTCCTCAATTTTCAGTGTTTTCCTGGGAATGTTTTTCTTCCTTTCCAGGGAATTTTACAGTTTACCAAGACTAACACAGCATGCATTATTTTGATACTCAAAAAGGTATTGGTGTTTGCTCCTTTCTGCCTATACTTTGGGGATTGCAGTCAGACAATGAAATTCTCAAGACATGGTGAACAACACAAACTTCTCTCATTGGAAAGAGATCGGGAATTAATACGTAAAGTACAAGCTGCCAAGGAAAGCTCAGTCTTATGGCATTATGAGTTGAAAAATTAAAACTTCAGCAAGAAATGGTAAATAAGCCGGGCGTGGTGGCGCACGCCTTTAATCCCAGCACTTGGGAGGCAGAGGCAGGTGGATTTCTGAGTTCGAGGCCAGCCTGGTGTACAAAGTGAGTTCCAGGACAGCCAGAGCACACAGAGAAACCCTGTCTCGAAAAACCAAAAAAAAAAAAAAAAAGAAAGAAAGAAAGAAAGAAAGAAAGAAAGAAAGAAAGAAAGAAATGGTAAATACTGAAAACGCAACGTAAGAATGGGAACGTGATGTGTTTATATTTTAATTAAGAATGTATAAAGGGGTCATCCCTGCCTTCCCTCACAGCCTGCCAGGCCTAGCATCTGGTACCCTGACCTACTCTGGCCAACCTGCCTACCCCAAAACCAACCTCTGAGTTTCCACCAGTACCTGTCCTACCTGCCACCAACTACAAGTCTCTTCTGCATGGCATCCCTGCCCTCCAACCAGGAAGACTTTCCACACCCTTTCCAAGGTCTAATCCAAGTGAAAGTCCCTGACCTCTATCATGACTTCTCCTGAGCCCACCAGATATATTCTCAGTCTAACATCTAGTGCCCCTGCCTAGTCTACCCTTCCCTGCTTTTGCCACAAATGATCTTGAAGCTTCTGCCAGGACTCTCCCTACTTACTCTGAAAGTCACAGGCCCCTTGATGCCAGATATACTCCACACACCAAGTTTGGATCAGGAAACACATCCTGAACACAGTCCAGTCCCCTCTGTCCACCTGATCTCATTCTACTCAAACCATTCTCAGCCTCTAGACCTAACCCTAAGCATTTCCTAACAATTTTTCTTTCTTCTGTCCAACCTGCTCTGCCCATATCAGGCTTAGAACTAACAAATGAAATCCATATACCAGTTGTCATTGAAAAAATATAAATAATGTAAGATTGGGCCAATATCTTCTCTCCAAAACTTACCAGTCTTGTAGAAGGATTTGCCAATGAGAGTTGCAGATGAACCCCAGGACACAGAATTTAAAAGAACAATCATAACTTCACTGAAGAACTCAAGGAGTTTAAGGAAGACACAAACAGTTCAAGCACCAAATTCAAGGGCACCCAAGTTCATAAAAGAAACACTACTACATCTGAAATCATGTATTAACCTTCATGCAATGATAGTGGATATCTTTAATATACCACTCTTGACAACAGACAGGCAAACACTAAACAGAGAAATACAGATAATAACTGACATCGTAAACCTACCAAATATTTACACATTTCACCTAAACACAAAAGAACATTGCCTTCTATGCTAAAGCTCAAGGAACTGTCTCCAAATTTGGTCACATACTCAGCCATAAAGCAAGTCCCGACAGATACAAGAAAACTAAAACTCTGGGTATCCTATCTGACGACCACAGACTAAAACTGGATGTCCTCTAAACCCTGGTGATGCACACCTTTAATCCCAGCACTCAGGAGGCAGAAACAGTCAGACCAAGCAGTCTTCAACCCAGAGATGCAGGGATGGCTACCATAAGGTAATGATAAATACAGTCCACCAGATTAACAATCGAAAGAAAAAACTACATGATGATCTTAGTAGATGCATAAAGAGACTTTGACAAAAGTCCCCAGCCCTTCATGATAAAACTCCTGGAGAGATTAGGGATAAAGGGACATACCTCAACATAATGAAGGCAGTTTACATCATAGCCAGCATCAACTTAAATGGAGAGAAACTCAAAACAATTACACTAAATTCAGGAACAAGGTAAGGTTGTCCACTCTTTGAATACCCAGTCAATACAGGACTTGAAGTCTTAGGCAGAGCAGTAAGACAACTGAAGGAGACCAAGAGGATCCAGACAGGATGGGAAGAAGTTAAAGTATCTTTAGTTGCAGATGATCTGATGATACATATAAGTGGTTCTAAACTCCCAGGCAGAAACTCCTACAGCTGATAAACACTTTCATCAAAGTCAGTAGCCCTCCTATATACAAATAACAAATGGTCTGAGAAAGAAATCAGTGAAACAACGCAATAGCCTCAAGAATATAAAATATCTCAGTGTAACTCTAGCCAAACAAATGAAAGACTTGTATGATAAGAACTGTAAGACTAATGAATAAAAATACTGAAAAAAAATATAAGATAGAAAGATCCCATACTCATGGATCAGAAAAATCAATGTAGAAAAAATGACCATTGAGTTTTGGCCAAAGGGGACCCATGGAAATTCCCAAACAACTCAAGATGTTGCTAAGGCGATTGGTCTCTCTCCAAAAACAGATGGTAAGGCTTTATGGCTAACAACAACACTTGCATATCCCACAGAACGTGCAGAAGTGCAGCTGGCACCTAACTAGAGCTTTCACTGCTGTAAATTAGTTTATGGCACTTGAAGGCACTGTGCATCTACTAGAGGAGAAAGGTAAACACCAACCCAGCTACAAACTCTCTGACCTACAGTGGTCACCAGTCTGCATGATATTCAGTGGTACAGAAGCGTGGGAGTGACCAACCACTCTCTGGATTTCAGCTCCACTTCGTGAGATGGAACCCATGACTGGACCTGCTTAAGTTGCCAAAACTCTGAGACTAGATGGGTCATGGACACTTCTCTAAAATAGACCATATCCTGGGACATAAACAAGATCTTTACAATCTGAAAAAGCTTGAAATCACTCCTTGTATCCTAACTGACCACACTGCAATAAACTAAATTGAAAGCAAATCTCTAGTAAATACACAAACTCTTGGTAAAGTACTCACTACTGAATAATGAAATCAAGAAAGAAACAAGGGTCGGAGAGATGGCTCAGTGGTTAAGAGCACTGACTACTCTTTCAGAGGTTCTGAGTTCAGTTCCCAGCAACCAAATGGTGACTCACAACCATCTGTAATTGGAGCTGATGACCTCTTCTGATGTATCTGAAAACAGTTATAGTGTAGTTATATATGTATATAATATAGAAATCTTTTCCAAAAGCACAAAGATTAAAGAATAATAATAAAAATAATTTAAAACACAAAAGAAAAAGCACAAATAAATTACTTGGAGATGTAGTTCAAGGAGTTGGAGAAACAAGAACAAACCAAATCCAAGCCCAGCTGGTGTCAAAACATAAATAAATAAAAATCATAGCAGAGATCAATAAAATACAAAGAAATACACAAACACTACAAAGAAGCAATGAATTTATAAACTGGTTCCTTGAGAAGATGAACAGCATTGACAAACCCTTGGCCCCATTAACCAAAAGAAGAAAAGAGAAGACCCAAATTAACGGAATCAGAAATGAACCGGGAAACATTACAATAGAATCCACAGAAATTCGGGATAAATAAGGGATAATTTTAAAGGCCTGAATTCCATTAATCTAGAAAATCTATAACAAATGACTTTCTAGATCCAGCCAAGCAACTGATATTAAATCAAGAACTCAACAGCCTAGATGGACTCACGATAAATGAAGAGCTTGACTTAATAATAAAAAGCCACTGGGTAGTGGTGGTGCACGCCTTTAATCTCAGCACTTGGGAGGCAGAGGCAGGCAGATTTCTGAGTTTGAGGTCAGCCTGGTCTACAGAGTGAGTTCCAGGACAGCCAGGGCTATACAGAGAAACCCTGTCTCGAAAAACCAATAATAATAATAATAATAATAATAATAATAATAATAATAATAATAAGCCTTTGCTGTCAGGATAGTGGTAGCCAGGGCCAGGTAGGATTCTCAGCAGAAGTCTACCATCTTTTCAAGAAAGATCACAGCCAATCCTTCTTAAACTATTCAAAACAAATAGAAACTAAAGGAGAGAGAGGGTCATAGACTAGAAGACTATATATATATATATATATATATATATATATATATATATATATATATATATATATATATTCATAGACTAGAAGACTCTTTCAAGAGAGTGTCAACTTTTAAAGAAGGGAACTGGGGTCAAGGGTGCATAGATAAATTGCTTAGCTATGTAAAGTCTGGGTGTTAAACATGAAAGTGCTTGTGTTAGTCTTGGTACTTCCGTATGTATGAAGTGCTTTGGGCAGGGTTGGTTTTTTCACTTATAAAAATGGCAGATGAGTTAGTGAATATACAGGCAGCCTTCTATAGCCTTGCTGCATCTCACAGTCATCCCAGATTGCTCCTTTGCTAAGATACTATTAGCTCTAAAAGAAGAGAGAGAGAGAGAGAGAGAGAGAGAGAGAGAGAGAGAGAGAGAGAGAGAGAAGCAAGCCAGGGCATGAGGATTGGGGGGGAGGCGAACAAAGCAGAAGAGAGGAGGAAAGGAAGAGGTGGGAGAAAAGGAAGAAAGGAGAGACAGGGAGGAAGGAGGAAAACGCTCTCAGTACTGCTAAGCAAAACCAACTTTAAGTGTTAAAGTCTATCCTTCCAAGCCAAGAGCTGGCAGTCCTTTATGTGAAGAATGAGGTAGGAAGCCAGACGCGGTGGCACTGCTGTTATCCCAGCTGCTAGGGGCACTGAAGCATGAAGATCATCACCTCAAGATCTACAGAGAGTCCGGGGTAGTCTGGGATACGTGAGAATTTATCTCAAAATAAATAAATAAATAAATAAATAAATAAATAAATAAATAAATAAATAGCTCAGTGGCAGGATGATGGCTGAATTTATACGAGGCCCTGGATTCAATCCCAGTGACACACACGCATACACAGAAACAGGGAGGAGAAGTTCTCAGGCACTCAGAAGCCCATTCTACCTTATCATCTGTGTCAAAGACATCTGCCCAAAGCAGAGCACAGCCAAATGCAGCTTAAGCACATGGGCTTATGTGCTTTGTGGGGTTTCAATAAAATACTCATTTATAAAAGGTTGGATTCAACCCAAGAACATCATTCTTATCCCTCTGAGTGGTGAGCTCACCTGTATCCATGGAACTCTTAGGGAGCAATTAAACATGGACCCCACTGGGAAACCCTTAGAGCAACAGAGCCTTAGGCAGGACATATGGCCTCCGCTCAGAAGTTTAAAACCCTGGGATTTGGGCTGGGGTGTGGGAGAACAAGGTCTCTCTATATAGCCCCGGCTGTCCTGAAACACACTATGTAGATCAGAATGGCCTTCAACTCACAGAGATCCTCCTGTCTCTGCCTCCAATTGCTGGAATTAAAGGCATGCACCACCATGCCTGGCCCAATCCTAGGATTATATTTGTGTGAATGTAAGTGTGTGTGAATGTGTGTGTGTGTGTATTTTATGCCCATTTTGATCCTAACCAAGATCTATCTGAGAGCCAACTAAGTCATGCCTGGCAATGAGGTTTCAGATGGAGAAGCCTCATTGCTCAAATTCCTCTTTCCATTTGTCAAAGTGAACAGGCCATAAGCATCATGAAATGTCATAAGCATCAAACATTAAGCAAAAGCTTTTATCTTTACCCAAGGATCCAAAATGTACAGTGGGGTTGCTGTAAAAAGTTTATTGCAGCCATGATCTCTGATAACAGCTCTGGGAAATAGAAACCAGGACGTTCAGTTGTCACGTGGTTCATAAAATCTGAGCTTTATCTCAACTGATTGCACATATTTGAATGAGATACACCATGTCAGGAAATCTCACAGAACAAAATACCTCTCACAGATTGACGTGGCAGGTGTTCAAGTGAGCCAATAAAATACACGGAGTGACAAAGAGCCATGATCACAAGATGGCAGCCACAAATGAGGCGCGTTGTGTCTGCTAACCTGTGCCTGCAACTCCCCTGCCTTCTTCTTTTCCAACCACACACCAACTACATCCCCACATCCTCCCAAGTCCCTCCTGGTGGGTCCTTAGTTATCCCCTGTCTAGATATGAGCTTCACAAGGCGGTTCTGTCCTCATCTATCACAAACCATCTTTATATGCACATTGTGCCAGCGTGTTGCACACACACGCACACATGCACACAAACCAATTGCACACTCACACACATGTGTGCATATATACAGACATAGGAACACAAGCACACACACACAAGAACACACACAAGAACACAAACACACACACACAAACTGGTTAGTCTTTTTTTTTTTTTAAATATAAATCCTTACTACCATGCTTTGGAAATTAACTCTGTCTTTGAGCCCTGTATTCCTGAACATCAGGCTCCCAATAGGTAGAGCTGACATCACTGTAATTTTTCAAAGAAATGTCATCATATGACCCAATGTGAACGTAAAGCCAACCAAATTTATAAGGACAGGTTCTTGCTTTTCTGGGCACACACCCTTTCTTCACCTCCATCACACACCCATTCTGAGGCACATGCATCCTCCACACGGCTTGTCTAGAGCCTTTCTCAGCCATTCTGTTACACTGTGCCCTCCATTTCTCCTGCAGTCTGAGTTTTGACCCCATCACTGGAGAAATGTAAGATTCTGATAGAAGAAGGACATCAAGTCAAAGATTTGGGTGTCAGGAAACCTGCCTCTTAGTCCAGTTCTGTTCTTGTGGAACCTCACAAAGCCTGTCCCCTCTGTGTACAGTTTGTCCATCTGTAAATTTGAGCATAGGACACAGAATTAGATACTCTATCCTCTTTCCTCATCCTGTGGCTTCATCTTACTTAAGCAGAGGGTAGAACTGTGAGACAAGCTTTGAACATAGACAGCTTTTAATGACGCTGTTTGACGGCTGTGTATACCAGCTGTGTGATTGCATGTGTGTGAACATCTTTGCATGCCTGTGCATGCATGTCCGTGTAACGCACTCACACACGGAAGTCAGAGGAAAACTTTCCAAGTCGGTTCCACCTTCCAACTTGCTGAGGCAGGATCCCTTTCTCGTTTCTCCCCCTGAGCAGGGCTCCAGGCTTTTACACACTGAGCTACCTCCCCAACCCTGCCCACCTCTGATGAGAGCAAAGGCAGAGTGGTGGGGACTGGCGGGCACAAGGCATCATCTGTGTGCTTTTCAGGACAACTTTGAGATCATTGTTCAGTTAATGGGTGAAACAAGTATCAAGTTGACCAGAGCCTCCAGCAAGGAAGTTCAGAAATCACACACAGGGATCAGCCTGCAACTGTGTGCAATTCAATTCAAGGTGGCAGCTGGAGAACCATCCCCTCATTCCTGCCGGGCTGCAAGGGGCTGGTCCCTGACTACCTGGGGGCTCTGAGTCCTAGGAGGTTTAATCAGTAATCAGAAGGTCGGAGAGATGATAAGGTGGGCAGGAAAAAAAAGGAGACTGTCACTAGTTTACTTATGTGACCATCCCTACACCAGTCTAAGGGCAAAGAGTACCCGTTCCATGACAACTGTAGCCAAGAGACTTTCACCAGCTTGAACCATGAGCTCGGGAATGCTGACCTCCAAAAAGGAGGTTGGTGCCCTTTCCTGTGCACTCACTCATGGCTTGCAGCTATACTGAGAGCATCCTATTCCTTTGAGGGTGTCTTCTGACCCCGCGATTTACAGACCTTCTTCTCTTCTTACTTGGTGCCTTCCCTCCCTTGGGAAGCTTGCTCTAGTTTCTTCAGCACCCCTAAGCACTTCACAATCATGGCTCTGCACACTGGTCTCTAGTGAAATAAAGGTGGGCAAGTTCAGGTTTTTCATCTTGTAACTAAAAACTAACCCTGGAAGAGAGAAGAAGAACAAGGAGGCAAAAATCAAACTGCTACCAGCTGTGGGCATCGTTGGTGTGTGTCAGGAGCGGAGAAAAGAGGGATACAATTCTGGTTGTTAGCCCTAACTCCTAAGAGACAGTCTTATGAGCTTCATCAGTGAAAGGTTCAAAATCACTCTGGGGGGAAGCAGTGCTGGAAGAATGGAGTGTCCACCTACAAAGGAATGCATGGAGCCTGCCTCATACCCTACACAGTTCAACTCAACATAGATCAAACCCTGGAAAATAAAAGATAACACATAAGAGAAAGGCTGGGAGCAGGCTCCTGAAATAAATGTGCTTGCTGTGCATAGACAAAAACCTTGATTCAAATCCCTCAGCCCCAGGTAAAAGGCAGACATGACTTGTGTTTATAGCCCCAGTGGGGGGATTGGAGACAAACAGGTCCCAGGGACTCATGGGTAATCAGTCTAGCTGAGTGGTGAGCTCTCCATTTAGTGAGAAACCTTGTCTCAAAAAACTGAGGTAGGGAGCAATATAAAAAGACATTTGCTAGGGGGGCGTGGTGGCGCACGCCTTTAATCCCAACACTCGGGAGGCAGAGACAGGTGGATTTCTGAGTTCAAGGCCAGCCTGGTCTACAAAATGAGTTCCAGGACTACCAGAGCTACACAGAGAAACCCTGTCTCGAAAAACCAAAAACAAACAAAAAAAAAGACATTTGCTGGGCAGTGGTGGTGTGCACCTTTAATCTCAGCATAGGCAGAGGCAGACAGGATCTTTGTGAATTCAAGGCCAGTCTGGTCTACAGAGCTAATACCAGGACAGCCAGAACTGTTACATAGAAAAACTCAGCCTCAAAAAAACAAAACAAAACAAACAAACATTCATTTCTGGTCTCCATATTGCATGTTGGGATGTACAGACACACACACATTCACATGCAAACACATGCACACAATTTTATTTAACTATTAAAAGAAAATATGGTAATAGCCAGGCAGTGGTGGTGCACGTCTTTAATCTCATCACTTGGGAGGCAGAGGCAGGCAGATTTCTGAGTTCAAGGCCAGCCTGGTCTACAGAGTGAGTTCTAGGACAACCATGGCTACACAGAGAAACCTTGTCTAGCAAAACCTAAAGAGAGAGAGAGAGAGAGAGGAAGAAAATGTGGAAATAAATCTTCATCCTCTTGAAGATTTTATTCTCTTGAATTTTACAGCAAATTCTAAGACATATCACCAAAAGCATGAGCAGCAAATGCAGAATAGATAATTCTGTCAAAATGTTAAACCTCTGTACATTAAAGAATACCATCCAGAAAGGGAAAAGATAATCTATGCATAGGAGGAATGCTTGCAAGTAATACACCTCATAAGGGTCTGGAGTCTGGAATATTATAAAGAATTTTTATTACCAAACAAGAAGACAAACAATCTAATTTCTTAAGTCTTTGCATGTATGCCAGACTAGAGGAAAATATATTAGAGAAAAAATAATTGTGGTGTGCACTGGCTACTCATTCAGGGGACCTGGCTTCAGTTCCCATCACCTGCATGGCACCTCTCAGCTGCCTGGAACTCCAACGCCAGGAAATCAAATGATGGGGCAGCATTCAAGTGTGTACCCGAGCACACACATACACACACACACACACACACACACACACACACACACACACACGCACAAACACACACACACACACACACATGGACAAACACACACACGTGCACACACACACATATACACACATACATACACACATGCACACACATAAAAACATACTCACACACATATGTGCACACACACATACATACACGCACACACATACACACACATTCACACACGCACACACATACACAACAGGAGTCAGGAAGGCAAAACACCCACACTCATAAATTTTAATTTTAAAAAATCATTTAAAAAGTCTATTCCTGGGGCTGGTGAGATGGCTCAGCGGGTAAGAGCACCCGACTGCTCTTCCGAAGGTGATAAGTTCAAATCCCAGCATCCACATGGTGGCTCACAACCATCCGTAACGAGATCTGGTGCCCTCTTCTGGAGTGTCTGAAGACAGCTACAGTGTACTTACATATAATAAATAAAATAAAAAAAAAAAAAAAAAAAAAAAAAAAAAAAAAAAAAAAAAAAAAAAAAAAAAAAAAAAAAAAAAAAAAAAAAAAAAAAAAAAAAAAAAAAAAAAAAAAAAGTCTATTCCTATAAGTTTAACTTTTAAAATCCACATATAAGTGAATGGGCACCTGTCTTTCTGTGCTTGTTTATTTCATTTAACGTAATGGCCGCCATGTTCATCGATATTGTCAAATGATGAGAGTTCTTTCTAAGGCTGAACAGTGTCCACCTATGAACTTGCTGATGAGACTTTTGTTGACTCTATAGCTTGACTATTGTAAACCAGGCTTCAGTGGACATTTGGTATTTCTTATACATGCTGCTTCCATTTCCTTTGGATGCCCAGTGGAGGGAATGACAATTCAGATAGCATTGCAACCCCTCTTTAATCTTCTCTTCAGAGCAACCTTCTGCTGACTCTCTTAAGCCTGTTATATTTTCAACTTGCACCACAAGTGGAGGACAAGGAGTCCCACTGATCTCCACAGACCCCTTGGTGCATGATACAGAACTTTCCCTTAAGAAGCTAGAAGGCTTAAAGCACAAAGTTCATAGAAACTTACAGCTCCTTCTTGGTGGAACAGTACATTTGGGATAATGAGAAGATAAGCCAATGGCTAGCCTCCCCTCCCCTCCCACTTTCTCCCTCCCTGCCCCTCCGCTGCCGGCATTGCACTTACAGAGATCTTTGTGAAGATGTAGAGGAGCAGGGACAGAACGGAAAGGTAGATCTGGATTCTCTTGCCTCCAAACCGCTTCCGAAGATACTCCGGCATCGTCACCACCTGCATGGGATGAAATGGAGCCAAAGTGAACAGAAAGCCCAAATCAAATAGGATCCATCCTGGTGTCAGAGCCTCCTCAGAAGTGTGGTCAGGAATCCATACACACACACACACACACACACACACACACACACACACACACACACACCGCCAACCTCTATTAGCCCAGGAGAGCCCACGGAGTCCACACAGTAGCCAGAGACCATTTGCTTATTTCAATCCCACAAACCCTGTGTAGAATTAGGGAGGCCCTGGCACTTAGTTACAGCACATCAAAAGTGCTGAATCAGCACATGCTTTCTAACAAACAGATGACTGGACATAACTAAGGAGGCAGACGCTTGCCCTGGAGAAGGCGCATGTATGCATGCATACTCACATTTGTGTTTGTGTGTCTAAGTGTGTGTGTGTGTGTATGTGCTATTGCTCCTACTGCAAATAAGACAACGGTAGCCTCTAGCCAATGCACGGAAGAAGTTGTCCAGGTTGAATACGGCTGTCACCTTGCTCTACCAAGGATTGTAGCTGCAGGCCTTCTCAAACATTCTGCTAGTTCCCTTCTGCAAATTCCAACCACACTTCCTGTGTTACTCCCTATACTCTTAGTCTGTTGTCTTCTGGGACCAACGCGTCACCAGCCACCAGTGAGCCTTTAGAAGTTATAGCCTGCAGAATCTGCCCTATGCCACCTTTAGCTTCCAGTGCATACGCTCATATGTTGGAGGTGCTAATATATGCCGTTAAAGAGGTGAAGTTAGCTATGTTTGATCAGCTGCAGGCTCAGACAGGAGGTGATGTTGCACGTCATTGAGGATCGCTCTCCTCAGCCGTCTCCTGCTAGGGAGGAAGGAAAGAGCTGTGTATGGAGAGCACAGCAGTGCGAGGCAAGAACACCCCCAGGGGAGTCGGAATTAAGGGGGTCCCTTGGGACCTGCCTAGGTGGACGTGTAATGAATCAGGACTGAATGGAGCCTGTGGGACTGCTGGATGTCCCTGCAGGCAATCGGGAGCTGTTTTGAAATCTGGGAATGAAAGCAAACCCGGATTAGTCTGTCATTTATGCCATCCAGTCCCCTGTGGCTTCCAAGAGGATCAAGTTCACACATGTGTATTTGCTGGCAAGAAAAGATAAAGGAATGACTACTTACCCCGGCCTTGATGTAAATAGGGACAAATATCCAGCCCAGCACAACCACCAAAACCAAGGCCTACAACCAAAACGAGGTAAATTCAGATTAGAAGAAACCTTAGCCCATCTCTGCCTCTCTCAAGAGACCCTCAACTGCTATAGAAAAATCCTCTACCTCTTTCTTTCTTTCTTTCTTTCTTTCTTTCTTTCTTTCTTTCTTTCTTTCTTTCTTTCTTCCTTCCTTCCTTCCTTCCTTCCTTTCTTTCTTTCTTTCTTTCTTTCTTTCTTTCTTTCTTTCTTTCTTTCTCTCTCTCTCTCTCCCTCCCTTCCTCCTTCCTTCCTTCCTTCCTTCCTTCCCTCCTTCCTTCCTTCTTCCTTCCTTCCTTCCTTCCTTCCTTCCTTCCTTCCTTCCTTCCTTCCCTCCTTCCTTCGGACAATTTCCTAGAGTATTTTCTTGGCATACAGCAAAACAGATGAGCAGTAGTGGAAGAAAATCCAGGATACTGCCCATCAACACAGCCCAGACCCCAGCTGGAGTTCAGAGATCTCTTTATCTCATCCCTGGTAAAAAAGGAAAAAAGTGCTATTCAGAGAAGAAGGAAAGGAAAAGGGGGAAGGCAAAGGGGAGAAAGGAGGAGAGGAAGGAAGAGATGGAAGAAAGACAAGAGGAGGAGGGAGGAAAGAGGGAAGAAAGGAGGGAAGGGAGATAAAGGGAAAGAGGGAGAAGGGAGGGAGACAGGAAGGAGAGGAGGGAGAGAGGGATGGAGGGAGGGAAAGAAGGAGGGAGGGAGAAAGAGGATAAGGAGGAAAGGGAGATGAAGGGAAAGAGGGAGAAGGGAGGGATGGAAGGAGGGAGAGAGTAAGAGAGGGAAAGAAAGGAGGGAGGAAGGGAGAGGGGGGAGAGACAATAGTATTTCCCAACCTCCAACATTACTAGAAGAGGCCTCCTCTTTTAGGACCAATGGAAAAGAGGAGGAATCCTGTGACTACCAACCCCACCCCCACCCCCGCCTGCTTATCCTGCTCAGGTGCAAACTTCTGGAGTCAGAACCCCCTCATCTGTGCCCATGGAGTCAGAACCCCCTCATCTGTGCCCAGTGTGGTTCCGAGGCTTCCATGACACCTCAAGATCCTCCGAACTGGCTGTTTTCTAAGACTGCTGTAATCACATATAGGGAAGCTTAGTCCTTAATGAGAAAGGTGGTAGACCTTTTAGGAGGTAGCAGAGCAGCCCAGGGAAGCCTTGGGTCTTTGTGAGCACAGTTCAAAGAGTGACTGGTGACATTCTAATGGGACTGGGGGAGTGGGGGCTTTTCACAAAAGCCAGTCTTGGTTCTATCTATGCCATCTTCCTGCTTCGGGTGATACAATGTCCTCTTAGAGATGCTCTCTCCATCATTTGCCTTCCACACTGGGGGTTCACCGCTCAGAGGGGGCCTCACAAGAGTCATAGTGTTGCTGAAATGTCAGCCTTCAGCCCCACTGACCAAGTAAGAATCCTTTCTTTATAAAATTAACCTGTTTCCAACATTTCATTATAATGATGAAAAAGGCACTCCTTCTATCCCAAAGTCACAGTGGCTCAAATGCTACTCACATTCCACTCGAAGCCACCCATGGCAATGCCTGCGGCTGCTCCTGTGCCTGCCAGTCCCACAAAGTGACCACTTCCAATGTTACTGGCAAAGAGAGAGGCTCCAATCTGGAAACAATAAATAAATAAGTAAACAAACAAACAAACAAACAAACAAATAATACAGTTAGATTAGGAGGACTCTCAGGAGGCTGGGCCAACACAAGAAGAGACATGTTGAAAGGACGTGAGTAGTCAGAGGCCAGCTGAGAACCTGACTGTTAAAATCTGCTGGACCAGTTCCCAAAGCAGGCGAGGGCACTTGGGAAATAATAAAAACACAGAGAGACCCTCGGAGGAACCACGAGACAAGTCTGCAAGTCAGATCCCCTGTATCCCCTGTGCGTGTGTCTTTTTTGAACCAGATTCCGGACTGTCCCACGGCCACCAGGATGCCCTTGAGTCTCCTGTGAGGCTGTCTGCTTGAGAGCAAGGCTGAGCCTTCCACCTTCCCATCCTGGATCAGACTGGGTGGCTATGGAGGGGGCCTTGTCTAATACAGGCTCTCTGTCGGTGAGCGCAGACAATCTTCCTGTGGGCGTCCCTTAGCCTCTGAGCCTCAGGCACCTTGTCAAGAAGGAGGAGTAGAGTGCTGGTGGTTCCTAGCCACCAAATGCTTCCGTTTTATATGCTCACAAATGACAGGAGGTAATACTAATGATAACTACTCTTAATGCACATCACATGGTGATTTTTTTTTTCCACAAAGATCCTGGTGATGCCTGAGGAACATGCATAAACCACTGTACCTTTCAGGAACACACATACATATCTGGCAGGAGGTTAGAAAACAGATTAGAAGACTGGATGTTAGAACCCTAAGAACAGGGGATAGGAGAGAGAAACTGAAAATAGGTCTGTGAATGGAAATCAAACAAGAAAATATCAACCAAGGGTCTGGAGAGATGGCTCGGCAATTGAGAACACAGGCTGCTCTTGCAGAGAACCAGAGTTCAGTTCCCAGCACCCACACTGGCAACTTACAAGCACCTGTAACTCCAGTTTCCGAGGATCCTGCTCTGACAAGTCTGCAAGTCAGGATCCTCCGAAACCTGGAAACCTGGAGTCACGGGTGCTTGTAAGTTGACTTCTTTATTCTGCAGACACACAACATGTGCAGTCCCACACAGACACACAGAAACACATATTTAAAAAAAATTAAAGTTTAAAAAAATGTCAATTTATTTTTGAAAGAAAAAAGGAAGGAAGGAAGGAAGGAAGGAAGGAAGGAAGGAAGAAAGAAAGAAAGAAAGAAAGAAAGAAAGAAAGAAAGAAAGAAAGAAAGAGAGGCTGGAGAGATGACTCAGTAATTAAGAGCACTGATTGCTCTTCCAGAGGTCCTGAGTTCAGTTCCCAGCAACCACATGGTGGCTCACAACCATCTGTAATGGAATCCAATGCTCTCCCTCTTCTGGTACACAGGTGTAATGCAGATAGAGCACTCATACATTAAATAAATAAATAAATCTTTTTTAAAAAGAGAAAAAAAAAGTCAACTGAGACAGGAAAAGGATCTTGCACTTCTTAAGTTATAATGAAGACATATTCTAATAAATGCATCAGTTGGACACATTTAATATACTTAACTTACCAAATAAGCTCATTTTAGCTGTGGGAATTTGAATGGAAACAGCCTCCATAGGCCCAGATATTTAAAAACTTGGCCCCTCGCTGGTGGAGCTGACTAGGAGTGTTTAGCAGGGTGGCCTTCCTGGAGGAAGCCATCAGTTTGGGTTTATGTTCTCTCTATTCCCAGTGTGCACTCTGCTTTGTGACTGTGGTGTAAGATTTGAGCCCTTAGCTCCTGACCTCAGCATCCAACGCCTGCTTCTACTCCCACTGTCATCACAGGCTCTGATCCTCTGGGACCATAAACCCAAATAAAGCCTGACTTCTGCAGGTTGCTTTGGCTGTGGTGTTCATCATGGAGGCAGAACAGACGCTAAGGCACCAGCCTGCCACAAAGGTGCTGGGCAGTCTTCTAGCCTTTTATAATTACATGTTGAAAATGTCCCATAATTTATTGACTACTGTGAAAGATAATGTGTGTATCAGTAATCTTTCACAGCAACCTACATTCCAAAAAATAAATGATACTAGCTTGGGCGGGGGGGGGGGGGTTATCTGTATTTTATTCCATTTTTACAAATTAGATGAAATAAGATATTTTCCTAATGCCTCAAATCTAGAAAAAATATACATTACCAAAACAGGAAGATATAAAAACAAAAAACAAAACAAACAAAACTACATGAGCAGCCGGGTGTGGTGGCGCACGCCTTTAATCCCAGCACTCGGGAGGCAGAGGCAGGTGGATTTCTGAGTTCGAGGCCAGCCTGGTCTACAAGGTGAGTTCCAGGTCAGCCAGGGCTATACAGAGAAACCCTGTCTCGAAAAACAAAACAACAAAAAAACTACATGAGCCTTCATCTCCAGCATGGGGTAGCCAGTGCTTGGGGACAAATGTTAGCCAAAGTAGAGGAAGGTTCTTGAAAGCCCAGATAGAAGTGATATCACAAAGGTCAGGAGGGGACAAGAGTGAGAGTTCAATCATTTGCCATCCTGGCTAATGTCAGTGTAGCTCCTACTAAAGGTGTAGAGTCTTCCTCTAGACAAGGGAATTAACTACTAGTAACACAGACAAAACCTCTGCTCACAGTAAACTCGAACCCCAAAACAGCAGGCGTAGGTAACACTGAAGAAAAAAGCCAGAGAGGGGTAACAGAGCAGGACACAGCCAGAGGGAGGAGCCAAGAAACTCCATCTGTGGGAAACAGCACAGCGTGGAGACCTGATAGTGCAGGTCACCATGCAGAGCTCAGACTGAGAGCAGCAGGGAGGGCGGGTGCATGGTAAAGCAGAAAGACCAGAGTGGCCAGAGGGCGATGATCAGGGGAGGGTGGTGGGAGGGGCTGGAAAGTCAGGAGGGGCTGGGCTGGGGCCAAGACAGGAGTAGATTCTGTCCCAAGAATGAAAGGATTTTATGAAGAAAAAGAAAGACATTTAATTTGCTTTTAAGATCTGTTCTAAATTGTGCAGAGAGTATACATGTACATATACATACATATATGTAACAACAATTAATGAAAAAAGATCATGAACTTGATAAAGAGCATGGGAGTGTTTGGAGGGAAGTTGGAAGTAACGTAACTAAATTATAGTCTCAAAAAATAAAATAAATAATTTAAAAAATGAATCTATGGGGTTATATTTTTAAAATAGTCACCTTTTTGTGATCAAAGATTGATGAAGATAATAGTCCAATTTTAACCAGATTTCTCTTCTTTTAATATCCTTTAAAATGGTCCAAATCAGATTTTTTTTCCAAAAAAACAAAACAAAACAAAACAACAACACGCCAAGAAAGTGCTCAAATTATCCCATCCGGATCCTTTACTGTCATGTGCCCATTCATAACCTCTCCCTTGATTTATTATTATTATTATTATTATTATTATTATTATTATTATTATTATTATTTGGTTTTTCGAGACACGGTTTCTCTGTATAGCCCTGGCTGTCCTGGAACTCACTTTGTAGACCAGGCTGGCCTCGAACTCAGAAATCCGCCGCCTCCCGAGTGCTGGGATTAAAGGCGTATGCCACCACGCCCGGCTTTCTCCATTGATTAATTATTAAGCCGATGCTGTACAACTGAACTTAATTTTCAAAAGTTATTAACTGAAATATCCCACTCTTAAATTTAAGAAACATCTTCAATATCCTCCCACTACAGGGAGACGACTGATGATAAGATATCTTAGGCTGCCCACATGCCTAAGAGAAATAATGTCAGGAGAGTTTTGCTGGGAACTGGCTAGGTCCATTATATTAGGAACACCACTTTGGCTTTGTTCTAGACTTGATTCCACCTCACCCCACGGTGTGTGTTCAATCCTCTGCAAAGCCCTGACCTTATTTACAACGTTACTGACAGCTAGCACTTTTTTTTCTTTTTTTTTTTTTTTTAGAATTTGGCACAGTTTTTTTTCCATTTCCAGTCTTTTAAGGTAGACAAATTTGCTTACAATACAGCTGATTTTAAAGCACACAAAGTTTAAGTACAAACAATGGGTTTAAATCCAGCAGAAGGATAAAGGTGCCTTCAACAAAACTGACACCCAAATCTAATGGCTGCCCACCAGACTGTAATCCTCATCCACAAAGGATTGGGGCCACACAATGGGGTTTGTGGGTAACCTTAGCCCCTACCTGCTACTTAATTCACATAGCAAGAGGTCTTTACAGATAACCTGCACCTGTTTAATTAACCATGTAGCATTTTCTATTATGAAATAGGATTATAAGGCCACAATATTCCTTTTGGTCAAACCCTTTAATGATTTTAATATCACCTTCTTTTTGTTGTTGTCGTCATTGTCGTCGTCGTCGTCGTCGTTGTTGTTTTTTTCGAGACATGGTTTCTCCACGTAGCCCTGGCTGTCCTGGAACTCACTCTGTAGACCAGGCTCACGAACTCAAAATTCTGCCTGCCTCTGCCTCCCAAGTGCTGGGATTAAAGGCGTGTGCCACCACTGCCCGCCTTAATATCACTTTCTAATTCTTTTGAAGTGTAAAGTGTCTTAATTGGGTTACGATTACAGATCATTTAAAATACAACATTGTTACTTTACCAAAATTACTTATACTATTCATATCTAATGTTCAAATAAAAATTACTATATATGATATAAATAAATAAATGCTATAAAAAGCACCATCAGTTTGACATACTTATTAATTGATCTCATGGGTATAAGTATAGGTCATGATTTTAGAGTCTATTCTGTCTCACTAAGTCGGGAACACCGCAGTTACGGAGAAAACAAACATACACAGTGCAGACACCCAAGGATCATGCTAGCTCCTCAGCTAGCTGTCAGACATGAGTCCTTAGTGAGGACAAAAGTCAGATCCAGTTCTTCACCAAAGGTGATGCCTTCCAGTGTGGGATCCCCCCTCCAAAGGCCAGAGGATGAGACCGCAACAGAGACGGAAGGAGACGATGCCCACCCTTTCTTCATAACTCTTGTTTGTCTCGAGGAGAGTAGCCGTGGGCTTCCAGATTCTTTTTTAAAAAGAAAACACCTGCGGGGGGGATATTTTCTGGCTGACTTGACCAACCCCATATCCAATCTGAGTTTTTCTTCAAGATACTTTCAACCTCTCTTCTCTCAGTATAATCATCCTCAGTGTTCCTTTTATCTCCAGTGGCATGGGTGTCTGTTTCCGCTCTGCTGATGGCTTGCAGGGTCTGAGAGCAAGATGGGCTGGTGCAGCGAGAACTCTTGGAGCTACCTCGTCCAGATTTATGCTTGGCGTCCCGCAGTAGTTTTTCCATGTCACCGTTATAAACATAGACGGAAGCTAAACAGTGCTCCTGTCCCTACTGCTGAACCCAGAAACGGGGTTCTCCTCCCCACTCAAAGGAACTCAAGCCCAACTACAGCAGCTTCAGCGCCAGTGGTAACCAAGAGATGGAGAGATATTAGGCCCGCCTGTCTGCTCAGCGACTAGGCCAGTTGGCGCGGGGCTCTACATCACTCAGACATGACATTGGCTGCCTGCCATTGTCCCCCAAAAGGAGACAGGGAGGGAAGGAGGGATGGAAAGGGAAGAAGAGAGAATGTATAAGCATGTATGCACATCGTTGAGGTGCTGTGATGTATGCATGAAAGCCAAAGCACGCCTTGCAGGAACCGGTTTTCTCCTCCCACTATGTGGATCCCAGGGATTAAACTCAGGTCTTCAGGCTCGGCAGCAGGTGGCTTTAACCCACTGAACCATCTCATCAGTCTTTATAATACTTTTCTATATCATTTCAAGTCTCTCCCTCCAATAAGTCACCCCCACCCACCCACATGTTCAGTTACCTGTGCATAGCACAGCTCTACCGTGGTCATAGACCCTCTCCGGGGTCCTCTTTACCGCCAGCTCCCATGGACCTACTCAGCAGTCTTCTGGTAAGCCTGGCGACAAATCCCTATGAGCTCGGTTAGATCTCAAGGCAAACTTTCTATAGCAGGAATTTGCTTAAGCTTCACATTGGCAATTGGAATTCTTCTCTTATGATATAGGTACTCACGACACTTGAGAGCCTGCTCACTTCTACGACAGAGTTATTCAGGAGACGCGATGATGGCTGACCAATGACTGTCATGGAGCTATCCCTAGTCAGTATCCATTTTCTCCCATCTCACCCCCAGAGGACAACTACTTGACTACCCTTAAAGACAGTTTATATCTCAAAGCTTTAAAGTCCAGTATGACTTTATCTGGAGACAGGATTATTATGAAGCTTATCAGATTAAATGGAGTATACAATAGTGGAGCCCAGTGATAAGATTGATGTCCTTATAAAAGGAAGAGAAACACCAGAACTTTTCTACTCTCCCCTCTGCAGCCCCCAAACCCATGCACATACAAAATGAGGCCATGCGAAGACTCAGAAGCCACAGCTATATGCAAACCAGGAAAAGAGATCTTAGAAAAATTAAACAACTCTGGTAGCACCAAATCTTTCAACCTCACCTCTCAGTACCAGCTCCTTGGCAGGAGTCCCAGTCCCTCCAATTCCCATCACTAAAGGAAGAACTGCCCCTCAATTGTTTGGACCATTTACCAAGGACAGCTTGCCTCTCGCTGCAATTTAGATCCCTGATAAGACCAATTCAGTTTTCCATAGTACAGTGACTCTACCATTAAAACTTGCACTTCAGTCCCTCTGGGGTTTGGCACAAACTGAATGGTTTCCTGTGAGCCGCCCCCACCTTTTTTAAAGGGAAATCCACTTACACCCAAAGGAAACCATTCCGCTACATCACTTCTCTCTGCTGTTAATATTAGAGCTGGAAAGTAATGGGACTGCACCTGTCTCCAGGATCAAAACCAGACTTTGATTAATGACTATGCCCTCAGTGCCTGATTCAGCCCTGGAAATGGACTCCCAGAACCAGAACTCCTCAGAGTCTCTTTCAGGTTCATCAGCTAGCTGAGACTTCTAAGAACTGTAGTGTCACCACCCAGACTTACTGAATTAGAGCAATAAACCCCCCCAGCTGACTTTCACCCACAGGGAGATGTGTGGAGCCTGCCTTGGGCATGTTCAGAGCCATCACTTCTCAGCCTTGTTTTGAGAACAGTTGGGGAGGAAACCGTCAGTCTCTAGCTACACAGAGTGCTGAAGTCAAGCGGACAAGGTTGGGGTGCAAAAAAGCTCCCTTTAAACTTCTGCCCTGCATCTGCAGAGTTATAACCATGAGTTACGGCGGTAAGATCTATAACCATGGCGTTTATCCCGTCCAATGGGAGACATTGTCATTTCAGTTTCGCATGGTCTAACAGGGGCTTTGACCATCTCATCTCTGAAACCCCAGAGCCACTAAACCGGAGTTAAGATTTCAAAGTTGGTTTCGGGTCACAGCCAAATTATTAGACATTTCCAGTGAAAATCTGAAGTGACTCAGCAGACTGTGGGAAATCCTTCTTCAAATAATTTAACTCCTCAGGGATGAGATTCAAGGATTCCCAGATTGGGCACAGCAGAGAATGACCAAAATTCCAGTACTCAAAGAAGCAGATGCTCCCAGACTACCTCGGGCTGCAAAGCAAGGTCCAATCCAGCCTGGTTATACAGTGACATATTTTCTCATATGAACAAAAGAGCGCTGAGAGACGACTCAGCAGTTAAGAGCCCCGACTGCTCTTTCAGAAGACCCAGGTTTGAATCTCAGCACCCACATGTCTAAATGGAGACTGTAACTCCAATTCCAGTAGCCTGACACCCTCACACAGACATACATGCAGGCAAAACACCATGGTTGGGCTGTCAAGACAGTGACCTCCAGACCTATTTCCCCTCCACACACACCATCACTAGTGCTGGGTCTACAGCAGTCAAGTGTTGTACCAGATTTTACATGGGTGCTAGTGATCTGGATCAGGTCCTCAAGCTCGCTGTCCTAATCATATCAGTAGGGCTTCTATTGATATGATAAAACACAAGGACTAAAAGCAAGTTGGGGAAGAAAGGGTTATTTGGATTATACTTCTATATCATAACCTATCCCTGAGGGAAGGTGGAACAGGAGTTCAAGCCAGGCAGGAGCTACTGCGGAGACCATGGCAAAGGCCTGCTTACTGCTTGCTTCCCCTGGCTTGCTCAGCCTACTTTCTTAAAGAACTGAGGACCACCAACCCAGGGATGGCACCACCCACAGTGGACTGGGCCTTCCCCCATCAGTTATTAATTAAGAAAATGCCCTACAGTTTTGTATGCAGCCAGATCTTATGGAGGCATTTTCTCAGTTGAGGTTCCTTCTGTTTGTATAACTCTGGCTTGTGCCAAGCTGACATAACATTAACCAGCACACTTGCACAGCAGGTACTTACCTGCTGAGCCATCTACCTAGCGTTATAGGTAATGTTCTATCAAGCAGACAAAACCATTTTAGTGATGATATTTGTTGTTGCCAAGTATGTAGAGCCTCTTATACTTGTATTATTTCTTTTTTTTTTTTTCCGAGACAGGGTTTCTCTGTGTAGCCCTGGCTGTCCTGGAACTCACTTTGTAGACCAGGCTGGCCTCGAACTCAGAAATCCGCCTGCCTCTGCCTCCCAAGTGCTGGGACTAAAGGTGTGTGCCACCATGCCCGGCACCTGTGGTATTTCTAGTTTAGGAAGAAAAACAGAACTCCTTCTACTATACCATCCAGATGGTCATGGATATGGATGCTATAGGGGGTTGTTATTGTGGTTGTTTTGACCTCTACCTTGAAAACACTATGAGGGACTCAGACATGAGGTTTCATTAGGACATTTACTATCATGTTACTTATAACAGACACAATCTGGAAAACATTTTTCCAACTGCAGTGCCCTACAAAAACAGTTTGATAAAATAAGATTCAAACTTATGAAGAAATATTATGTAGCCATTAAATTAAGCTTTAGAAATTTTGTATAACATGGGTGATAGTTATTTTAAAATGTAAAAATAAAGTAACATACAGACAGGTGTGGTAACAAAGCCTATAATACCAGATGTCAGGAGACCAGGCCAAGAGGATTATCACAAGCTCAACACAGTGAGGGTCAGGTCAGGTAAGCTGTATCAGAACCCTTGTCTCAATAAATCAAACAAGAGATGGGTATGGTGGAAGACCCCTGTAATCCCAGCCCTTCAGAGTGAAGACAGCAGGGTCTGGAGTCAGTGAGACAATGTTTAAAGCCAGCAAGGGATACAGGAGAGCTTGTTTCAAAATAACACAAAAATAGCTTCATATAAGCCTATGTACCATATGATCCTCAAAACATTTAAGTGCACATATGTGCATGTATATATATAAATTGATATGCATATAGATGTAGATATATAGATGATACAAATAGATATAGATCTAGACAAAGATAAAGATAAAAATCAAGATGTAAGCATAAACATATACAGATTCAGGAGAGAAAACAGAGTACAAATTTATTTTGACTTTTTAGACTTTTCTGATTTTTTTACAACGGTTCCCACAAGTTTCCCTCTAACTTCCACATGCACTCCATGGCGTGTGCACTCAAACAAATACATACGCAGGCACACTCAACGACTAAACAAATAAATGAATTTAATGTGGTAAAGGCCACTGACTGCTAACTATAATCACATTTTCCATGATGAGAAGTAAAAAAGAGAGGTCAGACTCCAGCTCGGTGGCCATTAGAGCCAGGAGGTGAGCACACACAACCTTGTTGTTTTTTAAATGAAAGCAACACTACGTCACCAAGGAAAAAGTGATTCAAACCACACACTAACTGTACCTTTATCTCCTGGACCTAAGGGAAGCAGCAGCAGGTGCACCCGGGGCCTGCACCCACAGACGCTTCGCAGCTCAGTTGGATGCATGCCTTCCCTCCCCCCCCTTCAGAGCACAGGGGGAGGGAGCCCTTGGACCTGGTTCTAATCATGCCTGTGACGTCGCCAGTTATGTGACTCTAAGCCAGTTGCTTTAATGCTTTGAGTTTCAATTCTCTCTACTCCAAACAAGAATAAGAATCCCTCTTAGCTAGTGGGTGTGGTCGAGTACACCTGTATGTTAATTGATTAATTAGGTTTTTCAAGACAGGGTTTCTCTGTGTAGCCATGGCTGTCCTGGAACTCACTCTGTAGACCAGGCTGGCCTCAGACTTAGAGAGACGTGCCTGCCTCCTGAGTGCTGGGACTAAAAGCGTGTGCCACTATCACTTGGTCCATACTAG
The DNA here is from genome assembly GCA_902729485.2 of Mus minutoides. NCBI lineage: Eukaryota > Metazoa > Chordata > Mammalia > Rodentia > Muridae > Mus > Mus minutoides. Next base: position 3,015,662 of record LR755129.1, read on the forward strand.
CCTTTAAGAGATACCAGAGTTCCTAGGGCTTCTCCTTTATCCATCCAGTGATGCTCGAACCTGAGCTACCCCAGGACAGGAGATGTACATTGACCTCTGTATTTCAAGTAACTATGGGAACTGTTTTATAAGTAGGCCTCACCCAGTGTTTGGGATGCACTCAAATTACAAGTGTATTGATTGTTTGAAATTCAGATTAACTGACTATCCAATGTCTGTCTTCATTTCCAAGGTCTGGCAGTTCTCATCAGAAATCTGCAGCTTAATTAATGTGGATTGCTGGGACACATCCCCGAGTTTCTGATTCAGCAAGTCTAGGTTAGGACTACAAGCCTGTATTGGGTTTATTTTCTTATCCCTCTTCTTCTCAGGAATCCTGGTTACCCCTGATCAACATCTATTTCAACATGGAAAATTTGGAAAGCTTTGACCTTTGACTTTTGCTGTGTCTCAGGCATTGCTCTTCCTGGCTTTGAATGGACAATGTGGTAAGGCTCATATAGCTGGAATATTTTACTTCCAAAACTCTGGCGAACATTTAGACACAAGTTTTGCTCCAGAGTCATCATAATCTCTGTTTACTTTGGGTGAGTTCATATCCCCAGGGACAATGGCTGTCTTCCAGCCATTACCTTTGTATACATGTCTCCCTACTCAAACACCCAAAGAGGTAGAAAATGGAGAAACCATTGCCAACCTTGGTGGTTTCCCAGTGGTTTTGGGCACAAAGGGCAAGTAAAGTTGTTGACTGGCATCTGAGGTCAAGGAGAGTACACCAAAAACCCAGCTGCCAATGTAGGTGAGCCCTACCTTTAGAATGCTCAGTAGCTCAGGGTCCCTCACTCAGTGCAAGAACCACCCTCACTGTCTCTCCCACACTGGTCCTCACTCAGCTCTTCATCCATCTCATGCCCCTTCCAGGTTCAGGGCCTTAGATCATTCAGGAGGTGGGTGGGTTGGTTGTGGAATGGCAGATTCTGAGGGTTTTTCACTTGGAGGTTGTTTGCTTGAATCGCTAACCTCCTATTTTCAAATGGGCGGCTCCTTCTATTCTTTTATATTTGTAACTGATACATAATAGTTATAAATACCCATGGAAGGACTTACAGAGACAAAGTTCAGAGCTGAGACTGAAGGAAAGACCATCCAGAGACTGCCCCACCTGGGGATCCATCCCATAAACAAACACCAAACCCAGACACCATTGCAGATGCCAACAAGATTTTGCTGACAGGACCCTAATATAGCTGTCTCTTGTGAGGCTATGCCAGTGCCTGGCAAATACAGAAGTGGATGCTCACAGTCATCTATTGGATGCAACACAGGGTCCCCAAAGGAGGAGCTAGAGAAAGTACCCAAGGAGCTGAAGGGGTCTGCAACCCTATAGGAAGAGCAACAATATAAACTAACCAGTACCCCCAGAGCTCCCTGGGACTAAGCCACCAATCAAAGAAAACACATGGTGGGACTCCTGTCTCTAGCTGTTACATATGTAACAGCAGATGGCCTAGTTGGCCATCAATGGGAGGAGAGACCCTTGGTTTTGCGAAGATTATATGCCCCAGAATAGGGGAATGCCAGGGCCAGGAAGCAGGAGTGGGTAGGTTGGGGAACAGGGGGAGGGGGGAGAGGATAGGGAATTTTCGGAGAGGATACTAGGAAAGGAGATAGCATTTGAAATGTAAATGAAGAAAATATCTAATAAAAAATAGTTATAAATACTCATGGGACACAATGTAACATCTCAGGAATCAGCTCAGGGTGACTGGCCTATCCAGACCATTGACCATTTCTGGCCTGTTATGATCTTTCTGGTCCTAGCCTGAAGCCTCAGTCCTCTGTAAGGTCTGTTCGCATATCCTTGAGAACTAAGGATCACCTTGTTTCTGCCCACCCACTCTTGATGTGTATACATTTCCTTTTGAGACCTCACTGTTACTTAGTTTTACAAATATTCTCTAAAACTGTGAATGGTGTGGATGGAGTGGTCTACGAGCACCTATCATAGGATCTGGCTCATGTTCCAAAGTACCATATAGTTGTATAATGGAAGAGTAATGTATAAATGGATGGATGGATGGATGAATGAATGAATGAAGACACAGCTAATGGAGGAAGACCTAAAAAATAAGATACAATAATGCAGGTGTGCCCAAACCTCCCTGGAAAACAAAGGCCCTCCTTCAAACTCTTCATGAGGGCCCTGCTTCTCAGAATTTCTTATTCTAGCTGAGAAGTGGGGATTTCCCCTTTCAAAGCTCAGCCCTTAAGCTTCCTGGAACTCATTTCCTACATTCTTCAAATAATCTTTACCACATAGCACTCAATAGACTATTCAGTAAAGGTGCCAGACCACAGTCCAGCAGGAAGGCGGACCCTGAATGACCAGAGCAGTGCAGTAAGCACTATTTGTGGTTTCATATTTCCTCAGTGAGGTGGCTTTGGTTTGCCTCAGATGTGACTCCACCCTCTGGGAGCCATCTTGCTTAACATAAACTCCTCTACATAAACTCTCTTACATAAACTCCTCTAATTTCCCTTGTGGAATCCTTGTCCCGCCCCTCTCTCTGTCTGCCTGCTTCTATCCTAAGACCAAGATACCAAATATTTCCCTCTCTGGGACTCACCATACTGTGAAACCTTTTACCAGAGGGTTCTTTCTACCTTCCTGGGTCACAGCCAGGCTCCTCAATGTCCGCTTCACACCCAGGAATGTCCAGAACTAACCTTTTCGTTGTCCAGGCTTCTTTAGCTTTATGAGCCCTCTGTCCCTCTGCATTTCTTCATGTGTAACACTCATGCCGGCCTCAGAGGCAGCACGGACGCTCTTCCTGAAAGCTCTGCCCAAAATTCCTGCTTGGCAAAAGCAACTGTGCTAAAGGCAGGTGAGAGGGATGTCCTAATTATGGATTTAGGAACCAGCCATAGGCTTAAACTGTCTTTTTCATTCACCTCAAGAGGAAATGAAGAATATAATTTGAGTGCTGTTTAAAATACTTTTTAATTTTGAAAAGAGCCCTTAATATGTACTTGCTTTCTTCATTGATTTTTTTTATGTACATTGTGTTTTGCCTGCATGTATATCTATGTAGATCTGGAGTTAGACTGTTGCAAGCTGCTATGTGGGTGCTGGGAATTGAACCCAGATTCTCTGGAAGAAACAGCCAGTGCTCTTAAACAATGAGCCATCTCTCCAGCTCCCTTACTATGTCCTTTCTTGCACGCCACAGTTTCTTTTGATCCTTTTTATAGCTGTGTAATGTGATGGTGTTTACAAACCATTTTGAGTTTTAGAAAAGAAACTACCAGGGTTATCCTTCTGCTAAGCTAGCAGTTTAAACTCCATTAAGTCAATAGAACTTTGTCATTAAACAAGATGTTAACAGATTCCTTCTTTTAAAAAATAGTAAGTTGAGTTTTCAGGGAGCAGAGAAGAGAAGAGTAATCCCAAAACATTTCTACAGAGTCTAAGGATAAAAAATTACTTAACAAACTACATTTTGCCACATCTGAGACACCAGCTATCATCAAGACGTGCCGTAGGGGCTGAAAACTACCTGACTCAGAAGTTAAGACAAATACTGCTTTTCTAGACAACCTGAGTTCAGCTCCCAGAACCCACCTCAGGCAGCTCAGGGCTGCCTGTAATACCTGCTCCTGGGGAACCTGGTGCCTCTGCCTCCTTGAGCACCGAAACACAAGTGCACATATCCACACACAGAGTATACATATGCATGTAATTAAAAATAAGAATTAAAAATGTCATACTGAATAACAGAAAGAAAGCAAACACCCTCACCTGTAGCATACCGGCTGATTATTACAAGACACATCCAAGATGAATCCATTGGACGTGGTTTCTATGAGTATTTGGTTTTACTTCTATAACTCATCATTAATCCATTTTAGAATACGGTTCCTAAATAATTGGAATTGATTATTTGTAATAGTATAGATAACTGTGGGCTTAGACTGTGTTTTAGCCCCATGATCTACATGAACATTAAGGAAACAACAGTTTCCAATATTCACTGCAAACTGCCAAGTGGAACAGCACTTGAGGGATGTTCCTGTGTGCCCTTGGACTCCCTTCTATTATTTATTTTTTTTTTTTTAACATCCTGATCCCAGTTCCCCGGTCCACCTCTCCTCCCTGTCCTTCCCCTGACCTTCCCTCTCCCCCACCTCCCATCCACCCTTCCTTTGTTTGTCTTCAGAAAAGGGCAGGCCTCCCTGGATATGACCCAACAAGGGCATATCAAGTTGCAGTAAAACCAGGCACCTCCTCTCCTATTAAAGCTGGATGAGGCAACCCAGTAGGAGGACTGGGTCCTAAAGGCAGGCAACAGAGTCAGGGACAGCCCCGGCTCCCACCGTTAGGAATCCCACCAGAATATTAAGCTACATAACTATAACATATGTGTGGAGGGCATAGGTCAGTCCCATGCAGACTTCCCGGTAGGCATTCTAGTCTCTGTGAGCCTAGGTCTCAGGTTAGTTGGATTTGTGGTGTCCTTGTCCTCTCCGCATCTGTTTCCATCCCTTGATAGGTGAAACCTCTCTGATGACAACTGGGCTAGGCACCCATCACCCATCGATGAGTACGGCAGAATATCGTTAGGAATCCTTTCATCAACTTTTTTTCCCCATTTGTATTTGATTCTATCCTAGGTCTCTGGCCCACCCAGTCTCTGGTTCCTAGCTCTCCATGCAGTGTCAGGGGTAAGTTCCATGTCACGGTATGGATCTCAAGCTGGACCAGTTACTGGTTGGCCACTCCCACAATTTACCCCAGCGTATCTTGTAGGCAGGGTAAATTGTAAGTCAAAGATTTTGTGACTGGGTTGGTGTCCCAGTTCCTCTACTGGAAGTCTTTCCTGGTTACAGGAAATGGCAGGAACAGACTTGTTTATTAACCAGCAGCCAGGCACAGTGTTGGCTGCTGGATCTGTGTTGTCACTGGTGATTCTGATACACAAACAACGTTAGAAGTTTTCTTTAAACAAACATTTATGCATGTAAGTGCATCACACGTATGCCTGGGATCGGATATCCTGAGACTGACATCACCATTGTGAGCTACCTTGTGAGTGCTGGGAACTGAACCCAGGACCTCTATGAGAGGCCCTGCTCTTAACTGTGGGGCCACTGCTTATGTTTATAAAGTGCAGCCACCTGGAATGGTTTTTATAATCTTATGAAGCCTTAGATGGAAACCATGGTTAAAGAAAATAGAGTCAAATGTCAGCCTCACTAAAGGAGTAATGACTTCTGCTCAATAGAACAATGCTATGCGTCTCTGTTCAAGCAATCCAATCCTGTGTCGTGTATAATGAAACAATACCCCTGGGAAACCTCACAAAACCACTGACCCCTACCTGCTTTGGGTAAGGCTAATGCCTCTCATCAGCCAGCCATCAGCTCAAAGCCAGACTGTTTACAGACCCACTCTAACACACAAACCTCCCTCCTAAGGGAAGGCTATCCCTGGCCTCCATCCTCAGAAACTGAGAGCTACTGGGTGGTGGTGGCACAAGCCTTTAATCCCAGCACTCTGGAGACAGAGGCAGGTGGATCTCTGAGTTCAAGGCCAGCATGGTCTATATTGTAAGTTCCATAACAATCAGGGCTAGTCATAAAAACCCCTCCTCAGAAAAAGAAAAAAAAATGGCGTGGGGGTGGGGCAGACTAAGATCTAACCTCAAGTAAATCAGCCCTAAGATTTTTATATAAAGAGATATGACTTCATTATGGGAAAAAAAAATAAAACTTTCAAAACCCGACCATGACATCTCAAACAAACAAAACACCACATAGGTCTAGGTAATTTATACATATCATAGCTTCTATTTTTCTTTTCTTTTCTTTTCTTTTCTTTTTCTTTTTCTTTTGTTTTTGTTTTTGTTTTTGTTTTTTGTTTTTCGAGACAGGGTTTCTCTATATAGCCCTGGCTGTCCCAGAACTCACTTTGTAGATCAGGCTGGCCTCGAACTCAGAAATCCACCTGCCTCTGCCTCCCAAGTGCCGGGATTAAAGGTGTGCGCCACCACGCCCAGCCTTTTTTTTTTTTTCTTATAAACTAGGATTGATGATATTTCCCTCCTAGGAGTGTCAGGAGAAGACAGGACCTCCTTTTAAAAAGTAGGACTTCAAAATAATTTTTAAAAGCTTCTGCCCAGCTATAGAAAAGTCAACCAGGTCAAGAGAAAGCCCACAGAATGGGAGAGAATCTTTGCCAACTACATATCTGACAGAAAATTAATAGCCAGAATGTATAAAGAAACTTGCTCCAACCCAGGCATGAGAAACCCTCCTTTTTTTGAGATGTTGGGTGGAGGTTGTCCAGGAGACTCCCAGAACTTCTAGGCTATTCCCACTGCTCTCAGCTGCCCTCAGCCCCACCCCAGAGATAGAAGGTAAGTTCCTATTGCTAAAGACACCGTGCACTTCAGACAGTGCCCAGAGAGGTCCCTGAGCTGGAGCCCAGCTGAGAGCCTCCTCCCTGAGGAGGAGCCTTCATGGTATCAGAAGACACCACACAATCTCCCAAAGGAAGAAAACAATTCAAAAATTCAAAATCCAACCATGCCACCCCTAACAAACAAAACACCTATGAGCTGTAACAATGAGCGACATTGCATGATAGCCCTAAGGGTGCAGCCGTGGCACACACACCTTAGCGGTAACTAAGAGCTCTCTGGTTGGACTGAAGAACTGAGCGACAGCAGAAAAGCATGTGTGTTATTAGAAAGGAGCCACCTCTCAGGGGCTTGGTGAAGGCATGGATACGTGGATATCTACAACTTTACTAAGTCAACACAATGCCTAACTATAATTCTAAACATTTGCCCTCATACCAGAGATTTAGGTAAGTACGGGCTTCGCCACTCATCAAGAAAAGCCTTCTTCACCATAAACAGAGACTATGACTGAAAACTGCAACCAATCAAAATGCAGAGCTGTGGACAGCCTTGAGGGGTACATCTACAAAACAATTCTTGTACCTAAGACTTGGGGGACATTGTAAAAGGGGGTGAGATGATTAGAGGAGCCTGAGGATCCGGGAACTTGGCAGTTGGTGTCTCACCAGCATGACTGCCTAAACCCGAGCTGAAGTAAGGCAGCAGTTATAGCGAAGCCAACGTGGATGTGGAAAACCCTCCTCAACCCTACACTGAGAGCTTCCCAGGGATGGAGCACACCAATTGGTTATCTGATACCAAATAGCCCTGAAAACATACATGCAAGTAACATTGTAGCCTCCCCCAGCCTGAAGCAGGCTGATACAGACTTTGTTGCCACTGAGGTGAGATCACCTGTGGTGTAGCCTTCAGACTTGGTTGGCTTCTTTTGTTGTGTCAACTGCCGCTGTGCTTCTCTGGGATCCTGCAGCCTGCTGAGACACCCTTGAGACAATCCATGTTGTGCACTGTCTTTGGGCTGGATCTAGGCGCCTGGATGGACTGGCGGAGGGCGGGGGGGGGGGGGTATGGGCCTACCCTCTATATAAGCTTAGACTCTAAGTAAACTTTAAGGTGCCTTGGACAGAGTACTTTTGTCTTGGCATCTTTATTTCTCTCCCTGTCTAGTCTCTTTCAGCCCCAGCCTGCCTTTCTGGGGACCCGGTTCATGTAAGCCACGCACGGCTTATAGTTACATAACAACATATGACCCAGCAGGTTATATTTAAGAATGTACATGTAGATACATGTATGCTTGTAACGACAATGAACGAAAAGTGAGACCAGAAATTTGGAAGAGAGCAATGAGGGGGTGTTTAGAGGTAGAAAAGGGGGCAGCGTGCTGTGGTTACATTATAATATCAAAAAATAAATAATGAAAAAGAAAGATTAAAACAAAACAAAACAAAACACTATTTTTTTTTTCTTCAGAGAAAACTTACCGGCCACCACACCATACTTCGGCCCGCCAGGAAGAAACCTCCAACCGTTCCACGATTAGTGGAAAACATGGCCTGGGGAAAGAGGATCAAAAATTTAACCAGAAATACCAAGAGTTACTTTGCCAATAAAAGAGCATCCCCCTCCCACAATGAGCTCCATCTTGTAACCATTTCATCTCTGAAGCACTTCTCAGTCCTATCTGCCCTGCACACATGCACATGCCGTAACCCCCCTGTCCCCCACACCCCCATCCCACTCCCAGCCTCAGCAGGCTCGTACAAAGGAGCTCATGAATGCTCAGACAGGGAAACTGAGGTCCTAGAGCCAGCTCTGCAGTTTACCTACCATGCGGTTTGGGGCAAGTCCTGGACCTGTTCACTTTGTTTTCTTTGCATGTTAAACAAGGGGAAATGGGACATCTTTGTGTGTAAGTGTGTGTCTTTCTTATGTGCATACCAAGGTATAATGAAATATACTTTTACAAAGTACTAAAGGGTATGTAACTTAAATCTCAATAAAACTGTTAAGAAAAATAGTAATAATAATAAGGGCTGGGGAGATGGCTCAGCCATTAAAGGCTAAGCTCACAACCAAAATTATGAGAAAAAATTAAAATATCACAATAATGTACAGTATAAACACTTAATCCTTCTGAAAAGACAAGATATTCAAACTCAACTCATATTTTTCCTCTCTGATAAACATGGGAACTTGCTAGAGCCATTAATTTGTAATATATTGTGACCAAGTTCAGAATGAATGAGGAAAGCCCTTCTGATGACAAGAAATACTTCGCAGAGAGGCAGTGTTTCCCCAGGTCTTGAAGAAAAGGTGAGGTTTTGTTAACCTGGAGGGGGAACAGGGAGGAAGTGGGAGATTTCAGACTTCAGGACTTCAGGCAGTTTAGGGATTGAGGTGGTTCAGCACCCAGTGTGTGGAGAGAGGACAACAGCGACCCTATTCTTGAGCCTGGCCAAGGTGAATGAATGTGGAGAGGGTGAAAAGCAAGACTGTATTGAGGCTCTCAAATGCCAGGCCAAAGGGAGCAGGCTTTATTCACAGACACAGGGAGCCACTAAAGTCTTGAACGGAGACAAATGGCCTATATACTCCAACACAGAATGAGCACAGCTTCTCTCACAGCTCCTCTGGAATCACCACCTCTGAACCTGCAGTCATTCCTGACCCAGCCTCTGGCTAAGTGCCACTGGCCTGGCTTCAAGATCTCTCTCTCTCTCTCTCTCTCTCTCTCTCTCTCTCTCTCTCTCTCTCCCTCCCTCCCTCTCTCCCTCCCTCCCTCCCTCTCTTCCTCCCTCCCTCCCTGGCCCTTTTGTCCAGACTCTTGTTAATGACTGATAGTGGCTTTTCTCTTATCAATGTTCCAAAGAAATTAACCTCTGGTGTCATTTCTGCAGCAAACACATCCGCAGCAGGAACACCACCCTTACAGGTGCTCAGACTGCACCGGTGGCTTGGAATCCTTTGGGAAATAAGGCTTTTATGCATCCAATTCATCAACAAGGATTTATTGGGCATCTCTGTGTGTGGTGGAGTACCAGGGAGAGCACTCAAGTCTTTCTTTCCTGGCAGTGTGTCCTTCCTCCCAGAAGACATACTCTGAAGACTGGGTAGTCTTCCTGGAATAGCATCAGGGCAAAGGAACAGAGAAGACAGCTGACACTGAGCCGGGAATAAATACTAAAAGGTTCATACTCTAGCAAGTGACTGGGGAATGATCACTCTTAAGATAATTCTAGCCAGGCAGTGGTGGTGGCGCATGCCTTTAATCCCAGCACTTGGGAGGCAGAGGCAGGCAGATTTCTGAGTTCAAAGCCAGCTTGGTCTACAGAGTGAGTTCCAGGACAGTCAGGGCTATACAAAGAAACCCTGTCTGAAAAAAACAAAATAATAATAATAATAATAATAATAATAATAATGATGAAGATAATTCTAAAGTTAGAAACCAAGGAACAAAACACGCACCAACAATAACAAGACCAGAGATCAGCACCTAGAACCACAGTCATCCAAAGCCAGATTCCTACATAGCAGTGCAAAAATCACAATAACAGCCACGACAATGTGTCTTCACTGCAGCCCTGTAGCCTATCCACAGGAGGCCTGAGAAACACAGCACAGCTAACCCAAAGGCCAAGGGCTTTTACTTTTTCAAAGTAGTCTTTATAAATACGTTAGAGGTCCTAACAGAAAAAAAGAAGCCCATTAAAGAAATCTATGAAGCAAAAACAGTGAAGTGAAGAAAATAGTTCAAGACTTGCAAGTGGAAATAGAATTGATAAAAAAAACAAAAATCCAAACTGAGGGAAAACTGGAAATGAGAAATTTAGGAACTCAGAGGCAAGTCTCACCTAAAAAATGCAAAAGATGGAAGAGAGACTCTCAGGCACTGAAGGTGGGATAAAAGAAATGGATACCTTGGTCAAAGAAAATGTTAAACTAAAACAAAACCAAAGGGGGGGCGAATAAGCAGACACAAAACATCCAGAAAACCTGGGACACTATGAAAAGACCAAACTATGAATAATAGGAATAGAGGAAGGAAAAAGAAAGCCCAGGTCAAATACACAGAAAATATTTTTAACAAAATTATAGAAGAAAACTTCCCTAACCTAAAGAAGGGGGCACCTATTAAGGTACAAGAAGAGTATAGAACACTAAATACACTTGACTAGAAAAAAATTCCCCTTGGCACTTAATAATTAAAACACTAAACATACAGAACAAAGAAAGAATATTAAAAGCTGCAAGTGAAAAAGACCATAAAAAATATAAAGGCAGACCTATTACAATAATATCTGACTTTTCAATGGATACTCTAAGAGCCAGAAGGGTCTGGAGAGATGCTAAAGTTCTAAGAGACCACAGATGCCAGCGCATACATAGCAACACATCACAGCAGATGGAGAGAGAAAGAAAGATGTTTCATAATAAAAAAACCAATTTCAGTAGTATCTATCTATGAATCCAGCTCTACAGGAGCTAAAAAGAAAACTTCAACCTGAAGAGACTAACTTCACTCAAGAAAACAAAACAAAACAAAACAAAACAACCCACACCACAACAACAAAATAACAGAAATCAGCAAACACTGCTCACAGTGTTTGCTCTCAGTAGCACAGTCTCAATTCCCTCAGAAAAGAAAAAGACACAGACTAACATTTGCCGTATCAAAGAAACACCATAACATCAAGAATAGACATCTCCTCAAGGTAAAAGGATGGAAAAAGACATTTCAAGCAAATGGAGCTAAGAAGCAAGAGTGTACAGCCATTTTAATACTGGAAAACTAGACTTCAAAGCAAAACTAACCAGAAGAGAAGAGAAGGTCACTACCATACTTGTCAAAGAAAATTCCACCAAGAGGATGTTGCAATTCTTAGTGTCTATGCATTAAAAACAAGAGCACCCAAGTTTGTAAAAGAAATACTATTATAGCTTAAATCACATATTAACCGTCACATGGTGATAGTAGGTGATTTCAGTATACCACTCTCATCAATAGACAGTTCATCAAGGCATAAACTAAACAGAGAAATGCTGGAGCTAACTGACATCACCAGAAGGACCTAACATATACTTACACAACACTTTACATAAACACAAAAGAACATGCTTTCTTCTTAGTGGCTCAAGGAACTTTCTCCAAAATTGACCACATGCTTAGACATGAAGGAAGACACAACAGATACAAGAAAATTGAAATAACTCCCCATATCCTATCTGACCACCATGAATTAAGACTGGGTATCAACAACAACAGAAACAATAAAAAGTTTACAGACTCATGAGAACAAACAATTCACTACTGAATGAAAAATGAGTGAAGAAAGAAATGAAAGACTTTCTAGAAATGAGTGAGAATGACGTCTCAGGACACCCAAGCCTATGGGACAGGATGAAGAAGGTTCTAAGAGGCGAGTTTACAGCACTAAGAGCCTACATCAAAAAAAAAAAAAAAAGGAGAAAGTTCATATTAGGAACTCTGGAACAAAGAGAGAGAGAGAGACAGAGAGAGTAGAGTAGACACCCAAAAGGAACCAAAAGTAATAGATGGCAAGATATAATCAAAATCAGGGCTGAAATCAGTAAAATGGAAAGAAAAGAATCAATGGAACAAGGAGTTGGTTCTTTGATAAAAATCAATAAGATTGACAGACCTTTATTCAAAATAATTAAAGATTGAAAGAGAATATCTAAATTAACCAAATCAGAGGCAGAAAGGCCAATATAACAACAGACACTGAGAGAATCCAGAGAATTATAAGGACGTACTTTAAAAACCTATACTCCACCAAATTGAGAAATCGAAAAGAAATGGACATTTTTGATACATACCACCTACCAAAGGTAAATCAAGTTCAGATTTTTAAAAAATTAAACAGACCTATAATCCCTAGTAAATGGAAGCAGTCATTAAATGTCTCCCAATCCAAAAACAAAACGAATCAAAACAAAAACCCAAGGACAGATGGTTTTAGTGCAGAAGACTTTCCCAGAAGAGTTAATGCCAACACTCCTCAAATTATTCCATGAAATAGAAACAGAAAAAAATTGCCCAACTCATTCTATGAGGTCACAGTCACTCTGATACCCAAACCACACAAAGACCCAACAAAAAAAGAGAATTACAGACCAATTTTTCTTATGAATGTAGATGCAGAAATTCTCAATGAAATACTTGTAAACTGAATCAAAGAACACATCAAAAAGATCATTCACCATGATCAGGTAGGCTTCAGCCCAGAGATAGTATGACATATGTAAATCTATAAATGAAACCATATAAACAAACTGAAAGACAAAAAACATGCAATCATGTAGAAAGAATTGTTGGTGCATTGTGCAAAAGTGTTCACCTGTCAATTTAAAAAAAAAAAAAAAAAAAAAAAAAAAAAAAAAAAAAAAAAAAGGGTTGGGCAGGGGAGAGGGGGGAGGAAAGAGGGGGGGGGAGTTTTGGGAGAATGAGAGAAGGAGGGAGAGAAAAGGAGGGGGGGGGGGGGAGGGAGGGAGGGAGGGAGGGAGGGAGGGAGGGAGCGAGCGAGCGAAACTCTGGGAAATAGCAGGGGGAAGATTCTTCTGGACAGAAAGGAAGATGGTCTGCATAAGCCTGAGGAGAGGTAACTAGCCTTAAGTTAGACTAGAACATATTGGATTGTTGAGATATGAGCTAGTCAGGAAGCAGAGCCAAGGTTATTGACTTAAGCATTTATTAATAAATAATTAGTCTCAGAGTCATTATTTCTGGGAACAAAGAGCTTGGGAGGAAAAGCCCAGAATTACATTATCATCTCACTTGCGTGCAGGAAAGACCTTTGATAAAATCCAACGCCCCTCCATGATAAAAGTCCTATAGAGATAAGGGTTACAAGGGACATACCTCAGCATAATAAAGGCAGTTCACAGCAAGCTCACAGTCAACATCAACAAAAATAGAGAGAAAGTCAAAGCAGCTCCACTGAGGTCAGGAGCCAGACAAGGATGTTTACTCTCTCCATATCTATCCAATACTCTCTCCATATCTATCCAATACAGTACTTGAAGTCTTAGTGATAAGTCAACTAAAGAAGATCAAGGGGATACAAACTGGAAAGAAGTCACCGTATCTCTAGTTGCAGATAATCTAATAGTATATATAAGTGACCCTAAAACTTCCACCAGGGAACTCCTACAACTGAAAACTCTGTAAAAGTAGCAAAATACAAAGTTAACTTTACAAAATCAGTAGCCTTCCTATGTACAAATAACGAAAGGACTGAGAAACAAGTCAAAGAAACAACACCTTTCATGATAGCCTGAAATAATATAAAATATCTTGGGGTAGCTCTAACCAAGCAAACAGAAGACTTGTACAGTAAAAATGTTATGACACTGATGAAGGAAACTGAAGAAGGATCAGAAGTTAGAAAGAATCAGTAGGAGTAAAGCAGCAAAAAAACGACCACCCTACAAGAAGCGATCCACAGGTTCAACACCAGCCCCATAGCATTCCAACACAGTTCTTCACACAACTCAAAAGGGCAACTTTCAGCTCCCTAGGGAAACACTAAATACCCAGGATAGCTAAACCAATCCTGAATGATAAAAGAATTGCTATAGGTATCACATTTCAAGTTCTATACTACAGAGCATTAGTAGTTTAAAAAAATATAATGGTATTGACACAAAAACAGACACACTGATCAATGGAATCAAATCAAAGACAGAACTATACTCTATGGACGCCTGATTTTTTTTTTAATAGAGAAGCCAGAAATACAAACTGGAGAAAAGGCAGAATCTTCAACAAAAGGTGCTGCTCAAAGTGAGTGGTTTTATGTAGAAGAATGCAAATAGATCCATATTTATCACCCTGCACAAAACTCAACTCTAAAGGAAAGACCTCAACATAAAGCCACACACACTGAACCTAACAGATGAGAAAGTGGGAAATAGTCTTGGACTCACTGGCACAAGAAAAGACCTTCTAAGCATAACTTAGTGCCTGTCACTAAGAACTCCAGTCGATAAATGGCACCTCATGAAACTGAAGAGTTTCTGTACAGCAAAGGACACCATCAGTCAGACAAAGCAGCAGCCTACAGAGTGGGAAAATATTTTTTACCAAGTACACATCTGATAAAGGTCTACCATCCAAAATATATAAAAGCCCAAGGGCTGAAGAGATGATTCAGTAGTTAAGAGCATAGGCTGCTCTTCCAGAGGATCTGGGTTCAACTCCCAGCACCCACATGACAGCTCACAACTGTCTGTAACTCCAGTTCCTGGGGATCTGCTACCCTCACACATTATACATGCAGGCAAAACACCAGTGCACATAAAAACATACTTTAATTTTAAAAAATCAAACCAAAAAAAACTGGAGAAAAAAATATTTAAAAGATGGGAGAGAGGTTTACAGGTCAAAACAGAGAATGCTCAGAGAAAGAAACACAAATGACTGAGGAGCAGTTAAAGAAATATGTAGCATGCTTAGTCATCAGGGAAATGCAAATCAAAACTGTTTTGAGATTTCATCTTATACTAATCTGAATGTCCAAAACCAAAAACAGAAGTGACAGCTCATGCTGGAGAGGATTTGGAATACAGGGAAACTCCTCCATCACTGGTAGAAATATAAATTTGTCCAGTCATCATAGAAATCGGTGTGGTGGTGGTTCATGACAAAGATAGGAATCAACCTACTTCAAAACCAGCTATACCACTCTTGGGCACATACACAAAGGATGCTCCAATCCTAATACAGAGACACTTGCTCAACTGTGTTCAGTGCTATTCTATTCATAAAAGCCAGAAACTGGAAACGACCCAGAAGTCAATCAAAAGATGAATGGATAAAGGAAACTTGGTACATCACCAATCGAATATTATTTAACCATTATAAAAAAAAAAAATGAAGTCGGGGCTGGAGAGATGGCTCAGCAGTTAAGAGCATTGACTGCTCTTCCAGAGGACCTGAGTTTAATCCCCAGCAACCACATGGTGGCTCACAACCATCTGTAATGGTATCTGATGCCTTCTTCTGGTGTCTCTAAAGACAGCTACAGTGTACTAGTCATATATATATATATATATATATATATATATATATATATATATATATATATATATATATATATATATATATATATATATATATATATGTATATATATAATAAAATCTTTAAAAATAAATAAATAAATAAATGAAGTCACAAATTTGCAGGTAAATGGATAAAACTAGAAAAAAATAATCCTGAGTGGGGTAACCGAGACCCAGAAATGCAAATATAATATACATTTGTTTCTATGTGGATATTAGTTGTTAAGTCATTGACAAGCATGCTACAGTTTGTTTGACTATAGACGTTGGGTAGAGAGGAAGGAACTGGGGGAAAGGGAGGCTTCTCCCTAGAGAGGAAGAGTAGAATAGACAGTGAGAGATGGAGGGTTGGAGCGGGGACTGGAGTGGGAAGGTCTAACAGGAAGCTGGAGGGAAGAAGGGGACAAGGGAGAAACAGCTAAAACTAAGGGCCATTGGAGGGGTCATATGAAAACCTAGCACAGTAGAAACTTCCTAAAATACATACAAATATGAAGATTATCTAGATGAAATCACCAAATAACAGGTCTACTATTAGGCTGTCTTAAAGCCTCCTCTGCCAGCAAAAATAAGCTATTATTTTTCAATTTAGCCTCAGGCAGATTCTTAGGACCAGAGCAGAAAACCACCACATTCTTTATCAAAATCTCACAAGAACAGTCTCCAGCCCAGTTGCTACTATTGTTCCTCTCTGAAACCTCTGGAGATGGATCCTCACCCTCTGCACAGCTCTCAGCACTATTGTGTCATAACGTGGTCCAGAGGGACCTATATCATCCATCTGATTCACTAAATACCACACTGGCCCACCATGCTGGTGGCCTTATGCTGAATGGACCAAGTGATCACTTCAGACTTGTTGGTGAGGCATGTGCACATCAGAGGATGGAGAATATCCAACCAAAATTCAAGAGGCCACTACCTCCGTGAAACTTCCCGGAGTTCAGTGGGATGGGGCATAGAGAGAGAATCCTTTCCTAAGGTTAAAGATTACGTTATTGCACCTGGCCCCACCCACTACTAACACCGTAGCACAATGCTTAGTGGGCTTATTTGGATTCTGAAGACAGCACATTCCTCACTTGGGTGTGTTACTCCGGCCCATATTCCAAATGACTCTAGCTTTGAAACTGCTACCTTCAAATGGGACCTGGAACAAGGAAAAGGTCCAGCCCTTCCAGCTGACTCTGAGAGGATCCTGGGATTTTAAATTAGGGTAATCTGCAGACAATTAGTCTCCCTTTGAGAGACAGCCCTTGGCTTGCTACTGGACCTTCATGGAAACTGAATGCTTGACAGAGGTCCATCAAATCACCATGTGACCTGAGCTGCCCTGCAAGAGCTGGGTATCAGCTGACCCATTAAGCCATATGGTATAATGTGCACAACAGAGGGAGGCAGAACTCTGAGAGAAAAGAAGGAAGGAAACGAGCCAGAGTGTTGGCCCTCAGAGTGGAAGACTCACGTGTACCAATCATGTTCGGTGCAACCTACATAGGTCACAATCAGGTGACATGTAAGGAACTGAGAAGCTGAGGGTGTGGGGTTCGAGGTGGTACCAGGAAGGTTTTTTATTCCCCCTTCTCCAGGCTGTCCAGAAATGGAAGCTGGACCCCAGGAGAAACTTTCTGCTGAGATATTCAAGGTAAAACTGTGGGCAACTCTCGAAAATTCTTTTGTCAAAAATTTAATGAAGAGATATATGATTATAGGATGGAGAGGATTGAGGCCAGCATGGGCTAGGCCTGTGTTCATGCAAATGAGGAAAGAAGAAACAGAGGACATGGGAACAGCACTGTCCCTTCAATGGTGGGGAAGGAACAGTGGAGACAGTTTTCCAGGAAGGCAGTGTCTTGAAGCAGAGAAAGGAAGAATATCACAGGCTTTGCATCATACGCTCTGAGTTCTAATCACCCCTGCCCTGGTACTGACTGATTCATCTAGATGACCTCTGGTTACACATTCTTTCCCCCCTTAATAAAATGAAAAGGTTGGGTTCCCCCAGAGGCTGTTCCAACTCAAGCATTCAAGGATGCTATTAACTGAAAGGCCATTCCAACTCCTGTAGCAAAGATCTTATTAGTTAAAATAACAAAAGTCTGAAAGACAAGCAGTCATCTGATTCGGTGTCTGGGGAAGTGGCTCAGAGGTTAAAAGCACTGGCTGGCCTTTCAGAGGACCCAGATTCAATTCCCAGCACCCATATGGCAGCTCACAACTGTCTGTAACTCCAATTCTGCGTGATCTGACGCCTTCTTCTGGACCCTTAGGACACTGTACACATTGGAACAGACATGCAGGCAATACACCTGTATACACAATATAATAAACTACTACTAATAAATTTTTGAAAAGAGAACAAAATAGATCTGATAGTAGGTGCTTTGGATTTTGTGGGTTCTCTACCACATAATTTTATTTTATAATTTTCTATTATGTGTATAACCCTCTAAAAGTGTAGAAGTTATTCTTGGCTTATGAGCCATACAAAAATGGGCTGTGTCCCAACATTTAGCCACTGGGCTATAGTTCTTAACAACTCTAGTTTGGGTTGTTAGCATCTCCCAGCAAGAATAAGGTCAGTGATTCAACTTAAGCTGCTATAGAATCCCCTGAAGAAGCAATGTGAAATAGTGAAGGAAAAGAGAAATGAATATCAAACAAGTAATGGCCCAAAACGCAAAGATAATCAATGAGGAAGCAAAGTTGACCCAAACTGATTATTGTTGGAATGAATGAGGTTGAAGATGGAGGAGCATTAGCTGTGGATAGTTTTCTAAGGCAGCACAAGGGGCTTGGGTTAGTCTCTGCAGCCCAGAAATCACTCAGAAACCAGTGTATCCATCCCTAGATCAAGCCACCTTAACACTTCAGTAGGAAAAAGAGGAGTGGTAAATGAGCAAGTTCCAGAGGCACTGACTAATGGGAGAAGACTGAACATAGACAAATACTAACAGGTTCATTAAGTAGCATTTTAACAGGACAAGTGACATTGAATCACAGATATTTCAAAAGTGCAAACACCATACCAAATGTAAACACTTGCAGGATTACTGGGAAGGCTAAGAGAAGCTGGGATAAGAGCACAGAGTGATCAGTGCGTTCTGGGAAGGGGGCCATCTGGTATGGCTAGCAGATAGCGGGCTTACCTCTTGGCTCCCAGTATCTATCAACATGAATTGGAAGGTGAAGGCAGAGAACAAGAGCTATGCTTGAGGATCTGGTGTCTAGGCAAGGATCGGGACACCTAAGTTCCTGGAACAGTCCCGAGGATTGCAAAATCTTAGGTAACTCACAACCACCCATGACTTCAAGTTCCTCGTGTGTGAAACTGTAACTGGCATTCCTGTCTTCCCAGTCCTGTGGCTTTTTGTGTGGAGGTGTATTGTCCAGCTTACAGTTGCTGCCCATCTTATTTGAAAATACAAGAACTATCCAGGGCG
Source organism: Mus minutoides (assembly GCA_902729485.2). Lineage (NCBI taxonomy): Eukaryota > Metazoa > Chordata > Mammalia > Rodentia > Muridae > Mus > Mus minutoides. Next base: position 3,034,609 of record LR755129.1, read on the forward strand.
TGGATCACACACCCTGGAAGGTGACTGGCAGAAGCCTAATAGATATTCCTAGACTCATAAAGACCTTTCAGACTCAACTCTCAATATTTGGAGGAGGGGATCCTAGGCACAGATACAAGCACGTCTCTTTCAGACGCGGATGAGCAGAGGCCGTGGGAAGTTCACTCTGCATCATGTAGTTCGACCACAGGAGAGCAGTAGTCGAGGCGCCTATGCTAGATGCTGGCTACTGTTAAGGAAGCCAGGTATACTGATGAAGCGTCCGCCCCACAGGTCCCATGCAAGCGACACTTGGGGAGCCTTTCTGTTACGTGTGATTTATACAATTTTTTAAAAAAATAATTAAAAAAAAAATCCATGTTTCCTTTTACTCCCTGATGCAGCTTTGTCAGTGAAAGGGTTAACACCATCCTTTCCTAACTCCAGCTTCTTCCACACTTCAGCCTTGAGGTAGCTGAAATGCTTGCACACTTTGCCCAGCTATTAGGTGTGCCAGCATCGTAAATGAACTTTCCAAGTTCCAGGCTTTGAAGAACAAGTTTCTCTGGTTTGGTGTGTCCCCAGAGTCCCAAGAGGAGATATATATACTTCCCTCTTCCTGGGACCAGCTCACTCACTCTCTGTTCACCTGCTCCTTCCTCATCTCTAACCCCAGATGGCCTCTATAATTCCACCATGCAAGACCTCTGGATTACCCTTCCCCAGAAGGGGGCATTGGTCAGCCATAGGCTGCCCCAAGTACCTGCAGCCTGCAGAGGTGGTGGCTTCCTGGCTCTCAACTGTTTCTTTCCCATTGGAAAGTGGATAATTAAGAGGTCAGACAATGCTGCTCCAAGTTGCCTTTCCTGTCCCTCACATTCTATCCTAGACTCTGTGATCTTCTAGTTTCCCCCTCAGCTCAGGATCTTTCAGGGCCTTCCTGACAGGCTCCCTTGGGCATTCTCTACCTTCCTATACACAGGCCTCCTGTGCCCAGCGTCCCCGGGACATCTCCACTGTAAGTCCATCCTGCCCCTTTGTGGCTCAGGAAAACCATGGCATCTTTGTGTGCCCTCTCATGCCACACAGTCGCCCTGGCCTCTCCAGCCCGTGCCCAGGACCCGCACATACCCACAGCCCGACAGCCATCACCACCACGAAGTAGATGACGATGACTGAGATGTCAGCCGCATTGCGAATGCGCTCGTAGGACGGGATGGGTGCATCGGTGGCAGTAACCGCGGGGCTCAAGGTGCTACTGTCCATGGCGGTGGCGAGGACAAGTCCCTCCCGGCTCACAGGCTCACCGGGGCCACTCACTCCTTATACTGCTTTTGAGTTAATGATCAGCCCCGAGGGAGGGGACCCGCGACAGTGGGGCTGTGCGGCAGGAACCCTGGGCCCCTGTGCTGCTGCGCTGCACCGCACCGTCGGGAAGCAGCTCCTAGGTGTGCAGTGCCTTAAGAGGAACGAGCAAAGCTCAAGAGGGACTGCGGCCCGCCTGGGCGCGGGGCCGGCAGGTAAAGTCTGTTCTGTGAGCAGGGAGGGGCCTGCTAAGGGGTGGTGACTGCCTGGCACAAAAGTCCTCTGTGCTCCTGCAGTGGGCACTTTGAACAGTTGCCACGCCTGGTCTGCCACAGAGTCCCACGTGAGGCAGAAAAGGAGTTGCTACACAGAGGGACCAGAGGCACCTGGAACCGAGCATCTACAGGCTGGGACCCATCTGTGGCAGGTGCTTTTGAAGCAGACCTGGCATCTCTAGGGACTGCCGTCTCTGTGAAAAAGGAGTGCAGGACTTCTCAGAGAACTCAGCCAAGTTCTTGGTCTCCTGGAGAAATTTTCAGGAGGATGAGATTGCTGGACAGTGCTGGGGGAAACTCAGTACAAATCTCTTGACCACCGGCATCACAGACACCCATTCCTGACTTCTCTATAGCATTCAATCCCTAGAAACAGTGCAATTCCCCCGTGTAAGAGCAACTGTGCGAGATACCCACTGCAGGTGCACAGAAAGAACAACAACCACCCGCAGCCTGGGAGAAGGGGTCCCATTCCTTTGTCCTGTGTCTTCACTGAAATGATTCAACCAACCGTGGATGGAAATAGTTTTGTACTAAACTTGTACAGACTATTTCCCTTGTGATTCTCTAAACAATACAGTATGGTGATGTTTCATAGCTTGCATGCCATGGTGTAACAAGCAACCTAGAAATGACTTAAAGCACATGAGAAGACATGTGTGTGTGTATGTATAATTATGCCATTGTATGTAAAAGACTTGAATTTCAATATTAACTGGATCCTGAAACCAAGACCCCTCAGAGAGCAAGAGACAACTTGTAATGTGCTCTGAAACCAGTATAAAGTGTGAGAGATGTCTAATTGTGGTAGCACATCCCTGTGATCCCAGTGCTCAGGAGACAGAGACAAGGGGATCCTGACTGGAAGCTGGGTTATGTATATATAGTAAGACCCTGAATCAAAAAGTGAAGTGAAGCCCGGCGTGGTGGCGCACGCCTTTAATCCCAGCACTCGGGAGGCAGAGGCAGGCGGATTTCTGAGTTCGAGGCCAGCCTGGTCTACAAAGTGAGTTCCAGGACAGCCAGGGCTATACAGAGAAATCCTGTCTCGAAAAACCAAAAGAAAAAAAAAAAGTGAAGTGGACCACACAGATGAGAAGATGCCAGAGACTCTCTGCCAAGGAGCCCATCACACCCTGGGCATTCAGACAGGTGCCTGAACCAGAAGCCCAGGCTCAGAACAAAACTGACTAACAGAGAAAGCATGACTGGCTCACAGTCACACTGTGAGCAGATAGCAGTGCTGGCCCTGCAGCCTAGGCCCGTGTAGAGCGTCCGCCCTTCAGGACTTGTAGAAACCCAGTCCCAGACTAGCTTTAGAGAAGAAGCATGGAGCATCTGCAACACCCCTAGCCTACCTCCCTTCCCTTGAGCTTTTCTTCTAGCACTGCCTCAGCCTCCAAGGCGTGGGGGAGGAGGTAGCAGGAAAAATGCAAGAATTCACAGCTGGAAGTCACCACACCACACACTCACTTACAACCCTCTCTAACCCCTCAACTCCCTTGAGCACAGCACTGGCTAGTAATCGGGCACATAGGATTCTGGTTTCTCCTCTAACAAGAGAAGTGGCCTCTGAACACGCTACCTAACTTGGCAGGGCTTTGCACTCCTCACTTGCAAGTGAACAAGAAAGCATCTAAGGATTCCGTGCATCGAGAGCACATCAGTGTGCTCAGGAACAGGGTTAATGATTCTCTTCATCATGGTCATTTTATCTGGGCTCAAAGATGAGGGGTTCTCAGGTATGCCCTTGCCCACACAGAGACAGGCATGACCTGGGCACATGTGGTACAGCTTCTATTTCCATGACAACCCATCTTTGTTTTCCCATCTCATGGGCACTGGGACTCAAAAGCTTAAATAAATTCCCCCAAGCTCCTTCAGACAGCAAGTGGCCAAACTAGTATTCAATTGAGTGCCAGTATACAGTATACAGGCCCTGTATGTATTTTAACCTGGGAGAGAGGGGACAGGAGGGGTCAAATCAAGGAGCACTGATGCCCTCGTCCTGATTTGCAGGCCACCTCTAGCCCTCCATCCTTCTCCAACATTATTCCCATTTGGCAGTTGATCCCAGTTGTCTATAGGTTTGGGGCATGTCAGTGAGCCATTAATTATGAGAAATATAAGTAGAAATTATAATCCTTTTTGGTTTGCTGCAAACTCAGAGCTTGGAGTAAGAGAAAGATAAAGTATAAGAGTTCATTGTCACACAATCCTGGAGAGACCAGCTCTCTGAAAGACACACACCACTGTGACTGGCACTCAACAGGTCTCTTCTCCCTCTTTGAGATGAAACAAAGAAGCAAGTCCTCAGAAGCCTGCAGGCCCTAGCTCGGAAGTCACCACAGCTGTCCCTGGGATCCTCAGAAGCCTGCAGGCCCTAGCTCGGGAAGTCACCACAGCTGTCCCCGGGATCCTGGACCACGCTGCCAGTTCAACACCCGTAAGTCAGCTGGCCGTGTGTCCGGGAACTGGGAGCACAGAAGGAAAGTTAGAATAAAGAGGAGATGTGACAGGAGGATCAGGAGAGGAAGGGACAACCAACACTAAGGGACGTTTGGGGGAAACGTATAGGACCTGTTTTTAAATGCTTTCTAAATAATATATTTTTAAAAGAATATTTAGTTGGAATTCCCCTACACTGGGGTATAATACTCCTCCCAGAAGTGATAGGTCAGCAAATGAAAGGCACAGTGACAAGTAAGGGATATCCCCTATCAAGTTATTGTTTAGGGGGTCCCAGAGAAACAATGCAGGCTATTGTCGTTCTTGGTTACCCAAGACACCACACACTTTGATCACAGGACATGGAGAAATCAAGCTGCTACTGACCTGATAGCATCCTCCTTGGTGGATAGATTTCATAGAGCCAGGAGGTGCTACGCAGGCTACCGGGGAGAAGAGCCATTGAGCATCTTACCCAGATGTGAACCCTGTGAGCTAAAGTAATGACCAGCTGTGAAGGTACGCCCGCTGGTGTAATGATGGCATGGATGATGTTGGAGTAACCAACACGTTCTAATCGGAATGAAGGTCTATTCTGCAGGAGGCAGCTCAGGCTGGTACTGTAAACCTGGCCGAGACTCCATCACCTGGAAGTCATAGATGCTGCTACCCTTTGATAAAGTGATGTATGTAGTATCACACTGCCTTCTAAACACGTGTTTTTATACCCATAGACTAGGACATCTCTCACTCCTCACAGAAGCCTCTTTATTCCACAGATGACAGTTAATACGGAGACTTAGAACTTGTCAAAGTGGAGAGAAAAAGTAGCTAGTGTGTTCAGCCTCAACGGGACAACTTTCTCTCTCTCTCTCTCTCTCTCTCTCTCTCACACACACACACACACACACACACACACACAGGCTGAGGGATACTGTGGAAGAGGGGTCATAAAGATAATAAGAAATTGAAACTTTTACCAAAACATTGAAAATGATGTGCAGTAACACCCTCTGAATATGCTGGAGCAGCTACAGCTGCCTGCATAAAACCAAGCCAGTCAGCAACACACCCGCATGGAAAGTGAAGGAGTTCGCAAGGCTCCGCCCCTAGAAGGCTCCGCCCCTACCTGAGGACCCAGGCTGCTAAAGATAACTAAGGGAAAGAGAACTTTCTGCCTTTCTGACCCCTCTCCCATGATATTCCCCGAGTCTTTGTCCTTCTGTTTCTCTCTCTCTCTCTCTCTCTCTCTCTCTCTCTCTCTCTCTCTCTCTCTCTCTCTCTCTCTCTCTCTTTGTATGTGTGTGAAAACTGTCTCATTTAGGCTGAGCTCGCCACAGCCACTCATTAGTGTGACCAGAGGTAGGCTTGCCGTGCTCCAGTAAATGGGATCCTACATTCATATGCATGCAGCCATCTCTAATTAGCCTGAGTGAGTTATTTTGAAGGAAAAGGGAGAAAAAGAAAAAGAGAAATGAAGTTGGGAGGGGAATGAGGGTTCTAGGAGGAGTTCAGGGTGGAAACAGGCAGCAGATAGTATCTACACACATTATATTCTATGAGATTTTTTTCTTTTAAATTTAAAAAAAGAAGCCGGGCGTGGTGGCGCACGCCTTTAATCCCAGCACTCGGGAGGCAGAGGCAGGCGGATTTCTGAGTTCGGATTTCTGAGTTCGAGGCCAGCCTGGTCTACAGAGTGAGTTCCAGGACAGCCAGGGCTATACAGAGAAACCCTGTCTTGAAAAACCAAAAAAAAAAAAAAAGAAAGTAGCCTCAGGCTGCTGAGACGGCTCAGTGGGGAAAAGCATTTACTTCAGAATCCATACTGCCTGCATTCTAGGTCCAGATCCCACAGAAAAGTGGAAAGAGAGAACTGCGCCCACAAATTAACCTCAGTCTCAATGACTCATTCACCTACACATAGATCGTTCATGCACACACCACACAGCTAACAATAATTAATAATAGTTAAAATTAATAAACTCCCTGGGCAGTTTCACCTAGATAAGACAGGAGTGGCAGGGAATGAGGAGGTATTAAGGCATTTTTATACTTCAGAGGATCAAACCCAGGGCCTGGCACATGGAGGAGAGCACTCTATCACTGTCCTACACCTTTAACCCAAGAGTTACTGTTTAATGGGCACTGAGCCGTGAAACTCAATGGTGGGCATGTAAGATCCATCCAGAAATACTCCTATTTCAAACACGGGCTGTTCGTGCACCCCACGAATCACCGAGACCTATCTTGATGCAAAAAAGCATGAGGATTTTTAATCGGAGCTCCGGGACGACCCATATCCCACGCAGGGGACAGGGGGATCGACCTCGTGGCTGGAAAATCAGGAGCTTTTATAACAATGGGGTAGG
>LR755129.1:3050662-3082423 GCA_902729485.2 Mus minutoides
TGGCTGGAAAATCAGGAGCTTTTATAACAATGGGGTAGGGGGTTGGGGGAAATTGGCGCGGTTTCACACTATCGGCTAGTTCAAACACCAGCAAGAGTCCCCAGGTAGCAGCTATCCCGCAGGGGGTTTTCCTGAGTCAGTGGAGGCCAAGCCAAATGGCCCATTACTCTCTTTGCATACCTTTTTATCTCTATAACCGTCAACAACTTTGTTTACTTGCCTGTACCTGCCTCAGGTTTTCTGCTGTTTAAACCATAGGCCTCGTATATTATTTTCTTTCAGGCACAACTGTGAACTGTAAGGTAGTTAGGGCTGCCCCATGAATATAATTAATTTTCTGAACTGTACATTTAAATGACCAAGATGGTACATTTAAGCTGAGTGTGGGATTGGAGAGTTATTTGCATCTTGCAAATAAATACCACATAAACGTTGTTCTAAACAACAGGGGTGCAAAGAGAACAGGTTAACTAGCAGCCTCCACTTTCAGAGAACCTAAACCATGCAGTGCTCTGTGGCTACCTCGGAGCATCTCTTGGGAATGATAGCATGTTTTGGAACTAGAGGCGGGGGCAACCCAGCATTTGGGTGTGCGAGCTACCTCCAAGCTGTGCATCTCACAGTGGTTAGCTTACAGTGTGTGGATTTTGCTTCATCCAAATAAATTTTTAAAAAAAAATAACACACAAGGCATATAGCCTGAAGGTAAAACAACAACAACAACAACAATCAATCAATCAATAAAACAAAACCCTTCCTACCTAGATCATTTCTCCCCAGCTCCTTTGCAATTCCTTGCATTTTGTTCATGGTTCAGCACCCCACTTGAGCTGAATGAATCAGATAATTTATTTCACCATCAAAGGAACTCCCTCTCTGCCCCGTATGGCATCAAATCCCAGAAATCGTACATGGAAACCCTCTCTCATTCACTCACTTATTCACTCATTATGTCTACTCTGTGTCAGACAAACTTGAATGACATGTTGGCTCTGCTCTGGTCAACCAAGGAGCGTTTGCATGTGGCGCCTGCACACTGGTCGCTGCTCAGGGACCTACCTCTTCACCAGCCACTCTCACCATCTTCTCTGCTCAGTTTAAGTTTCTTCCAAGGGGGGGGGGTCCTGATTTGCCTCCACCCCTAGCCCAAAAGCTATTCAAGAAATCCTTATTTCCATCCTTCCTACATGTGTATGGGTTTTAATTTATGTTTATATAACTATATATATTTAATATCTGTAATCTCCCCTAACCTTTAAGCTTCGTGAAAATAGTGCCAACGTCTTTTGACCCTCACTGTGCCTCACTCTGCCCAGGCCTCACTGTGCCCAGGCCTAGGGCTAACACACAGTAGTTCTCAGTAAACGTTACCTAAGAGAACGAAGGATACAAATGACATAGACAGTCACAATGGCTGTAAAGTAAGTCTGACCCAGTCCCTTTACAGAAGATGGTGAGTGACAAGAGGGAAAGGGACAGCGACCAAGGATCAGCAGGGGTTCCTAAAGGAGCATGGCTGGAGGGAAGACTTGAAAGCCTGTTTGGAAACTAGAAGTACCTGTGGTCTGCATGGCTGGACACAAGAGCAGGAGATGGGACAGAGGGGGTGGGCAGGCAAAGGATCACAGAGGACCATGTGCAGTAAGTGAGGCATGCTTGGGCCCATTCCATAAACTGAGGGGAACCAATAAAGCCAGATTCCTAACTTTAACCCTCAGTCTCCTCAGAGGTCGGCTTCAAACACCCATTAACTCGCTAAAGTTATACACACACAGTGGTCAGGTCTGTGTTTTCCAGAAGAGAGGACCCATGACTCTCAGCAGATCCTCAGACGGCAAAGTTAAGACCCACCAGCGAAACTGCAGCACTCACTTGCTAGTAAAGAGCACTGGCTGCTCTTCCGGAGCGTGACTCCCAGCAACCCACATGGCTGCTCACAACCATCTGTAACTCCAGTTCTAGGGGACCTGGTACCCTCTTCTGACCTCTAAAGGTACCAGGCACTCACATGGTGCAGACACACATGCAAGCATAACACCCATACACAGAAAAAAGAAAATTTAAATAAAGCTTTATAATGCAAGATAAATGTCTATAGACTACTGATGATGAAAACAACATTATACATCACCATCTACTTAAACAATGAAAAAAGAGGGCTGGAGAGATGGCTCAGTGGTTAAGAGCACTGACTGCTCTTCCAGAGGTCCTGAATTCAATACCCAGCAACCACACGGTGGCTCACAACCATCTGTAATGGGTTCCGTGCCTTCTTCTGGTGTGTCTGAAGAGAGCAGTAGTATACTCATATACAATAAACAAACAAACAAACAAACAAATAAACAAATGTTTAAAAGAAAAAAGACGCTGGAGAGATGGCTCAGTGGTTAAGAGCACTGACTGCTTTTCCAAAGGTCCTGAGTTCAAATCCCAGCAACCACATAGTGGCTCACAACCATCTGTAATGAGATCTGTCGCCCCCTTCTGGTGTGTCAGAAGACAGCTACAGTGTACTTATATATTAAAAAAAAAATCCATCACCTATTTGACCACAACTCCTGTAAAATAATCCCACCCCACTTTGATCCATGGCTTTCACAGTACTCCCAATAAAGCGTGAGTTTCTCGTTTCTTTGATTGCTGCCTTCCCCTGTTCAAAGGGGAGCTCCACCAAAGTAGGCTTTGCTTCTTTTGCTTCTTTTGCTTCTTTTGCTTCTTTTGCTTCTTTTGCTTCTTTTGCTTCTTTTGCTTCTTTTGCTCTCTGCTTTATCTCCCGTGTGTACTACACAAGGCCTTGACAACTCTTAAAAGTCAACAAATACTTACTATCTATGTAAATTTTATTACAGTTTTCCCTTCACTCAAAATAAAAGCATAACATTTGACATTCTAACAAGTTTTAGACACAGGCTTCAGTTTGTGCTGTGCTACCTCGCCAAAATGTTCTGCAGAACGCCTTTCTTCCCACAGCTCAGTCTCTTTACTTCTGCCCTGGGGTCTATTCAGGACAAAGCTCCACAGCCTTGCAGTTCCTTTATCTCCATTCTTCTAGTGAGTGTACAGTCCTCACTACCATATGGGCCCAGAATCCCCTGTGACTCAAGCTCCTGGATGTTCCTTGACCAGATTTTCACTTTTCTGGCTAGAGTTCTGACTCTCTTCTCGTGCTTGAGACTGAATGTGGTTTCAACTTGAGCTACCTCCTTCTTTACTGGCGTTCTTATTTGGGGAAATTCTCTTCCTCCTGACTAGCAACACCCCAGAGTTCTAGTGCACAGTCCTTTTATTGATTGCTGCCAATTGTGACCGTGAACTAACACAGAATTACTCATCTCTGTAAACATTGTGAAACACCCTCCAGCTCAGTGCAGCTGCCATCGTTACAGTAACATTAAAGTGATACATGGCCCCACCCTCCCTGCCTCATCTGCCTCTGTTGCCCTGGTACTCGTTATAGTAACATTAAAGTGATACACAGCCCAGCCTGTCCCTGCCTCATCTGCCTTTGTTGCCCCTGGCACCAGGATTCTCCTTTCTGACCGGATGAATTTGAGTATTCCAGATACCTCGTATAAATAGACTCTATAGTACTTGTCGTTTGTGTCTGGTTTGTTTTACTTAATACAAAGCCCCTCAGGTTCAGTCACATTATAATATTTGTCAGGACCTTCTTTCTTTCTAAGGATGAATGACATTTACTGTATGTATAGCTCACACCTTGTTTATCCCTTCCTTTACTTATCAGCACTTAGCGTCCATCTTTTGATTTGTTGTGATTGACTCAGCTATGAGCGTGACTATGGAAATATTCTAATAGTTTTTAATAGAGCGGTCCCTATAACTGTGGTAAAGGACAGGCTTAGTGTGGGGGGGGGCACTGACTTCAATCCTTGACACCAATAGAGAAAAAAGAGAAACCAGAGAATGGTGGGTAACTGAATAGATGTGTGAGTGTACATATAAATGACAGACAAACAGAATAAAGGAAGATAAATATGGTAATAGAAGATAGATGATGGATGGTGGGTGAAGAAAACTAAAATTGTGTGAGCTGAGAGTCGGGAAGGGTGCTCCCTGTCTTAACTGTTTCACATGCAGGGCACTTGAGTCAGCAGATACTGGGAAGAGAGAGTTATCTGATTGCAGCAACGGCAGTGCAACTGAAATACAGGGAGTTCCAAAATGCTTACGAAGATGAGCAAGTCTGTGTTAGCTCACAATCCCATTAGGCATGAATTCAAGATGCTGATGACTAAGGAGAGCGGGGTTTCCCCAAACAGGAACCCTGGTAGAGGGGGAAATGGTTCACATTGAGCGAAACCACGTTCAGTGTCAAATACAGAAGAGCCAGAATATCAGCCAAAGCGTGGAAGCAGGGTTAATTAAAATGCAAGAGCTTGAGTCACAGAGGAAACTGGCCATAAATGGGTCCAAACTCAAGTGTGTAGACAGACAGGCTTCAGCCTACCTAGCATGTTCAAGGCCCTGGGTTTGATACCTAGCACTGAGAAAGAGGGAGAGACAGACAAACAGGCAGGCAGGCAGGCAGGCAGACAGACAGACAGACAGACAGACAGACACACACACACACACACACACACAGACATACACACAGACACAGACTCAGACAGACAGACAGACAGACAGACAGACAGATAAAGACAGGGACACGAGAGAGAGAGAGAGAGAGAGAGAGAGAGAGAGAGAGAGAGAGAGATTTCCAGCCATTGGGTTTGTCCATTTACAATCCTCCCATTCAAGTCAACTATAGGGCCCAATGCCATAATAAAAGGAATAAAAGTTAAGAATTTCATTCATATAAAATGGAACACAAATAGCACGGCAGGCAAGCATACTAAAGCCACCAAACTCTCTAATAAGATGAATACAAATCAGAACCTCACTGAGAGGTTACCCTGTGTAGGTCTGGGAACTCCTTCTTAACCTGATAGTGCATTGTGAGAAGCATACACTGAGTCCCTGTGGCCAGAGCAGAAGTTGGTGCTAACTGTAAATCCAGAGCATCTGTGGACAGAAAGAGACAATAGGCAGCATCCCTACATACAAAGGTTTGTTTTACATGTGACTACGGAGGCCTGAAGAGGTGGCGCCGTGCTTAAGAACACATGCTGCTGTTGCAGGGAGCCTAGCTTCTGTCAGGAAGCTCTGTGCTGACTGTAGCTACAGCTCCAAGGGACATGACACTTTCTGGTCCCTTTGAGCCATGGCACACACACAGAGAGACATACACATAAATAAAAAATAATAAAGTAATCAAGGATTCTGAGAGACATACACATAAATAAAAAATAATAAAGTAAACAAGGATTCTAAATGCACAGAGATCTCTTTAAACCCATTAGGTTAGCAGCTTGATGAAGAGGTAGTGGAAAGGTCTGCAGAGCTGCTTCACCAAAAAATACAAACAGTGGCCAATAAGCATATGAAAAAGATTAAGCATCCCCGTCATCAGAAAACTGCAAACTTAGAACAATAAATCCTGCTACTCACTTTTAGGATGGCCAGCAGGTGATCAAACTGCTAAAAATATTAGATACTGGCGAGGCTGTGGATAAATGGTATTCATTAATTGCTAGTAGAAATACAAAATGAGAGCCTAGAGAGATAGTTCAGTGGTTAAGAGCACTTGTTGCTCCTTTAGAGAACCAGGGTTCGGTTCCCAACACCTATATTGTGGCCATGACCATTATGATCATGACCCCAATTTCAGGGGATCTGACAGCTCTAGGCTCTGGGTGTATCAGTTATGCACGTGGTTCACAGACATACATGCCTGCCAAACACCCATACATATAAACTAAATAAATCTCTTTTAAAATGATGTAGCTATTAAATTGGTTATTGCAAAATACTGATATTTGGCTATAGCATGTGCAAATTCTTTAGGCAAAATTGATAATCATTACCCAAAAGACATTGTTACAATTTGCTTCTATGCATGCCTTTGTATTTCCTATAAACTTAACACATGCAGCCCATAGACAAGGCACTTACTGTATTTACAGATGGCTCATTTAATGGGAAGGCAGCATATGTGACTGGATCACATATTCATTCTCTTGAGTTTCCCCCTGCTTCAGCACAAATAATTGAACTATGTGATGTAGCTGCTGTTTCACTTTGAATTTAAATCTGAATTTACAGATTATGAATTTAAAGAATGCTGCTCCACTAAGCTTTGATGCTGCATATACTGCTGGTAGGATTTTTCATGGCCTGAAGTCAGTATTTCCATCCTGGTCAAGCTTAAAGAACAGCATATATGGCTTGATTATGCTAGCCCTTCTTGTCCTAGGAATACTCTTATTCCTGCCCATCATGTTAAAGCTTGCCTTTAACAGCATGAACACGGTAGCGGCCCAAGTACATGGCTTGAAACTAAGAATGAACCTTCAAACAGAGTTATCAAATTAACAGGCTAGTAAGCCAAGGATGGGTAAGATTCTGCACAAGGACCTTGCTAACCTAAGACAGAGGCATGTGCCAAAAGGCCATGTTTGTTTATAACAAACACTAAAAGGCCATGTTTGTTCATATAATACAAACAAGCTGCGCATGTCTTGAGAACAGGTAAAGAAGGTATTTTTATCAGAACAACCTAAGACAGGCTCAGCCTTGTTTATTAAAAAGGGGGAGATGTGGAAAGCCTTTTGGGGTACCGCTTGGCAGGAGTCTGACATTGGTTAAGGACAAAGAAGTAAGCTCAGGCAGGAATCTGAAATTAGGGCAAGACTTTACCCTGTGATAGGGAAGTAGGATAAGGCAGGAATTTTAGTCTTAGGTGGAACTAGGCCTCCGAAGACAAGATTTTTGGGCTTGGATGAGGAAGTGGACTCAAGTGTTTCAGTCATTATGATAAGCCCTTTGTAACAACTATCAGGAGTGATCCCAGGACTTCACTGGTTGCTTTGTTAGTAGCTCCTTATCCTACTGCTGCTTTGTTCCTTATTGTATGGCTTGCCCAAAGTACTCGCATGTTATTAAAGTGGTATAAAAAGCGGGTTGAAAAATAAAAAATTTGCCTTCAGTCTCAGACTTGACTGGGGTCACGCTAAAAAAAAAAAAGAAAAGAAAAGATGCAGCTACTTCAAATCAAACTGTCACTGTTTCTGAAATAGTTAAACACATAGTCTTACCATAAAAACCAAGTCAGTCTCTTAATATTTACCCAAACAAGGTGAAGAACGTGAGAAGAAGAAGAAGAAGAAGAAGAAGAAGAAGAAGAAGAAGAAGAAGAAGAAGAAGAAGAAGAAGAAGAAGAAGAAGTAGTCGTCCTGGGGCAAAAAATGGCTCAGCAATTAGAGCACTTTTAACAGGAGGACCTGGGTTCAATTCCTAACCCACTTGGTAGTTTGCAACTGCCTGTAACTCTAGTCTTCTTCTCTGGCCGTTGTAGGCTCCTGAACACATGTGGCACAGATATACATAACATAAAATAAAAACAAATAAGTAAATTGGTTGTGTTTTCCTGCTCAAGACTGGGATGTGGCTCGGTGGTACAGTTCTTGCCATGGGGCATGAACCTCTGAGCCTGATCCTCAGGACTGACAGAAAAAAAGGAAAAGCTGCATATAGATATTTATAGCCACGTTCTTCATAACTGCCAGGTTCAAAGCTACCAAGTTGTTTTCCAATAGGTGAATAAATAAGCAAACTGCAGCACATTCATACGATGGAGTGCTATTTAAATATCAGAGAACACAGAGAAATCTTAAATTATACAGCAGGCCATGAGGATGGCTCTGTGGGTAAGAGTGGCTTGCTGCTAAGCCTAACAACCTGTGTTTGATTCTCAGGGTCCACATGGTGGAAGTAGAGAACCAGCTCCTAAAAGTTGTCATCCTCTGACCTCCACATGTGTATGTACCATAGCGCATGTGTACACACACACACTCACACACTCACTCTAAATAAATGAAAATGTTACTTTAGCCAGGCTTGATGACACATGCCTTTAATCCCAGCATTCTGGAGACAGAGGCGCGTGGATCTCTGTGATCTTGAGGCCAGCCTTGTCTACCTTGCAAACTCCAAAGCAGTCAAGCTACACAGAAAGAGCTTGTTGCACATTTTAATTAATGAGTCAATTAATTTTAATGCACAGTACTACATGGGAAAGCCGATCTGGAAAGGGTACATGTATGCGGCTGCATTTGTGTCACCCGGGGGCAGGACAAAGCTCTGAAGGCAACAGGGTGTCCAGGAGGCTTCCAGCAGAGAGAAAGGAACACGGGGTGTATAAGAGAGTGAAATTAGACTGTGTGTCTAATATAGAGATACATTATCATACACTTGGCAAAACCCTTAGAATGTACTTCACAGATAGTGAACCCTAATATAAACTATGGACTTTGATTAATAAGGAGGTTATCATCCAAGACTAGTGTTCCGATCCAGTGTGTGATGTTGGGTGTGTTTGGTTCAGGGTGTTATAGGAACGCTCTGTACTTTCTACCCCATTTTACTATGAGCCTAAAATTACAAAATAATTATGTATACACATCATTTGATCCAGCAATGTATCTCTAAAAATTTTATAGCATAATATATATAGGCTGCTAAAAAGGGAAAATGATCTATATTTAGATATATTTATTATGGGACTATTCTGAACTGAAAATTATATGATGTGGCATAAATGTCTATCTATAAAGCACTGGTATATATACAGAGATATACAGAGACATACATGTGTGCATATATGGCATGTCCACTCAATGGAATATTACTATGTAGCTAATTATTTTTTAAAAAAGAAAACTCTTGTGTGACAGGTACAACAACCAACAGCCTGAGAATTAGCCTCATATTTAAGTTAAGAACACACAAAAATCAACACAAATGGGACTGTATACAAGCAAGTATTTTAAAGCCCTTAAAAATACATGCCCATATACACACATAGACATAGCAGCATAAGACACAAGATCTGAGGCACAGAGCCTCCTCTTCCAAACTGACTTCATCTTAGTGAATGGTGAATTACATAATGATCCAAAATAAAGAATGCTAAAATCTTTGACTTGGAGTAATTCTATCATTGGAGAAGGGTCTGCTACTCAGCCGTCCAGCTTCAAGTTAGTTTGAGTGGAACAAGAAGCTTCTCAGAAATGTTGATAGAAGAGGGAGATGGGTCAAGATGGTGCTCAGAAAGAGTAGAGAAAACAATTTAATATGGGCTGTGGACCCCACCACAAATCAGGGTCTCCTTGCTTGTGGAAGACTTCATGGAAGCCTTCACAAGGCCTCTTTCTCTGAGCTTGAGCCAGCAGATGTCCTGACTCACATTCTACCTCCTTCTACTTCTTGAGAAAGTAGGAGGCTAGAGAGCTTCCTCGGGTGCAAAGTATACTCCGAAGTCACTGTTCATGTGAGAGAAATGTGGCCACCACAGGGCAAAGGCCTCTCTCTTTAAACTATAATGGTCATTAACACTGTGTTTGCCACTACACAGCACTGATTCTGGAAGACTGCTGCGCCTTCTTGACTACAGAAGGCCTCTGTCAGTGACCTTGTGGGCCAGGTCCTTCAACGCCTAAAGAAAGCACATGGCAGGTTGTAGATTCACGTGGCTTTTAGCAATAGCAGGCTCCCTGTGCTGACTGGCACTAAGAGCATCTAACACACCCATTCATTCTCCACTCAGAAAATTGAGGTCCAAAGGGTAAGACTGGCTTGTCTAAGGTCATTGCCTGGCCTCTGAGCAAGTAATCCCATGGTCTCCTACAAACAAAAACATTGCTTCAGGTAACTCTTAGAATTTCTTGTAAAGTTTAATCTATGTCTAGCCTTCGACTTATCAATTCCATGCCTAAGTATTTAAGGTAAATGAAGACATAATAATACATTTGTATAGAAATACTCATACACAAAGTTTATGTCAGCTCTAGTCACAACAACCAGAAGCTAGGTAGAACCCAATGCCTGCTAACAGATAAACAGATGAAAAAGAATTGTCACAAGGGGGTTTGGTGGGACACACCTGTCACCCCACACTTGAGAAACTGAGGCAGCAGGATGGCAAGTTGTAGGCCAGCCTAGGCTATGAATGAGACCGTCTCAGAACTAATGCGATCACTCAGTGAGCTACTGTTCATCAATAAAAAAAAAACAAACTATGACAACATATGTCATGGTCAAATCTCACACCAAAGACACAATCATTAAAGGCAGGACAGCAGGGGCTGGAGAGATGGCTCAGCAGTTAAGAGCACTGACTGTTCTTCCAAAGGTCCTGAGTTCAAATCCCAGCAACCACACACCAATTTCACAGAAGAAATGTGAATGAGTTCCCACCAAGGGCTAGAGAGTTAAAAGCACCTGAGGCCTTTTCAGAAGATCTGAGTTCAAGTTCCAACATCCACATAAGGTGGCTCACAACTACCTGTTTCCAGGTAATCCGATACCTCTGGCTTCTGCAGGTACCTGCACTCATGTGCACATATCCACACAGAGACACATAACTTTAAATACATACATACATACATACATACATACATACATACATACATGCATATATGCATGCATGCATACAGCTCATGTAAGAGGATATGCTCTATTGCTGTATTTATGTATAGCTCCCCAGTGGTCAGAATTACTCTGTGGAGTTCTCCACTGCAAATTTCCCAGTCTCGTGCCCATCCCTGTAGCAGATCACTTGCAGGAACTTGTCATCACACCCTACCTCCAATTCCTGGGGGCTCTGCTTTCCTCCTTCCTGTGGACCGCTCGGACACCCTCCTTAGTCCATCTCCACTCCCTCCTGTCAGTCCCTGATACCTACAAACAAGTTCTACTCAGGATGACCATTGGCCACATGTAGCAGGGACTCAGGAAGACTCCCAGCCAGGACATCCACATTCACCACCCTTTCCTGACATCCAGATAGGGGATCCCCAAGAGAAACCAATGAAAGAAACACCCACCCAACCGATGTAAGACCAGGTATCAGCACCTAGACTCACAATCATATCCAACTCCAGATTTCCAGTGAAAAGACACAATCATTAAAGGCAGGACAGCAGGGGCTGGAGAGATGGCTCAGCGGTTAAGAGCACTGACTGTTCTTCCAAAGGTCCTGAGTTCAAATCCCAGCAACCACACAGTGGCTCACAACCATCCATACAACTACCAGCAAGTCCAAAGGGAGGAAAACCCACACCATAGCAACAATAGACCAGCAAGTCCAAAGGGAGGAAAACCCACACCATAGCAACAATAGACCAGCAAGTCCAAAGGGAGGAAAACCCACACTATAGCAACAATAGAGGCAATTTACAGCAAGCCCATTATAGCTAACATCAACTCAAATTGAAACAAACTCAAAGCAATTCCACTAAAATAGGAAACAAGATTGCCGGCTCTCTCCATACCTATTCAGTATGGTACTTGAAGTTTTAGCTAGAGCAATAAGACAACTCAAGGATTTCCAGGGGATCCAAAGAAGCAGTCAATGTACATTTGTTTGCAGATGATATGATAGTATGCATAAGTGACCCTAAAAATTTCACCGGAAAATTCCTACAGATTATAAATTATAAACAATTCCAAAAAAGTAACAAGATGCAAACTCACAGAAATCATTAGCCTCCTCTATACAAAAGACAAAAGGACTGAGAAATAACACCTTTCACAATAAAGCCAAACACACACACACACAGAGAGAGAGAGAGAGAGAGAGAGAGAGAGAGAGAGAGGTATATATATCTTGGGGAAACTCTAACCAAGCAAGTGAAGGACTTGAATGATAAAAAAATTTTAAGACATTAGAGAAGATATCAGAAGACGGAAAGCTCTCTCATGTTCATGGATCAGAAGGTAAATAAAGGAAAAATTGTTATCCTGCCAAAAGCAATCTATAGATTCAATGCAATCCTCATCAAATTCCAACACAATTCTTCACAGAACTTGAAAGGACAACATTCAGCTTATATTGAAACACAAGAAAATCAGAATAGCTAAAAACACTCCTGAGTGATGAAAGAACTGCTAGAGGTGCCAGCATTCCCAATCACAAACTGTACTAACGAACAATAGCAATGGTAACGAAGCACTGCATTAGCACAAAACAGACAGATTGGTTAATTAAATACAATCAAAGACCCAGAAAAAGGTCCTCAGACCTATGTTCACCTGAATTTTGGTAAGGAAGCCAGAAATACATTCTAGAAAAAAGATAGCATCTTCAATAAATGGTACTGTTCAAACTGGATGAATAAGAATGTAGAAGAATATAAATAGATCCATTCTTATCATCCTACACAAAACTCAACTCCAAATGGATCAAAGACCTCACATAAGACTGGATACACTGAATCTGGCTGAAGAGAAAGTGGAGAATAGTTTTGGGCTCACTGCATGGGAAAAGACTTTCTCAACAGAACACCGTTAGCACAGGTACTAAGAACACCAATTAATAAATGAAACCTTGTGAAACTGTAAGCTTCCGTATGGCAAAGGACACCATCATTTGGATGAAGTGGCAGGCTACAGAATAGGGAAATATTTTTACCAAGTATGTATCCTACAGAGAGTTAATATCCAAAATATATAAAGAACTCATAAAACTGGTCATCAAGAAAACAAAAGAGAAAAATATCATTAAAAAATAGGTTACAGAGCTGGGCATGGTGGCGCACGCCTTTAATCCCAGCACTCGGGAGGCAGAGGCAGGCGGATTTCTGAGTTTGAGGCCAGCCTGGTCTACAAAGTGAGTTCCAGGACAGCCAGGGCTATACAGAGAAACCCTGTCTCGAAAAACCAAAAAAATAAAAAAAATTAATTAATTAATTAAAAATGGGTTACAGATCTAAACAGAATTCTCAGAAGAGGAAACTCAAATGGCTAAGAAACATTTAAAGAAATAGTCAACATCCTTACTCATCAGGAAATGCAAATCAAAACTGCTTGGAAATTTCACCTTACACCAATCAGAATGTCCAAAATCAATTTAAAAAACAAAAATGACAGCTCATTCTGGCAAGGATGTGAACCCTGGGCAACACCTCTCCACTGCTGGCTGGAGCGCAACATACAGACACCGTGCAAAACAACGCAATGTGATGATTCATTACAAAAACAAGAAATGCTCTGCCTCCAGATCCAGCCTAGCCACTCTTAGGCACATGCACAAAGGATGCTTCGTCCTACTACAGACACACTTGCCCAACTGTGTTTGTTACCACTCTACTCATAATAGCCAGAAATTGGAAACAACACAGATGTCCATCAATGAATGAATGAATAAAGAAAACGTAGTCCGTTTACAGAGTGGAATATTACTAAGCTCCCCTTTTTAATGAAATCATGAAAATTGCAGGTAAATGGATAGAACTAAAAGAATAATCAACCTGAGTAAGGTGACTCAGACCATATATATATATATATATATATATATATATATATATATATATATGTATAGATATTATGTGTAGATATTAGCTGTTAAATTATTGACAGGCAAGTTACAATCTATATAACCACAGAATCTAGGCAGAGAGTAAGGGACTAGCAGGGAGGGGTACTCATCATATCAATAGAAACCCTAATCAGGACAGCAAGCATGAGGGGCAGTTGAAACTTCTGGTACCAATAATGGGTTAATTCTTGGCCAAAGGGTCCCCATGGGAACCCCCAAACAACAACCCAGGCTATTTCCAAGGTTATTGATGGCTCTCCACCAACTGCCAGAAAGGCCCTATTGCAGAAACAATCCTTATACAACTCACTGAGCATGGACAAGTCAAGCTGGAGCCTACCTAGAACCTTCACCATAGTGTTTGTCCGTGGTGCTAAAATTATTCTGCACACTGCCAAGGGAAAAGGTAAACACCAAGCTAGCTACAACCCTTAGATCTACGATGATAACCTGCCTGCAAGATGCACCAGTGCAATGACGACACACAGCTTGTGAGGGTAGCCAGCCACTGTCTGATTGGGGGTAGAGCCCACTCCATGAGATGGAACCTCCCCAGAATTGCTCAGGTGACCAAGAGCCTGAGATTAAATAGGCCAGGAAGCAGGAAAACCAAATACTGACTGTGTAAGTAAGTCACCCTGGTCAGCTCCCTGCCTGTGTAAGTAACCTTGGTGAGTTAGGCTCACTGTGGTCATTTCTTTGGTGTGCAGTCAGTGCCCTTCAGGGGTGTCTTAGTGGGTTTCTATTTCTGCACAAACATAACCAAGAAGCAGGTTGGGGAGGAAAGGGTTTATTTGGTTTACACTTCCACATTGCTGTTCATCACCAAGGTAGTCAGGACTGGAACTCAAGCAGGTCAGGAAGCAGGAGCTGATGCAGAGGCCATGGAGGGATGTTCCTTACTGGCTTGCTTTCCCTGGCTTGCTCAGCCTGCTCTCTTATAGAACCCAAGACTGCCAGCCCAGAGATGGTCCCACCCACAAGGGCCTTTCCCCATTGATCACTAATTGAGAAAATACCCCACAGCAGGATCTCATGAAGGCATTTCCCCAACTGAAGCTCCTTTCTCTGTGATAACCCAGCTGTGTAAAGTTGACACAAAACTAGCCAGTACAAGGGGTAAGCGATGTATGTTCATATCTAATGAGGAAGCTCACGGAACAGCAAGCACTCTGCCACCAACCTCATCCCCAGCCTGAGAGGGTGCTATATACTCAGTCATCACAAGTCGGCAAATTGTACAGGCAAAGTCTGTTACCTGCCTGTGTGCCCTCAGAATACCTTATTACATACCTCATCAAGACTTCTTCTTGAGGAAACTAGCCCTTATATTTACATTGCTCTTTGTGTTATAAGACATGTTTCATCAGTTAGAGGAGAAAAATCATCCCTCCTCGCTCTAGTCCCTGGTTTCATTTTGTTTTGTTTCATTTTGTTTCATTTTGTTTTGTTTTAGTTGGGGTTTTTCTTGTTATTGTTTGGTCGGTTTGGTTTTGGATTTTTTTTTTTTTTTTGGTTTTTCAAGACAGAACTGTCCTAAAACTTGCTCTGAAGACCAGGCTGGCCTTGAACTCAGAGATCTTCCTGTCTCTGCCTTTGGAATGCTAAGATTAAAGGCATGCACCACCATGCCCAGCTGTTAAGATTTATGCTTATCTTGTTTCCTTCCCTGGTCTTCTTCCTGCCTTTTGCAGTCCCTGCCTGCTTGCTCCTGTCCTACCAGGTCTCTGCCCACCCTATCCTTCTTCCCTCTGGCTCCCTGCCCCTCCAGTTTGCCTGATGATCTATTTTGTTTCCTTTTGTGTTTCTTTTTCTGTTTTGAGTATCTTTCTTTGAAGGTTTCTGTAGCCGGCTCCAGTGTAAATTCCCCTCACCCTTGGGAAATCACTACTTTGTTTTGGGGAGTTTGGGGGTGTTTTTGTTTTTCAGGAGTTTTCTGTTTTGTTTTGTTTTTTCTTTACCTTTTTTTCCCTTTTATTTGGAGGGAATGGGAGGAAGTGGGAACAGGGTGGTGGGGGTGGCTTTTGTTTATTTTTTAACTCATTTCCAGGGGGTGGGATTTTAAAAAAAAAAAGTGTCATGAATAAAGTTGTTTTATGAAAAAAAAAAAGATTTATGCTTATCGTTAGCTATGTGCATATACTGTGTTGGTGAACCCCATGAGTGCAGTGTCTATGGAGGTCAGAGATATACAGGAAGCCCCTGCAGCGGGTGTTACAGGTGGTGTGAGCCACCCAGTGTGGCTTGGAATCAAATCTGGATGCTCTTCAAGAATAGTGGGTGCTGTCTCTGCAGCCCCCTTCCCCTAGCTCTTACGTGGGCTCTTCAGCTGGTTCTAGAGACCAAAGAAAAACAGATTGGTAGCAAGAGAAAAGCATACAGGTTTTAATTTCACATGCACCCAGGGACTCACATAAAGCTGTGAAGATACGAAGAAATGAGAGTAAGATGCTTCTGGGCTTTTTTGCATAAAGACCTACACACTTGTGAATGGATCTTTGGTCTAGGAGCCATAAATTCTAGGACACTGCTAGAACATGCATGGTGGGCTAGAACATGTAAATTAGCCAGATTAAAGTTACTTCAATGAATTTGTTCAGGTTCATTGCAGCACCAACTCCCAGTCTCAGTGATAAGGACTATTCTCTTGCTCTGGGACATGGGGTAGAGGTGCCCCTCACGAAGACACCATCATGGCCAGCTACTTGCAGGAAGAGACAGAGCACATGATTCTTCTGCCACTGTGGTTTCTTCTTTTTGAAAGAATCCATGTACCCCATGGGTACATGCTGAGCTGAGACAACCCTCACCTCCTTCACACAAGCACAACCTTCACACAGCACAACTGTCATTGTGCTTTTGCTTTTATGATTCTAGGGAAGAAGCCAAGACTGTGTGTGTGTGTGTGAGTGTGTGTGTGTGTGTGTGTGTGTGTGTGTGTGTGTGTGTTGAACACTGCTCCACCAGCAAGCTACACATAGCACTTGAGACAACTTTAACAGCCACTCTGTGAAGTCAGGGAGGCACAGAGGGGATAATGTTTCCAGTTTACAGAGAACACTGAATGAGTCTGGGCTTTCAGAAGGCAGGCTGCAGAGAAATACTCAAAGGAAGATATTTTAAAAGGAAATCAATTGTTCTAAAAGTAAGGAGAGAAGGTAGCTAGAGTACCCCCGCTCCCCCAAATGCTGTGGAGCTCATTCGCAAGGCTGTGTTTTATAAAACAGGGTGCATGAGAAGGATTGTCTTTGGAAGCCCCTCACTAACGCCCATATGACATGAACGTGGCGAAAAGCTCTGTGGGGTTTTGACAATGTGGGAGTGGGGTGCGGGATTTTAGGGTTGGTAACACCAGGACAACGCCAAAGTGATGGAGGAAAGGAAGGAAGTATACGGAATAACGATGCTGGTGCAGGAAAGAGAGCAAATCCATTTCAGGACCTTGCACCAAAGCTCCCCCTTAGGCCAAGGCAATGACTGTCTGAGATGCATTAAAGAAATAGTAAAAGAGCTATCACGAATCTGTCATTCCCTATCTGTCATTTATTGAGCACATCAGTAATTGCTTGATAAGCATTATCTCTTATAGACCCTGCAGCACCCTGGGACACAGGAATAAGCCCTATTACATGATGACTCTGATCAGAGGCCCAGAAACCACGTGCTCATTCATCAGAAGGCTCATAACTCAGGAGATAGCCTGAGCCACTCCAGTGATACTCCAGTCTTTAGATAAGGAAACTAAGTATTGGCTCAGGTCATGTCATTACTGAAGGCAGGACTAGAATTTGAACCATTGCACTTACAGAGCGTGTCCGACAGGACAAAGAAGGAAACAAAAGCCATCCCCTGGGAAGAAATTCAAAGTCTTGGCTTCCAGTCCAGCTCCACCCTGACTCAGGGTCACCCTGAGTAGTCCTCTCCCTTCTCTGGTCACTGCCCTTCTTGAACCATGTGCTTCTCAGGACCTGACTCCACCACCAGCATCCTTATCCCTTGGTCTATGAGCCTCTGTCATTCCCGCAGGGTCCTGAAGCACACGATGAGTTCCTATTCCCACACTGCCTCTTGTGCCAGGCTTAAGTGTTGACTGGAACCCAGGTCTGTAGGTAGAGCAGCCTACTGGAGACTCTAGAAAACTTTGTTCAGGCTTCTTGGCCCATGATGTGAGCCTTATTACATAATGACTCTGGTACTACCAGAGGCCAAGGAAGCATGTACTCACTTCTCAGAAGGCTCGTAATTCAGCAGATAGCATAAGTCACTCCAGGATACTTCCACTAGGGGAAAAGAAACTGTTTAAGGAAGAGGGTGTGTAGACCTGTTGTCTGACTCGCAGATCACTGGGGTCACAGTAATCTCAGCTCCGTGGTGACTTCAGAGCATCTCAGAGCGGAAGCCTACAAGTCGGCTTCTAACTACAGAAAGCAGCTTGCCTCTCTCTCCACATCTACGCAACCTGAAACTAGAGTTGCTCGAATGTGAGCTCTGAAAAAGCCACCAGAGACAGGACAGCTCACTCCTTGCCGCTGTAAATGGAAGCTGAGACCAAGTGGAGCCGCGTGACTCAGCTGGAACCGGAACTTAAGGATCATCTCAAGCTACATCTTGAGTCTTGCCCCTCCCCATGGCTCCCCACCATAGAACCCAGTGTATTTTCCTTTGAAAGGCCTCTTCTAGGTGTCCCTCATTGAACCACCACCTCAGATGCTCCCTACCCTGGATCAGGCCACCACATCTTCCCCTGGATTATTACAACAGGCCTGTGGCCCCTCCCTCTTCTTAGTCTTTATTCTCTCAAACCATGCACCATGTCATACTCTGACCCAAGACTGCTCTGCATCTACCAAAGAATGCAAAGACCTCAGCTAGAGTTCTCTGTCACCCGCATCACATCACGTACCCCAGGCCCACTTATCTCCCCATCCCCACATTTCTGCCCTCACCCTTGCAACCTCCCCCCAAAATAACACACACACACACACACACACACACACACACACACACACACACAGAGAGAAAACATCTCATCTTGGAAGCTGTAGTGTGTCACAGTATGACCCATAATATATCCCTCTGTCCAAACATCTTTACTTGCAAACATTCATTGCAATGAGTCAACAGCCTGGTTCAAGACCTCTGGCTTCTGTGACACCATCAATATCGGACGCTCATCAGGACTTTTCCTGGTTATCCTGTTGCTGCCTCGTGTCATGGAAATCCTGCGGCTTTGGATCAGCAGAACTGGACCTTTCATGAGTCCCAACCATTTACAGATGATATAGATTTTGCAGAAGGCCAACTCAGAGCACTACATCTAGGCCTGGATGGGAGCTAAGCTGGTCAGCAAGCCAGCTCTCCTTTATCCACACCACCAGGGTGAACGTTCCAGCGCTGCTCCAGCTAAGCCACCCAGCGCTGCCATGAAGCAGGGTCAGCTCACCTACACTCAAGCCGTAAGGACTGGCTCACCCACACCCATGCCTCCAGGACCAGCTCCAATGTGTTGCCCAGGCTCTGGAGGCCAGCCTTCTCCTGAAACAGGCTAAGACATGTCTCTCTGATGGAAGAATGAAGCCCAGTATTGTTTTCTGTGTCTCAGAATCCCGGAATTGGGATCAACCTCACAGCTGACATGGGAGAAAGGCAGCCAGGGTGGGTGGAGATCAGAGCCATGGGGTTCTCTGCCATAGCTATGGCTGTGACCTGGGGCAGATCTAAGCCCTACCCAAGCTATGTCCCCACGTCAGCTGGCCTCACCCTCTGTAGGTTAGTTACACCAGGTCTCTGAAGCAAGAAAGACTAATTGACTTACCAACACTGTCACACCCTCTCTCTGGGAACTTGGTTCCTTTGTCATACCTCTGTGAGGGATTGGTCCAGACTCTGATGACTTACCTGGCCTCAAACTCTCCCCTCAGAGCACCTTGCACTACTCAAACAAAGCCTGAGCCACGCCAGCGAGTGCACACTTTGTTTCACGGAACATAAACTTGGATTGCCTAATGAGAAACAAATTACACCTAGAAAGAGTCATTTGGGCAACTGGGAAGATACAGCTCAATCAGTAAAATGCCTTGCCAAGGAACTGCAAGCACAAGGAACTGACTTCAATCCCAACATCCACGTAAAAACCTGGCGATTCTTGTAATCCCAGCACTGGGAAGGTGGAGACAAGCGGTTCCCAGGGGCTTGCTGGTCAACCAGCTCAGCCTAACCACAGGAGCGCTGTCCCAAAAATAAAATCTCCTGGGTTATGCTAACCCATCCTGTCACCTCCAGCTCATGGCAGTCCCTGACATCTTCACTGTCAATTGTGACATTAAGATGTTTAACACCCCCCTCACCTCCTTTTTAAAAACTAGAATCAGAGTAGATAGCTTTTTAGATACACTTTTTCCAGTTAGCAATATGCATTTAACCTTCCTCTATGACATTTTAAAGCATTTTTAAAGATTTATTTGTTTGTTTACTTACTCGCTATGTATATATGAATGCACACACATGTCACAACACATATGTGGACATCGAAGACCACGTTTTAGGAGTTGGTTCTCTCCTTCCACCTGTGGGTCCTATGGGTTGGACTCAGGTCGTCAGGCTCGGCAGCAAGTGCCTTACCCCCCTGAGTCTCCTCTATAAATTCTCTTGAATTGATGGACCATTCCCTTTTATACTTAGACAATAGTTATTTTGTGGATCTATGAGTTTACCCATTTACCCATTAACAAGATGGTGTGTTGGTCATGTCTAGCTTTTAGCTGCTGCAGACATTCACTCATGTGACAGTTGTTCAACTCACTCAAATAAATATGGAGTCACGCGCCTACTAGGTGGTTCATTCGACAAGACTGCATCTCACTCCATAGGAAGCTGTTAAACTGTGATCTAAAGCAGCTGTACCATATACAAGAGCTGAAGACATAGCTCAGGGATGCAGAGCTTGCCAGCACGTGCAAGGCCCTGGGCTCAATCCCAGCACCTCAGAATGCCTGTGTTACTTTGCAATCCCCCAGCTAGGGAGACCTTCTGTTGCTCAGCCCCCTTGCTAGCATTTAGTGTTATATGTGTACATTTAGTTTCTTTCTTCTTAAAAATTTTCTTTAAGACTAACTTCTGTCGCCAGGCGTGATGGCGCACGCCTTTAATCCCAGCACTCCGGGAGGCAGAGGCAGGCGGATTTCTGAGTTTGAGGCCAGCCTGGTCTACAGAGTGAGTTCCAGGACAGCCAAAGCTATGCAGAGAAACCCTGTCTCAAAAAAAAAAAAAACAAACAAAAAAAACAAACAAAAAAAAGACTAACTTCTGTCTTTTTAAAGATTTATTTTATGTATGTATGTGCATATATATATATATATATATATATATATATATATATATATATATGTATATATATATATATATATATATATATTCACATGTGTGACGGTGCCCATGGAGGCTTGGAGCTGGCTGGAGTTATAAGTAGTTGTGAGACACCTGACACTGATACTGAGAGTAAACTTAGGTCCTCTGGTTTTGTCAGAACTTACACAACTAAATACTATCAAGGAATGGATTTTCTGTGTGTAAATTTTAAACTATAACAAAATATCTGTGGCCCAAAATAAAGTGTCTTAATAAACAACTATGTCTTTGTCACTTGATAAAAGAAAAATTCCCGACTGAGATAGTTTCAGCATGAGATCACTACCAAGGGAGTTACAGTCTCCCATGTAGAGAAAGAGAGCTAGAAAGAGATGGATAGGTAAGTGGATGAAGGGATAAATGATGAGTAGATAGACCATAGGTAGGTAGGCAGGCAGGCAGGCAGGCAGGTAGGCCTAGGGCAGAGGATAGGATCATCCAAAGGGGAGATAGAATATAGTATTATAAACAGATAAAGGGGGAACTAAAATAGGAATTTTAAATGAGGGGGGAATGGGAGGGCAGAATAAAGGAGAAAGTATGGGGAAAGGCAACTAACACTAAAAGCCTTTTGAAAAGTCAGAAAAACCTACTGCTGTAGAAGTGTCCAAAAATATATGCATATATGAAACAATTTAAATGGAGTCACCATGTAATAGGGGAGACAGTGCCCTAACTTGTCATCTTATGGCACCAAGTCAAATCTTCAATACCAGGAATGGGTTAGAGCTTGTTGAGTTATTGCCAATGTGGTCCCACAGACGACCTTCCAGAGACATCACAGGCTATTGCTAGAGTTATTGGTTACTGTCCACAACCTGGTGGTAAGGCTCTCTGGCTGAAAGTATCACCTATGTCATTAAACATGGAGAAATTAATCTGGTGCCCATCTAGAAGTTTTACCCTGTGGACTATGCATACATGGTGTTGGAAG
Source organism: Mus minutoides (assembly GCA_902729485.2). NCBI lineage: Eukaryota > Metazoa > Chordata > Mammalia > Rodentia > Muridae > Mus > Mus minutoides. The sequence continues at coordinate 3,072,442 of LR755129.1, forward strand.
GTATGCTGCATGCTACTGGAGGAGAAAGATGCTATTATCATCCTGTGGCCTACAACAGCAAACTGCCTTCAAGGTATGGGGGTGCAATGGTGGCACAGTGTCATAGGAGTAACCAATCACTTTTTAAAAAATTGGACATAAGGGCTGGAGAGGTGGCTCAGTGGTTAAAAGCACTGGCTGCTCTTCCAGAGATCCTGGGTTCAATTTCTAGCAACCACATGATGGCTCATAACCATCTGTAATGAGATCTGGTGCCCTCTTCTGGCATGCAGGCATACACACAGGCAGAACATTATATATACATAAGAAATAAATACGTAGTTTTTAAAAATGGGCTTAAGACCCATGCCGTGAGATGGAACACATACCCAACACTGATAAAGTGGCCACGAGTGTGAGAATGGACTAGCCATGGTCCATAGAAAGAAATTTAGTTATTTTATTAAAGTGAAATAGCAATAAAGTGACTCCCGGTGACATTGCCACGCCCATAGATCAGTGCACCACCTGACCATTAGCAGAGAAGCTCCGTCTTGCAGTAGATGGGAACTAGTGAAGAGATCCACAGCTGGACAATTTGCAGAGAGTGAGAGACTTTGAGTGCTTAGCCTAAGTGTGTGTGGGGGGGTGGGGGGCTTTATTAACCTCCTCCCCTCTCTGCTCAAGGATCTACACAGAAGATAAGACAGATGTATTGTAAGAGCCAGAAGTGCAGGCAAGTCATCCAGACACAGCAAGGTTGATACACTTATCAACTAACTCACAGAGACTATGACAGCACACACAAGATCTCCTCAGATTCAAACCAAAGTCCCATCACTGAGAAGGGAGGTGGGCACAAAGCCCCACGCCTAACCAAGAAGCTATTACCAACTGATGCCTGTTGGGATAAGAAAAGTCAGGTTTCTCCCATGGAGTATCACTGGCTCCGTGTCCAGGAGAAATTGTCCAACACAAAACAGACTCCATAAGGTGGGGGGGGGGGNGGGGGGGGGGGACTGTTTCATTTAGTTTTGTTTGTTTATTTTGATTTTGATTTTTGTTTAGTTTGGAGATTGTAGCCACCAGCGGCCACAGGTTACTGGGTTCCTGAAAGGAAAGCTGGGGATGGATGGGAAGGATGGTGAAAGAAATTATGAGCCAAGACAAGTTTCTGATCAAGGCTCAATGTTTTAATTCTAAGGTCTGAATATAAAGGGGGAACCCACCCCCGACTTTGCCAGGGTCTTGTCAGGAAGACAAGCTCAGCTCCTCAGCAGGTAGTGGTTTCTTGCAGGAAGCTGCTGATGTGGCAGGACAATAGACTTCACCTAGCTCAGAAGACTCCACCCTAGGTGGGCTAGCTGACTATAGCAAACAAGATCTGATCCAGCCTGCTCAAGGCTGGGGGAAGACACAAGAGATGTCGGCTTCTTTGACTCAATGGCTGTGTGCCCTTGAACAAGTTGGGTCAGAAGGCTTCCATATTGTGGTGCGTGTCCACCCCCTGGAGCCACCAGGGGTTTATCACAGTCTCCGTGTAGTGTTTAATACAACCCCAGGTGTCTAGTGAGCATAGCTGATGAACTAAAGCTAAAAGTCTTGCTTTGGTCTTACTTTCTGTTCTTCCAAATTGAAATCATTTGAGGATGACCAGTGAATTGTTGCCGCTGTTCTTGTTCTTTCATTTTTGGTTCTGTTTTTCTGTATGTGTGGTTGTTAGGCAGTTTGTGTGTGTGTGTCTGTGTGTGTGTGTGTGTGTGTGTGTGTGTGTGTGTGTTCAGATTGAGTAATAAGGTTCCTTGCATGTACAGCCTGAACCTTGAAAGTTTGTTGAGTTCCCAAGAGTACAGAGGTCAGTGTAGACGGATGCCCTGGGAGGCACGTGTTCACAGCTGAGTGAATGTATACACGTGCTTCTGTGTGTATATAAAATAATTTTCCTCAGAACACTTTGTTGTCAATGAATCCACTCAAAGGTCATTTCTTATTACTTACCAGATAATTAATTGCCCAAAGGGAAAATTTTTGCTTTCGTTGAAGTCTCTTATCTGACCCAAAGGTTGTTGATACTGGGAAACAATGTGATGACTGGCAGAAAGGCTCTGGTTCGTGGGTTTGCTGTGGATCGACAGGCTATACCCGTCAAAAGGTCTCCTGATGCTTAGTCTTCTTATCAGGGAGGGAAAGCTGGTCTTGAAGTGCCCTTTGTCTCCAGACATACTTCCTACTGCCCTTCCAGTGAGAATCTCTACGACCTCTGAGAAGGATAACCTGCAATCTGAGAGGCAGGACCCCAAAGTTCCAACTCAGTTTCTGCAGCTAACTCCCCTTAGCACACTGGGGTTGAAGGCATGGCCCAGTGATTCAAGGCATAGCCCAGGGTGTAGTATGGTGGGTTCTTAAGAATACAGGCTTCAGCTGCACATGTAGCAGAGGATGGCCTAGTCAGGCATCAATGGGAGGAGAGGCCCTTGGTCCTGTGAAGCCTCTATGGCCCAGTGTAGGGGAATGCCAGGGATAGGAAGCAAGAGTGGGTAGGTTGGTGAGCAGGGGGAGGGGAGAGAGAATAAGGGGAGAGGACTTTCAGAGGAGAAACCAGGAACGGGGATAACATTTGAAATGTAAATAAAGAAAATATCCAATAAACATAAATAATAAAAAGAATACAGGCATTAAGTTGTGCAAACCTAAGTTTGGCTCCCAGTGGCTGTGACTCTCAACCTTCATTCTGAGCTGCCATTCCCTCAAGTATGGATCAGTGGGTGTTTTAGATAAAATTCTTACCTCTCTAAGTTATTTTGAAGACTGCATTTACACTGATAGCCAGCTGTAGTGACATTTGCCAATAGCCTGACTTTGNGGGGGGGGGGATCAGAGCCTGAAATATAATGAGACAGCCTCAAAAGAAAAAGTTGAGGGATAGAGATGTGACCCAGTTGACAGAGTGATTGATTGCTTAGCAGGCACAAGCTCTGGGTTCAAGTCCCAGTGGTACTATGTACCTATAAGTCCCATTACTTTGAAGTGGGAAGGTAAAAGCAGGAGGGTCCGGAAGGTTATCCTCAGCTATACATTAAGTCCAAGGCTGGTATATATAAGACCCTACCCCAACCCCCCAAAACCTTACATTGGTTTTACATAGCCTGGTAGGGTAGTGCATGCCTATAATCTCAGCAATCAGGAGGCAGAGTGAGCTTTGAGGGCAGCCTGCTATACATCCTGAAATCTAGGCCAGCCAGGGGTAGATAATGAGACTCTAACAGAAAGAAGAAACAAAGGAAAGAAAAAGAAAGGGAGGAAAGAAGAAGAAAGGAAGGAAGGAAGGAAGGAAGGAAGGAAGGAAGGAAGGAAGGAAGGAAGGAAGGCCCTTTGCATATTTCTTTGAATATTTAATAAATAATAGCAATAGTTGGGCTGGAGAGATGGCTCAGCAGGTTATGAGCACTGACTGCTCTTCCAGAGGTCCTGAGTTCAATTCCCAGCAACCAAATGGTGGCTCACAACAATCTGTAATAGAGATCTGGTGCACTCTTCTGGTGTGTCTAAAGACTGCAACAGTGTACTCACGTGAAATAAATAAATCTTATAATAATAAATAATAGCAATAGTTAATATTTATTGAATACTTATCTGTGCCTGCCTATCCAGGCATCCTGTCATTCAAACATTCACAATATAAACTGACAGACACATTATTAGCCCCATTTTACAGTTAAGAAACTTTTACCCAAGATTGCAGTCAGTAAGAAGGGAATTTATGCCCAGGCATTTATACTATTGTTAATACTTTTATTATCAACAAAAGCCATCACAAAGAAAAGATCCTAGAGCCTCACTCCACCTGTGGAGAGAGAGGTTCTGCCTCTGTGTCCCCTCTAATCGCCTTAATGTAAACATGGCTCCTTTCCCACAGACTTGCTGCTGGATTTTAGCCACTACTGGGTTATTTGTTTGATGTTCACTGACCATTCCCTATGTGCCAAGCACTGTGGTTGGCCTGGATTATACAGTCTTGGACAAACAGTCAAGGTTTTCACATTGCTGAGGTGAGAAGGGAGAGGAGCCAGGCACACAGAAACCACAGGAAAGAGGATGAAGGGGCTGTACAATGGAAGTGAACTTGACTGACATAATCTAAGGAGGGACAGAGACTGTGGCTGGAACAAAGCATGAGGACAGATGCCATAACATGGTCCCTGGAACTCAAACCTGTGCCTTCCAGACTGCCCCCACGCCTCCCTGTGTGGTATGCAGACCCCTTGAAGGTACTATATCCAAAGCCAAAAATAATCTCCCTCTTCCACTGCACAACCAAACACCCAGCTGCCCAACTTAAGACTTGCTAACCATCTCTTTCTTTATTTTCATGGGTTTGAATCCAATGCCTCATCTACACTCTACCACAAGACTACACCCACCTGCCCTGATTTGGAGAGAGGATCATCCTAAATGTCCAGCTGACCTCAAAATCAGTATGTAGTCTAAACTAACTTTGAACTTGACATCCTCCTGTCCCAGTCTCCCAAGAAGTTGGGATTATAGGCCTGTACCACATCAGCCAGACATCTTCTTAAACTTTTCCTCTGGAGACCATGATGCTGGCCCCTGTTTGAAACTGACTAGCCATCTAAGCTGTCCTAACTATCCTCCCTGTCTCCAGCCACATCACCTGCTGCCCAAGAGCTCGTCTCACAGCCAATCCATGGACACTATAATGGTGGTACACATTATATCAGGAGGCCAAGGCGGGAAGATTGAAAGTCGAGAGGCAGCCTCAGATACTTGACCTCCAGCCTATAGCTGTACCACCCTGAATGCTACAGATTTTGTCAAAATCCCAACCTTGTCTCAAGAGAAAAAGAAAGAAATTAAATTACTCCTCCAAAGCTAGGACCCTCATAACTCCTTTTCAGTTTAGAATAAAGCCTCAGTTCTTTGGCCTGGTATGTGGCATCCTTCATCGTGACATCAGCTGCCACACTTTCAGCCTCTCTTTAATAGTCGAGTGTGACTCAGAGCACCGGTCATGCCCAATTATTCCTTTGTCCCCACCAGGAAAAGCATAAGATAGCCCCACTAATCACTAATTTACAGCCTTGTAGAAGCAATGTCATGGAGACGGGCACAGACCACCTCCCTGAAGCCTTCTCTGACACTTGGGCATCATCACCCACTCTGTCCCCTAGTTATCAACGTCCCTGATAGTTGCAACTCAGTGTCCAATGTTAAACTTCAGCACAGTAGGTCTTTAAATAATTCTTTTGAGTTGGCAAAGATGTAAGAATAGGGCAACAGCAGACCCAAATTATTATTATCCAGTGGACAGGATAGATAGAAGGGAAGTTTTAAAAGCACATGGCAGGATATGCTGCCTGGCGTGCAAACTCTCTACTCATAGGTTAACTGCTGTTTGTTTCTTGGTTTTGAGACACAGTGTTGTGTATCTCAATCTGGCTTCAAACTTGCTATATAGTCAATCATGCCTTTAACCTTCTCATCCTCCTCCTTCACCTCCCCCTGTGCTGGGCAGACTTGGGGCTGGGGGTGGGGAATTGCACGCTGAACAGCATTCATTAACTGAGCTTCATCTCCAGCCTCTAATTGTGTTTTCTATTCTTACACTGAGGACTAGTTTGGCTTGTTGTTGTTGTTGTTTTTATTGTTGTTGTTGCTGCTGCTGCTGTTGCTGCTGCTGCTGGTGGTCAACTTGGCACAAGCTTGAGTTATCTGAGCAGGGGAAACTCCATTGAGAAAATGCCTCCATCAGATTGGCCTGGGGCTGGAGAGATAGCTCAGTGGTTAAGATCACTGGTTGCCCTTGCAAAAGACCTGATTTCAATTCTCAGAACCTACATGGTGGGTGGCTCCCAACCATCTGTTACTTCAGTTTCCAGGGATCCAGCAACCTTCTTCTGACTTCCATGGACATGAGGTACACATATATGAGTACAGGAAAAACATTTATAAATATAAAACTAATAAATAAATCTTTTAAAAGATGATTGGCCTGTAAGCAAACCTGTAGAGCATTTTCTTAATTAATTATTGATGTATGTAGGCCTTTCTCTTGAGGGATGATGCCATCCTTAGGCAGGTGACCCTGGATAGCATAAGAAAGCAGGCTGAGCTGGGCATGAGGAGCAAGCTAGTGGGCAACATTCTTGCATGGCCGCTGCTTGAGTCCCTACCTTTATGTCCCTACCTTGAGTTCCTGCTCTAACTTCCCTCAGGACTGAGTGCAGCTTCTGAGTTGTAAGCTAACTAAACACTTTCCTCTCCAAGTTGCTTTTGGTCAGAGTGTTTTATCACAGCAACAAAATCCCAGCTAAGACAAGTATCTATTTGCTCATATGGGAGCCTAAAGTGTTAAAGTTGCCTCTGCCTATGGCTAACAAGTTTAAAATATTTAAGGCATATCTGTAAATTTCTCAAATGTGTTTCTGTTTATTTGGTTATAGGACTGTCTCTTCTGTAAGACCTGGTTTTGAATAGCCAAGTTCTGTCCTGTTGAGAGCTACTATTACACAACAGATGCTCGGTGTTTACTGAGTGGATTGGTGCATGGATGGATGCATGTATGCTTGGATGAAGGGATGTGGGAATGGGCAAATGGATGCAGAGAGAGAGAGAGAGAGAGAGAGAGAGAGAGAGAGAGAGAATCTCTTGTGAACTGTATAGAAGCACCACCTGACAATAAAAAAGCCTATGGCCAATGAGCCGAGGCAGAAAGTAGGAGGTGGAAGATCCAGGAGGGGTGGGGAGGATTCTGGGAAATAGTCAGATGCAAGAGATGTTCCCTGAACTCTGGAGGAGAAAGATGGTCACATAACCCTAAGGAGAGGTTACTAGACATGTCAAAGGCTTAAAATAGAATAAATGGGTTAATTAAGTTATGAGTCAGATGGGAAATAAACACAAGCCTAAGCATTTATTCATATAGAATTAGGTCTCAGAGTTGTTATTTCTGGGAACAAAAAGGCCGCGTGGAAAAGCATGAGGCTACATATAGATGAATGGAAAGTTGGTAATGACAACACAAGAGAAAAATTAATGAACTCAATGAGGACCAAATTAGTCTCACTAATGCACATTTATTTAGAGTTTACAAAACAACATGGAGACCAAGAACTAACCAAAAACTTGCCTTACCATCTAGGAATGACAGACTGTCAGCATTAAACAAAGTCCATGGAGATATTAAGACCTCAAAACAAGGGCTCTTATGCAAGCTTCCCCAGTCATATGTCAACAGAGCAGAACTGCAAGCCAAGATTCCTGTTAGTCCTGGAAACCCATTCAGACCAGCAGCCACCCAAAGTTCAGAGATAAGCAAGGCCTTTGCACACACTCCAAGAAGAAACTCTGTTGTGTGGTTTTTCCTGGGAAATGTGAGCAAAGTATATTCACTCCAGATAGGCCCTAAAGACAGACCAAAGAAACAACTCCACCCAAGTCTCTTTTAGTAAACCAGAGAGTTTATTACAGTCACTCACAGGACCACACTGACATGTTATAGGAGCACAAATGACTCAAAGTCAGCTGCATCACCCAGAAAACTACCTCAACGTGAGTGACAGCTCACAAAAGTTATGTTCCTGGAGCTCCCAGCCCACCTTGCAGACAGGTTGGCCAGTAGGAGAGGCTCCTCTTTCCCCACAGTGCTTTATTGCTGTTATCATCTTGAGGAGGGGCCTATGGATCAGATATATTTCAGGAACTTCCTGAGCCTCGTAAATTTTGTTTACTTCCTGGACCTTGTACAGTTCAGTTTCTTCCTAAATTTTATATGAGCGTCTCTCTTAGTTCTAGGAGAGACTAATTCAATTAGGAGAAAATTGTCAGGGAGTTGGAGAAATGTCTCAGTTGTTGAGTACCTACTGGGGCTGGAGAGATGGCTCAGCAGTTAAGAGCACTGACTGTTCTTCCAAAGGTCCTGAGTTCAAATCTCAACAACCACATGGTGGCTCACAACCATCTGTAATGGGATCTGATACCCTGATCTGGTGTGTCTGAAGACAGCTACAGTGTACTCATATACATAAAATAAATAAACTTAAAAAAAATAAAAGAGCCAGGTGGTGGTGGTGGTGGTGGTGGTGGTGGTGGTGGTGGTGGTGGTGGTGACGGCGGTGACGCACGCCTTTAATCCCAGCACATGGGAGACAGAGGCAGGCAGTTCGAGGACAGCCTGGTCTACAGAGTGAGTTCCAGGACAGCCAGGGCTACACAGAGAAACCCTGTCTCCAAAACAAAACAAAACAAAACAGTACTTACTGTTCTTACAGAAAACCTAGGTTTGGTTCCTAGCACTTACATAGTGGATCACAACTACCTGTAACTCCAATTCTCTGGGATCAGATGCCCTTTTCTTACATGTGCTGGTAGGGCAAGCACAAGGTGCAATACATGCACTCAAATGCACACACATATACATAAAATTAAGTAAGTATTTTTAATGAAAACAGTCAGATGCATAGTCAAGGCGAGTTATAGGTTGGATTGTACTGCCTACCAAAAGCATCATATATTAAAACAGTAGACTACTCAGTTACTCAAAATGTGATGTTTAGAGATAGAACCATCACAGAAGTGACCAAATATTTAAAGGGTTGTAAGAGTAGGATTTAATCCAATATAAATAGTGTCCTTACCAAAATGGGAAATCTGGTCAGACACAAGGAGAATGCCATATGAACATGAAAACATGCATCTATAAGCCAAAGGTAAAAGGCTAGAGAACAGACCATTCCCTCCAAGTCCTCAAACACACTTTGATTTCAGACATCATATTTCCAGAACTGTGGGATAACATCTTATATTGCTTATGCCTCCCCACTAGGCATTCATTTTTCTTGGCAGCCCTAGCAAATTAATGGAAACTCACCAAGGACATGCTTCTCACGTGGTCATGGGACCAGCAGGACCAGCAGGCACAGCATTACCTGAGATTGATCCTACAGACAAGATATACAAAGGAGAAAGTCTAGAGATGTGTCCCAATGGCCCATGTGGTGCTTCAGATGCGTAGTAAATGACTCTGTATGACAGCTGCTCCAGGCTGTCGGTAGCTGTCCCTCCCAAAGCCCATGTCTATCCAGAACCACAGAGTGTGACTTTATTTGGAATGTTTAGGTGTAATTAGAAACAAGATCGTGCCCTTCCGGCCCACACTGCTCTGCTCCAGGACAGGGCGCAAGGCCTGGGTGCCGCGCACCCACCCAGGTTTCCATCTCTCCCAGCGATCTCCGGACCACTGGTAAGAGGAACACATATCTGTTCCAGTCCAAACTCGTGGGACTTGAGTCTGCAGCGGGAGATAGACAGGCGGAGGGCGGAAAGCGGTCTCCTTCCCTTCCGGGCCACACCGCTCCGCTCCAGCACAGGGCGCAAGGCCTGGGTGCCGTGCACCCACCCAGGTTTCCAGCTCTCCCAGTGATCTCCGGACCACTGGTAATTCCTCTGAGCCCAGCGGACACAGCTAGGGACACCCCAGGACTTTAAGATCGCATTGGGGTTACGCGTGAGTGCAGTGCAGAGGTGGTTTTGGGAGCAGCGGGTCAGCAGTTGCCCCCACGGGCAGGATCCGAAAACTCCACCCCACCGGAGGCTGGGCCTCTCCCAGCCAGAGCACTCGCCACCCCACCATCTTTCCTCTGAGCCCAGCAACTCCAGGACTTTAAGACCACATCAGGAGCTCAGGGCCCGGGCCTCAGGCTCTGTGCACTCTCTTAGGCTCTTTCGGGACTCCCCAAGATATCTCTGGAAGTGAGGTGAGCAGGGAAACACAGCCTCTGTTCCGGACCAATCTCGTGGAACTTGAGACATCAGCCAGGAGATTGATAAAGGCCCAGGGCAGAACAGCAGGTCCTTTCTGGTCTGCACCAACGCCAGGTCTCCTCAGGCAGAGATGGCAGGAGGAAAGCGCAAGAACAGAAGCAACAGAATCCAAGGGTACTTGGCATCACCAGACCCAAACTCACCCACCACATCAAGTCCTAGA
>LR755129.1:3084917-3121813 GCA_902729485.2 Mus minutoides
AACCCTATAGGTGGAAGAATAACCATGAACTAACTAGTACCCCCTGGGCTCGTGTCTCTAGCTGCATATATAGAAGAGGATGGCCTAGTTGGCCATCAGTGGGAAGAGAGGCCCCTTGGTTATGCAGACTTTATATGCCCCAATACAGGGGAACGCCGGGGCCAGGGGGTGGGAGCGGGTGGGTAGGGTAGCAGGGCCGTGAGGGGGGAGGATATAGGGAACTTTCTGGATAACACTTGAAATGTAAATGAAGAAAATATCTAATAAAAGTTGAAAAAAAAAAAAAGAAACAAGATCGTTCAACAAGATGGAAGCTACTCAGGTCCTTATAATCAGAGAAGCAAAGACACAGGAATAGAAAGAACACCGTGCTATGGCAGTGACGAGTTGACATGCTTATACATAAGCCAAAAAGTGCTAAGTATCTCCAGGAGCTGCCAGAATCCAGGAAAGATGCCAGGAAGGAATCTACACACGCTCCTCAGACACAGAAAGGCTAGCTCGTCCTCCATTTAGACTTCCTGAGCCATGAGCAAATAAATTTCTGTTGTTCGAGGATTGGGGTGTAGCTCACTGGAAAAAAAAGAACAATATTTCTATAGTTTTAAGCCATTCAGTTTTTGGTAATCTGTTACAGCAACCCTGAGAAATTAATCTATCCAATATAGGAGTCACAGGTACATATGGCTGTCAATTATTGAATTATAAGTCATTTCTAGTGCTCAGCGCCAGTGTGGGTGTGGATTACTCTGCTGGTGACCCAGACACAGGACATTTCCATCAGAGCACAAAGCTCTCTAGGATACCCCCACTCCAGAGAGGACTGTTCATCCCAGCAAAGCATAGCCCTCTTTTGGACCACAAAGATGTTCTTAAGTAGTAACTTGTGGAAAAATTAAAACATCCATGAGACACAAAAGCAGGAGGGTTTGTTGATCAGTTTGGTTTGGTTTGTTAGGTTCAGATGGTCTTTTTGTCAGTGTTAAGATCCCAAGCATGGACCCAGCAAGAGGAGACGATTTTAAAACATGAAATAGGGCTGGTGAGATGGCTCAGTGGGTAAGAGCACCCGACTACTCTTCCAAAGGTCCTAAGTTCAAATCCCAGCAACCACATGGTGACTCACAACCATCTGTAACAAGATCTGACTCCCTCTTCTGGAGTGTCTGAAGACAGCTACAGTGTACTTACATATAATAAATAAATAAATAAATAAATAAATAAATCTTAAAAAAAAAAAAAAAAAAAAGAAAGAAATGTCCTAATCTTTGAATGTAGAGAGTTGATCTAATTAAAATCTAATGTGTGTTCTGTTTGGGATAAAATGCTAGGGTAATAGGAAAAAAACTAATTGGTCATCTTTATCAATATTCAAGTTATGCTTTTTAAGAATGAAAATACTTGGGGCTGGTGAGATGGCTCAGCGGGTAAGAGCACCCGACTGCTCTTCCGAAGGTGATAAGTTCAGATCCCAGCATCCACATGGTGGCTCACAACCATCTGTAACGAGATCTGGCGCCCTCTTCTGGAGTGTCTGAAGACAGCTACAGTGGACTTACATATAATAAATAAAATAAATCTTTAAAAAAAAAAAGAATGAAAATACTTTGTTTTTCACTTGCTTACAACAGACAATGGATATTCTATGCCATCTTTGGGAGAAAAAAATGTATAATTTATAGTATTTCAACATTACAACTCAAAATGGCTAGAAGAAGCCAGGTGGTGGTCATCATGCACGCCTTTAATCCGAGCACTCAAGAAACAGACAGGCAGATCTCTGAGTTCACAGCCAATCTGGTCTACAGAACAACTTCCAGGATAGCCCAGGGGTGTACAGGTGTACAGGAAAACTCTGTCTCAAAAAAAAAAAAAAAAAAGCTGGAAGAGACAATGTTGAATATTTTCCTTTAAAATAAAAAAGTCTTTATTTATTATATGTAAGCACACTGTAGTTGTCTTCAGACACCCCAGAAGATGGCATCAGATTTCATTACAGATGGTTGTGAGCCACCATGTGGTTGCTGGGATTTGAACTCAGGATCTTCAGAAGAACAGTCAGTGCTCTTAACTGCTGAGCCATCTCCTCAGCCGCTGATGTTGAATATTTTCATCACAAAGAAATAATAAATGCTTGAGATGATGAATGGTCTAACTATCAAAGTTGATTATTAAATAGCACACTCTACCCTATAAAGATATATAATTATTGGTCATTAAAAGGTTAGGTTTTTTTTCTGGGCCAGTATCCAGGAGACAGAGCCAGGTGGATATCTGTGAGTTTGAAACCATCCTAATCTCTATAGTGAATTTTAAGCTAGCTAAGACTACAAAATGAGACGCTGTCTCAAAATAAATTTTGAATTGTGTTCTGTCCTCTCACCTTCTGCCATTCTGAGGAGACTTTCAGGACCCCAGGAGCATCCTCTTCTCCAAGGAGGCCTGTGGGGGGACCCCAGCAATACCCTCTTCCCCACAAACCTCCCACCAGTTGGGTCCTACTGGCATCAGGAACATCCAACCATCACCAGAGACAACCAGACGGTTAAAGGACAGCATAAGAACACGATCAACAGAACCAGGGTAATATAGCCCCACCAGAGCTCAGCTGTCCTGCTACAGCAAATCCAGGATATCCTAACACAGCTGAAGGACAAGGTGACCTTAAATCCAGTCTTATAAAGATGATACAGACCTTTAAAGAGGAAATGAGTAAAAGAAATATAGAAAAATACAATGAAACAGTTGAAGGAAATAAGTAAAACTGTCCAAAAACTGAAAATGGAAATAGAAGAAATAAAGAAAATACAAATTCTGGAGGTAGAAAACCTAGGAAACAGAATAGAAAATACAGATACAAGCATCATCAACAGAATACAGGAGATAGAAGAGAGAATCTCAGGTATAGAAGATATGATTGAAGAAAGTGATACACTGGTCAAAGAAAATGCTAAGTCTAAAAAGTTCATGGCACAAAACATCCAAGAAATCTGGGACACTAAGAAAAGAACAAACCTAAGGATAATATGAATAGAAGAAGAAGACTCCCAGCTCTAAAGCCTAGAAAGTATTTTCAACACAATCATAGAAGAAAACTTTCACAACCTAAAGAAAGAGATGCCTATAAACATACAAGAAGGATACAAAAAGCCAAACAGATTAGCCCAAAAGAGAAAATCCTCTCACCACATAATAATCTAAACACTAAATGTACAAAACAACAACAACAACAAAAAGAATATTAAAAAGAATTAAAAGCTGTAGGGGGAAAAGGCCAAGTAACATAAAGACAGACCTATCAGAACTACACCCAATTTCTCAACAGAGATTCTAAAAGCCAGAAGGGCCTCGGCAGATATCTTGCAGTTTGCAAGAGATCACAGATGCAAGCCCAGACTACTATACCCAGCAAAACTTCCAATCACTACTGGAGAAAACAAGATATTCTATGACAAAACCAAATTTAAACAATATCTATTCACAAACCCAGCCCTATGGCCCTACAGAAGATACTAGAATTAAAACTCCTATCCAAGGTGTTACATGCAAGAAAACAGAATATAAATAATTTCTTTTTTTTCCCTCGGTCCAGTCAACCTTGGTTGCTCTGGTCTGCCCCGCTCGCTCCGGCCAGCCCCACTTGCTCCGGTCGGCCCAGCTCGCTCCAGCTGTCCCTGTTCGGCCCTGCTCGCTCCGGTCAGCTCCGCTCTCTCTGGTCGGTCCCACTTGCTCTCTCCGGTCCAAGGATTTGTTTTATTATTATTATTCATAAGTACGCTGTAGCTGACTTCAGACGCACCAGAGGAGGGTGTCAGATCTCATTACCCGTGGTTGTAAGCCACCATGTGGTTGCTGGGATTTGAACTTATCACCTTCAGAAGAGCAGTCGGGTGCTCTTACCCGCTGAGCCATCTCACCAGCCCAATATAAATAATTTCATACCAGCAAACCAAAGGAAGAGAAACACACACACACACACACACACACTACCACAACCACCAACAACATGGGAATGGCAGGAAGAATTGCTTGTCATTGATAGTTCTCAATATCAATGAACTCAATTCCTCAATAAAAAGACACAGGCTAACAGAATGAATGCAAAAACAGGATCCTTGATTTTGCTGCATACAAGAAACACACCTCAACACCAATGATAGACATTACCTCAAAGTAAAGGACTAACAAGGTTTTTCCAAGCAAACAGCCCCAAGAAGAAAGCTAGAGTTCCCAATATAATATCTAATAAAATAGACTTTAAACCAAAATTAACGAAAAGAGATGGGGAAGGACATTTCATACTCAAAGAAAAAATCCACCAAAATAACATCTCAATTCTGAACATCTATGCCCCAAATGCAAGGGTACCTACATTCGTAAAAGAAACATTACTAAAGCTTAAGTCACACAATAACCCCACATGTTAATAGTGGGAAACTTCAACACCCCATTCTCACCAATGGTCATCATTAAACAGAGAAATAAACTAAGAGAGGTTATGAATCAAATGAACATAACAGATATCTACACCCAAATACAAATAACATACCTTCTTCTTAACACCTCACAGAATCTCTCCAAAACTGACCATATACCCAATCACAAAGCAAGCCTCAAAAGGTACAACACAATTGAAGTAACCTTGTATCTTATCAGAGCCCATGATTAAAGCTGGAGTTCAGCAGCAGCAGAAAGCCTACAAACTCATAGGTACTGAACAATTCTCTACTGAATGGCTACTGGGTCAGGGAAGAAATAAAGAAATGAAAGACTTTCTAGAACCCAATGAAAATGAAGGCACAACATACCCAAGCTCGTGCAACACAATGAAAGCAGAACTAAGAGGAAAGTTTATAACACTGCCTTCATAAAGGAATTAGAGCATTCTCATACTAGCAACTTAAACACACACCTGAAAGCTCTAGAGCAAAAAGAAGCAAACACATCCAAGAGGAGTAGATGGCAGGAAATAATCAAACCCAGGGCTGAAATCAATGAATTAGAAACAAAGGGAACAATACAAAGAATCAATGAAACCTGGTTCTTTGAGAAAATAGAGAAGATAGAGAGACAAACCCTTAGCCAAACTCACTGAAAGAAAGAGAGACAGTATCCACATCAACAAAGTCAGAAATGAAAGAGGGGGTTATAATGACAAAGACTGAAGAAATCCAAAGAATTTCTTCAAAAGCCTGTACGCTACAAAATTGAAAAATCTAAATAAACTGAATGATTTCCTTGATAGATACCATTTACCAAAGTCAAATCAAGATCAGGTAAACAACTTAAATAATCCTGTAACCCCTAAGGAAATAGAAGCACTCATTAAAAGACTTCTACCCAAAAGAAAGCCCAGGGCTAGATGGTTTTAGTGCAGAATTCTACCAGATTTTCAAAGAAGAGCTAATATTAATACCCCTGTCTTAGTTAGGGTTTCCATTGCTATAATGAAACACCATGACCAAGGAAACTCTTATAAAGGCAAACACTTAGTTATGGATGGCTTACAGATTGAGAGGTTTAGTCTATTATTATTATGTCCAGGCAGACATGGTGCTGGAGAAGGAGCTAAGAGTTCTGTGTCTTGTTTTTGTTGTTGTTTGTTTGCGATTTTTTGTTTGTTTGTTTTGTTTTTGTTTTTCAAGACAGGGTCTCTCTGTGTAGCCCTGGCTGTCCTGGAACTCACTTTGTAGACCAGGCTGGCCTCAAACTCAGAAATCCGCCTGCCTCTGCCTCTGCCTCTGCCTCCCAAGTACTGGGATTAAAGCTGTGTCTTTGTCTGAAGGTAAGCAGAAGACTGTCTTCCAGGCAGCTAGGAGGAGGTTCTCAAAGTCCACCCCTACAGTAACACACCTACTCCAACAAAGCCATACCTCCTATACTGTCACTCCCTGGGCCAAGCATATTCAAACACATAAGTCTATGGGAGCCAAACCTATTCAAACCTTTACAACTCCTTAAACTAGTACACGAAATAGAAAAAGAAGAAATATTGACAAACGCATTCTGTGAGGCCACAGTCACTCTGATACCTAAACCACACAAAAACTCAACAAAGAAAGGATTTCAGATCAATTTCCCATATGAACAGTGATGCAAAAAAACTAATAAAATACTTGCAAATCTAATCCAAGAACACATCAAAAACATCACTCACCATGGATCAAGTAGGCTTCATCCCAGGAATGCAGGGATGGTTCACTATAGTATTTCAATTTTTTTTGTATCTGTTGAGGCTTGCTTTGTGACCCCCCCCAAAAAAATCCATCAATGTAATCCACCATATAAACAAACTGAAAGAGAAAAACCACCTGATCATCTCACTACATGTTGAAAAAGAACCTTTGACAAAAGCTAACACCCCTTCTCATGTTAAAAGTTTTGGAGAGATTAAGGATACAAGGTGCAGCTGGGCATGGTGGCACACGCCTTTAATCCCAGCACTCGGGAGGCAGAGGCAGGTGGATTTCTGAGTTTGAGGCCAGCCTGGTCTACAGAGTGAGTTCCAGGACAGCCAGGGCTATACAGAGAAACCCTGTCTCAAAAAAACAAAAAACAAAAAACAAAAACAAAAAAAAGGATACAAGATGCATACCTGTATTAGTCAGGGTTCTCTAGAGTCACAGAACTTATAGATAGTCTCTATACAGTAAAGGAATTTATTGATGATTTACAGTCTGCAGTTCAATTCCCAACAATGGTTCAGTAGTAGCTGTGAATGGAAGTCCAAGGATCTAGCACTTGCTCAGACCCTCAGAGCAAGCAGGCGAAAGAGCGAGCGAGACTCCCTTCTTCCAATGTCCTTATATGGTCTCCAGCAGGAGGTGTAGCCTACTACTATTTTGGCCTACTATAGGCAAAAATAAATAAGTAAATACTGTCAGCGGCTGTCCTTATTGGTGATGAAGATGAACTGGGGAAGACATTAAAACAATCCCAGCAAGGAGGACCACATGCCACCCGTCTATGGACCCATTAGTTCCAATATCACAGTGAAGTTTTAAAGTGCAATTTTATGTATATTTCTACATATAGGAGAGGGAGAGATCTCTTCAATGTCCTTCTTTTGTTCTGGGGCGGGTGACTCTAAATGGCCCTGGGGACCAAAATAACATAAGGCACATCAACCCATAGAAGTTCTATCAATCTTTTCTTTTTAATTATTTTTTAAGTTTTGCCTCTATATATGTCTATGTACCACTTGTGTGACTGGTTCACACAGAGACCAGAAGAGGGTTCAAGTCCCCTGGAGCTGGAATTACAAATGATGGTGAGCCACCATGAGGGTGCTAGGAATCAAAGCCAGGAACTCTGGAAGAGCATCCAGAGAGCTCCTAACCACTGAATGGTGGTCTTGTTAGTTTTATGTGTATAAAAGGATTTCCATGAGACAATCCAGCTAAGTATGATGGCATAGAGCTATAGCACCAGGACTCAGGAGATAGAGGCAGGAGGATTGTGTATGAGGCCCAGCTGAGAAACATAAGGAGTCCTTGCTCCCTCCCACCCCACTCCCCAAAAAGAAAGAACAAAGCCAGCATAATGTCTCAAGCCTTTAATCCCGGCACTCAGGAGGCAGAAGCAAGCAGATCTGTGTGAGCTCTAGGCTTGTATGCCTGGTCTACATCATGAGCTTCAGATCTGGGGACACAAAGATAACTTGTCTAGGAAGGAAGGAAGGAAGGAAGGAAGGAAGGAAGGAAGGAAGGAAGGAAGGAAGGAAAGAGAAGGAAGGGGAGAGAGAGAGAGAGAGAGAGAGAGAGAGAGAGAGAAGCAGGCAGTGGTGATGCATGACTTATGACTTTAATACCAGCACTTAGAAGGCAGGGGCAGGTGAATTTCTGAGTTCGAGGCCGCCTGGTCTACAGAGAGAGTACAGTGATGTAGTGAGAGGCTGGGGCGTAACCTAGTTGGTAAAGCACACGCCTAGCCTAGCAACCACAAAGGCCTGCATTCAGTACCCAGCACCACAGCAAACTGTGCATAGTGCAGATGCCTGGGATCCCAACACCCTGAAGATAGGGGGAGAGAATTTGGAGTCCAAAGTTATCTTCTGCCACATGGTGGTTGGAGTCCTGAAACAGTAAAGAAATGGCCAAGAAAGACACTTTTAGAGTTTCTAGAGGAATAACAATACATTTTCTAAAGAAATGACAGAACATGGCTGGCGAGGCAGCTCAGTACTTAAGCACACAGACTGCTCTTTTGTTAGTAATTTCTTTAGATTATATTTTGTCTGTGGATGTTTCGCACACATATGGATGTGTCTCATGTGTGTGTGTGTGTGTGTGTGTGCGTGTGTGTATCTGTGTGTCTGTGTATCATATGCATTCCTGCTGCACAGAGAGACCGGAAGAGGGCCTCAGGTTCCTTGAAACTGGAGTTACAGATGGTTGTGAGCCACCATGTGGGTGTTAGGAATCAAATCCTGGTCCTCTGGAAGGGCAGCCAGTGCTCTTCACTGCTGAGCTGTCTCTCCAGCCCACACACACATTGCTCTTGCAGAAGACTCAAGTTAGATTCCCAAAGACCACACAACAGCTCACAGCTGCCTTAACTCCAGGCCCAGGTTTCCAGTGTACTTTTCTGGCCTCCAATGGCACCTACCTGCACACAGGTACACACGTACATACACACACACACACACACACACACACACACACATAATCTTAAAAGAGTCTCTCTTCGGGTGTTAGGTGATTCAGTTTCCTAAGAGCAGAATAAGCATTTAGAAAAAACTCAAAACCATCGCATATAGCCGCAGGCCCCAAGTCCTTCTGGAGAGTTAGCAAATATCAGTTAGCTTGGTGGAAGCTACAGGGGTTTCTGGTCATTGTTAAAGACCCCAGGCCCAGAGACTGCTGATGTTGGTTACTGGCAAGGAACTCAGTTGACTCTACACCCTGAAACAGTTACGCAGCTACATAGATGAGACTGGACCTAGACTTTCGACCTTGCCCAGCACTGGGTAAAAGTCTCTGAAGTCCGTTCACTTCTCAGCCCAGTAATGGCCTAGGAAAGAGCCTAGACTGACTCTGGCACCCTGAGCTCCGGGCCCTATGTTGACTGTTAACTCCTCGTGAAATCCCAGTCTCTCTCACTTGCACTGTCCTGTCCTCATTTTGCCTCTGGGAAAGATTCATGGCTTGGACAGTGTGAGCTCCAAGGTCCCTTCTCAGCTCTGCTCTGGCTGCCCCAGATCCTCAGCTTGTGTTAGGTACGTCTGGGACTGGGTCCAAGCCATTCCTAAAGGGGTCAAACAGATTAACCATTGAGCTGGGCCAGTTCCAAAATAATTCAAAAATTAACCTAGTTTCGTGTTTTCTTTTTTAATCTTTACCAGGCATAACTCTATGGTGAGGTCCTGCCTCTGTGGTCCAGATGCCATTGTCCAGCCCTCCAGATCAGAGTTTGCCACTCCCTGCAACTTTTTTTTTCTCCTATTAACTTCTGCCAATCCTTACCTCCTCCATCAAACCTCTTCTGCCTCCTCAAGACCCTACACCATCGCCTCCTCCACTGGATCTCACATAAAGCCTCCTCAAGACCCTACGCCATCGCCTCCTCCACTGGATCTCACATAAAGCCTCCTCAAGACCCTACTCCATCGCCTCCTCCACTGGATCTCACATAAAGCCTCCTCAAGACCCTACACCATCGCCTCCTCCACTGGATCTCACATAAAGGTGGCCGCCTGGGTTGTGGGGACTGTATGCCATGTATGGCTTTCCTTTTGCCTGGATACTTCCTTTGGAGTAGAAATCCTGCCATGTCTGATCCTCAATCCTATGAGCCCACGCTTGACATTATTGAGATGCCCACTTGAAGCCAGGTGTGGTGGCGCACGCCTTTAATCCCAGCACTCCGGAGGCAGAGGCAGGCGGATTTCTGAGTTCGAGGCCAGCTGAAAGTGAAACAGTTTGCTTTAAAACCAGACAGTACCTGGTTACAGTAAACTCCAGTGGAGATGCCAGAGTTCTTTACTCTAGCTGTGACATTGGAAAATTTCTTATGACCTACTACTGCCGTGTAAGAAAATGTAGCTAGGAGACTAGGATGGTTCAGTTAGTGGATGTGCTTGCCTTCCTGGCATACATAAAGCCCTGGGTTCAAGTCTCAGCACCACGTGAAATGAACATGGTAGGCATGCCTGTGATCCCAACACTGGGAAAATGGAAACAAGATGAGAGAAGGTTCAAGGTCATCTTCAGATATGAAGTACATCTAAAGTCAGTGCCTGGGCTACACGAAACAAGGATGAAGGAGAAGAGAAGAGGAAGAGGAGAAAGGAGAAGCAAAGAGGAAGGAAGGAGAAGGGAGGAGGAAAGGTAGAGGGGAGGGTGAGGGAAGAAATAGGAGGAGGGAGAGGAAGAAGAGGGATGGGGAGGAGGATGGGGAGGGAAGGAAGAGGAGAGAAGGGAAGGAGGGAGGAGGGGAAGAAAAAGAGGAAAAAAACTGAGCAGCAAGAGCTTCCCCCATCCTGCTTACACATACACACACACACACACACACAGTGCAAACATATCTTCATATTCCAGCCTGCCTCAGGCTTCACCCCTGAGAATCTAAGACCATCTCCTCCTGCTATTATTATCATCATTGTTCTTGAAGCAAACAATAATGTAGTGCAGCCCCAGCCCCAGGCAACCAGGCTAGGTCCTCACAGTTCTCCTCAAGCCCCTCCTCCCTCCTCTGTAACAACGGGATTGACAGGCCAAAGAGAAGGGTGGAAAGTTCGCATTGAAGGTTGGGTTTCTAGAGTGGTCATGATGAGATGGTTTAGGCAACAAAAAAACCTATCTTCCCTCAGTTCTAGAAGCTGCAGGTCCAAGATGAAGGCTGGTTTCCCCCTCAGCCTCCTTCCTTGGCTTGCCTTTCATTGGTCCTTGCTGTCACTGTGTCTGTCAAGTTTCCACTGTTTTACCAGGACAACAGCAGGGCCTGGAAAAATGGCTCAACAGTTAAGAGCAGTGGCTGCTCTTCTGGAGGACCTGGGTTCAATTCCCAGCACCCGCCTGGCAGCTCACAACCATTCGTAACTTTGGTTCCAGGGAATCTGATGTTCCCTGCTGATATCCTGTGGCACCAGGCATACACATGGTATGCATGCATACATGCAGGCAAAACACTCATACCCATAAAATAAATCTTTGGGAGAGAGGGGGGAGGAGAGAGGGAGGGAGGGAGAGAGAAAGGAAGAGAGAGAGGAAGAAAGAAAGAAAGAAAGAAAGAAAGAAGAAAGAGAGAGAGAGAGAGGGAGGGAGGGAGGGAGGGAGGAGAGAAGGGAAGGGAAGGGAAGGGAAGGGAAGGGAAGGGAAGGGAAGGGAAGGGAAGAGAAGAGAAGAGAAGAGAAGAGAAGAGAAGAGAAGAGAAGAGAAGAGAAGAGAAGAGAAGAGAAGAGAAGAGAAGAGAAGAGAAGAGGGCTGGAGAGATGGCTCAGTGGTTAAGAGTACTGACTGTTCTTCCCAAGGTCCTGAGTTCAATTCCCAGCAACCACATGGTGGCTCACAACCATCTGTAATGGGATATGATTCCTTCTTCTAAGGATGTCTAAAGACAGAGACAGTGTACTCACAGACATAGAATAAATACATCTTTGAAAAAGAACATTGTGGAGGAAACAATCAGTCGCAACTGAAAGTGTGTGCAAGCATCCCAGGACACAACTGAAAGTGTGTGCAAGCATCCCAGGACACAACTGAAGGTGTGTGCAAGGACACAACAGAAAGTGTGTGCAAGCATCCCAGGACACAACTGAAGGTGTGTGCAAGGACACAACTGAAAGTGTGTGCAAGCATCCCAGGACACAACTGAAGGTGTGTGCAAGGACACAACTGAAAGTGTGTGCAAGCATCCCAGGACACAACTGAAGGTGTGTGCAAGGACACAACTGAAAGTGTGTGCAAGCATCCCAGGACACAACTGAAAGTGTGTGCAAGCATCCCAGGACACAACTGAAGGTGTGTGCAAGCATCCCAGGACACAACTGAAGGTGTGTGCAAGGACACAACCGAAAGTGTGTGCAAGCATCCCAGGACACAACTGAAAGTGTGTGCAAGGACACAACTGAAAGTGTGTGCAAGCATCCCAGGACACAACTGAAAGTGTGTGCAAGCATCCCAGGACACAACTGAAAGTGTGTGCAAGCATCCCAGGACACAACTGAAAGTGTGTGCAAGCATCCCAGGACACAACTGAAGGTGTGTGCAAGGACACAACAGAAAGTGTGTGCAAGCATCCCAGGACACAACTGAAAGTGTGTGCAAGGACACAAGTGAAAGTGTGTGCAAGCATCCCAGGACACAAGTGAAAGTGTGTGCAAGCATCCCAGGACACAACTGAAAGTGTATGCAAGGACACAAGTGAAAGTGTGTGCAAGCATCCCAGGACACAACTGAAAGTGTGTGCAAGCATCCCAGGACACAACTGAAGGTGTGTGCAAGGACACAACTGAAAGTGTGTGCAAGCATCCCAGGACACAACTGAAAGTGTGTGCAAGAACACAACTGAGAGTGTGTGCAAACATCCCAGGACAAGTGAGAGGTGCTCTTCGCGGGAAGTTGTCAAACTGTGCATCACACATGGAACCATATTCTCTCATCACAAACACCACCGTTCAGGAATCTGTGTGTTTATATGCTTATTTATACACACATGGCCATGAGCATAGACAAACAGATGTGTTTCTACTATTGTGTTTTAACTTCACGTGAGTGTGATATAGAAATGATACACACGAGGTGTAGGTATCCACACTCTGAAAATGTGCATGTGTGGAGATGACTTTGTGTGTGAGCATAAATGTTTCTTAGTCAATATTCAGTTGTTGAACATCATCAGTTCAGCAACGATATGCTGCTACTGTAGATTCAATACAAGGCTCTAAGAACAAAAGAGACACACTAGATGGGCATGTACCAGCGTACTTGAAAGGCCAGCATGTTTTTTAACACAATGCAGGTATCTGTACCCACTCGCACACGTCAGGATGTCTCCTTCAATACACAATGGCATTGCTATGGGTATTCCAAACCCTGACTGTCAGGCGACAGTGGCATCCTCTGCCGAGTCTCAGGGTGGCAGCCTGGAAGCTGAAGTGCTGGGTGGCCACAGCCTCTCCTCCTTCTCCACCCACAGGGCGGTGAGGCGGTGTTTCCCGATAACAGGGCACAGAGAGTCCAGGCCACTGGAAGCCATCTGAGCTTCACGTGGCTTTATGGTTCCACTGTTAATGTTTGGCCTTGGGTTATTCCTGCTGTGGGAGGGAAGCCAGGAAAGGCAGGAAGGAGCTGGGGGTAGGGGAGATAAGGTGCCGGGCCACCTGCAGGAGGCACGGGCCCTGGCAGCACCCGGGGCACCACAGTACTCACAGAGTTCCATGTCCTGCAGAAGGAAGGAAATTCCCACTAGGAGCGAGCAATGGTGTTCTCTGGGAACATAAGAGAAAAAGAGAAACTTTTGCAGTGACCCAGCTGCCCCTCCTCCTTAGAGTCCCAAGAAACGCCTACGCCCATCTGCATCACCATGTTCTTGGTTATCTCCAGAGTACGAGCAGCTCACTACCACCAAAATGCCCTCTTTTTTTTTGGGGGGGGGGGGTCGAGACAGAGTTTCTCTGTGTAGCCCTGGCTGTCCTGGAACTCACTTTGTAGACCAGGCTGGCCTCGAACTCAGAAATCCGCCTGCCTCTGCCTCCCAAGTGCTGAGATTAAAGGTGTGTGCCACCACGCCAGGCTCAAAATGCCCTCTTAATGGTGCCTCCTTTGGGCCAAGCATGGTGATACACACCTTTAATCCCAGTGCTCAGGAGGCAAAGGCAGGGGGATCTCTGTGAGTTCCAGGCCAGCCAGGGCTACATGCAGAAACCTCTGATTAAAAAAAAAAAAAAATAGTATTTCTTTTATCTAGTTACAGAGGTGTGCACCTGCGCTCCATGCCATTGAGAGGCTGAGGCAGGAGCATTACTTAAGCCCAAGAGTTTAAGCTCATACTGGACAACACAAAGAAGTTCATACAAGAAAAAAACTAAAATTTCTCCATCATCCCACATCCTTGCCTTTTCTGGATCTCTCCCCCACCCCCACCCCCACCCCCCGTGGGGGGAAGGGGAATGGTCTCCTTAGGAATGTTGCCCTCTGGTTAACGTCTCTAAGTAGTCCCTGTTTTAAACACTAATACTAATACTTTAGGAAAATACATTACTACTTGATAGTTTCTTGGTGCTATTCTTTCCCATTTGAAGTCTTAAATTCCATAAGGATAGATATGTAGCATATAGTATGCTGTGCATATACATGTGCATATACTGCATTATTTTATGTGTATTTTTTACAGAAAAAAAACACATAATATTATATTTATTTGAATTGTCAATTTAGTTTTAAAGCCAAATCAATGCTAATTATCTCCTCTCACTATCAGGAAAAAAAAATAATTCCACCGATACTCAAGGGTTAAGATGTAATTATATAATGCATATTATAGCCATCTTAACATTTTCATACACAGTAAATTCCTTCATATTTAGACTGCCTTCAAACACAGAACTGAACCCACAGAAGTATATAGTATATCAAAAGACATGCCAATAGCACAAAATGATTTTGTTTTTGTCAAACATGTATCACTGGTTTCTTTTTTTGTTTTGTTTTGTTTTTTGTTTTTTCAAGACAGGGTTTCTCTGTATAGCCCTGGCTGTCCTGGAACTCACTCTGTAGACCAGACTGACCTCGAACTCAGAAATCCGCCTGCCTCTGCCTCCCAAGTGCTGGGATTAAAGGCGAGCGTCACCACTGCCCAGCCTCTTATTAGATTTAAATGGCTCAAACTACAAATAATGCTAAGTCAAGCCCTGACATTCCCTTTTAAAAATCCAAATTTCTAAAAGTTCTGAGTTCTAGGCAATATAAAAATGATCTTCTTAAACCGGGCGTGGTGGCGCACGCCTTTAATCCCAGCGCTTGGGAGGCAGAGGCAGGCAGATTTCTGAGTTCGAGGCCAGCCTGGTCTACAAAGTGAGTTCCAAGACAGCCAGGGCTACACAAAGAAGAAACCCTGTCTCAAAAAACAAAAAACAAACAAACAAACAAAAAAATCTTCTTTACACCTTTAACTCCCCCCCCCCAAACTGTATAAAATACTAAATATTCTGTTAGGGAGATGATTTGAGATATTTTTTATCCTATTTTCAAAAATAAGATGTGAAACACAGAAAAGAAAACTTCACAAACAGCGGCTCAAATCCCACCAGCTCGCAGCTCAATGGAACACACAGCACGGTTGTTATGGTTAAACAATTCAAAATTAAGGTTTATAATGGCAACGTCAACAAGCCATAAGTACTACACATCACCTCCGATATGATCCACTAACTTCAACCAGGCCCAGCAGCTGTGCATGTCTGCTAGATGCTGTTTAGAAACTCACAGCTAGCAGAGCTACAAATCAGGAATACATAAATAAGTGCGGCAACACTAGGAGTTGGGGCCATTACAACAAGATGTGATGTAAACACACGTTCTCTCTCAAGCCACTTCCCACTTCACATTGACGCGCTCAGCCATGGTTTTATAAATCTTTTTAAAAGAAAATATTTTCTACGCAGCATGCAACACTGTCGTTTTATATCTTGACTATGATGGACTCTTTAAATTTTCTTGCCAAGCTTGACATAGCTCATCAGGAACTCTCTGGGAGTCAGCTTGTGTTTTCAGGAGCCTTCGGTACTTCAGTACCCTTTCGAAACTCCTTAATAACAAATGATCAGGCTTCTGGGTTGATTCCTTGTTCACAAAGTCCTACACAAATAGACAGTGTATTCATACCTAAAGAGGTATTCAAAATTCTTGAAATCTCAAGCAGAATGACCATGATCTGTCTCCCTCACCGCGTTCAGGTTGGCCGAGGCCGCCAGCCCGCCGCTACCATGGAGAGAAGTCCCTGACTGGTGGGAGAAGGCCTGACCCGGAACTGGAGGAACTGCCACTAGGCCTCACATACATATATATGTCCACATGTATCTATTATGTCTCTTTATTTGTATTATATACCATGTATCTTATTGTATATACTGTATATTATATACACTGTATCTTAGGGTTGTTATTGCTATGATGAAACACCATAACCAGAGAAACTGGGGAAGGAAAGGGTGTATTTGGCTTATTCTTCTACATTGTAGCCCACATTGAAAGATGAAAGGACAAGAGCTCACACAGGGCAGGGACCTGGAGGCAGGAGCTGATGCAGAGGCCATGGAGGGTGCTGCTGACTGGTGAGCTTCCACGGCTTGCTCAGCCTGCTTTCTTATAGAACCCAGGACCACCCACGAGTGGCATCACCCACAGTGAATGGGACATCCCCCTTCAGTTATTAATTAAAAAGAAAATGCCCTATAGTCTTTCCTACAGCCCAATTTTATGGAGATATTTTCTTAAGGTTACCTCCTCTCAGGTGACTCCAGCTTGTCAGAATGTGTCCAAATTTCATAAAACCAGCCTACACAGAGTGTATCAGTTGTTAGTGCTGGCTATGCCTCTCATATTTCATTTCCATAGGAACAATATGCACTGCTAATTCTATTTTATAGAAGAAAAAATGAGAAGGTCTGGGCCTTGAGGAGGACCTCCCAGTCAATGAATAAACCATAATCCATGATTACTCTGGTTTTCTGTTTGTCTACTTCTTTGTTATTAAATTTTTGTTAGTGTACAAAGCACTGTGTTTTGCCGTGATGTTTTCATATGTACATCACTGGACTTTGCTCATACTTGCTTTATACTCCCTGTGACTCACTCCCTGCTCTTCCTAGAGCTTTTCTCTCTTACTTAGTTCCCCTTTGACTTTCATGGTGTGTGTGTGTGCGCTCATGCAGGGTGTGGGGGGGGGTTAAATCTGGTTCTGTATCTTAGCTGTTGTGAACAGGCCCACCGTGAACATGGCTGTGTAAGAATGTCTGTAGCATGTTCTCTTAGATTCATTTGGGTAGGAAAGATACAGCTGGGTCATGTGTTGGTTCTAGTTTTAGTTTGGAGAGAACCTCCATACAGACTCCATGGTGGTTGCTTGAGCTTACATTCCCACCAGAAGTCGATGAAGGTCCCATCTCGCAGCATCCTTGCCAGTTTTTGTGGTCATTTGGATTTTTGTTGCTGGCTATTCTGGCTGAGGTGAGATGAGATCCCAGTGTGCTTTTTGTTTTAAATATCCCTGACTGCTCAGGATGTCCTGAATTTTTTCACGTTTGTGGGCCATTTCTATTCATTCTTTTAAGAGATGTCTGTTAATTCATTCACCCATTTGTTGGTTGGACGATTTGGAGGAGCCTATTTTATAGTTGATGTATATTCCAGGTATTAATCCTGGCATGATAGTTACTGTAGTTTCTCTTGCTATTGATTTCTACTTTTGTTCCACTATGATCTGATATTAGAAATTCTTTTTACTTTTTTACATTTCTTAAAATTTGTTCTGGGCTAGAGAAATGGCTCAGTGGTTAAGGGCACTGACTGCTCTTCCAAAGGTCCTGAATTCAAATCCCAGCAACCACATGGTGGCTCACAACCATCTGTAATGGGATCCGATGCCCTCTTCTGGAGTATCTGAAGACAGCTACTGTGTACTTACATATAATAAATAAATCTTTAAAAAATTATAAAAAAGGGGGGGCTGGCGAGATGGCTCAGTGGTTAAGAACGCCGACTGCTCTTCCATAGGTCCTGAATTCAAATCCCAGCAACCACATGGTGGCTCACAACCATCCGTAACGAAATCTGATGCCCTCTTCTGGAGTATCTGAAGACAGCTACAGTGTACTTACATATAATAAATACATCTTTTTTAAAAATTAAAAAAAAAAACCACTTGTTCTATGTAAGCCTATCTTTGTAAATCCTGTACTGAAGTCTTTCCTATGACATGAATACTATAAGCCTAAATAACTGCAGAAGCCAGGCACAGTGGTACACATCTGTAATGTCTGAGTTCAGGAGACTGGGGCAGGAGGATCCCCAGTTCTACATGATGAGTTCAGGGTGAGCTCTGGCAAGATACTGGATCATTACAAGTTCTAAGTGATTTATTGTTAGTAATTGATGTAGTCATTCCCAATAATACAGAAAAAGGGTAATTTATCACATCAACCAGTCACAGATGGAGAAGGTAGGACACAGAGCAGGTGAATTACATAGAAGACCAGAACGAGTCTGAGGCTTGGACCACTCTCCTGGAAAATACAGTCCCTCAACTTTCAGGTACTGTCAGTGAGAATGGGGAGGGGGAGAAACGGGAGGAAGAGCAAAAGGCTCTGAGCCTCCCCAGAACCACTCTTTTTAGATTTAGTTATTTTATGTAGATGGGAGTTTTACTTGACTGTAAGTCTGTGCACCATGCACTGTGCATACGGTGCTCACAGAAGTCAGAAGATGTCAGATCCCCTGGGACTGGACTGACAGATAGTGGTGAGTCGCCGTGTGGATGCTAGAAATTGACCCTAAGGTCCCTGGAAGAGCAGCCAGTGCTCTAAACTGCCAAGCGATCACTCTGGGCCTCTGTAAACTATTGAGTAAAGGAGCTGAGCCATTAGCCGTTTTACAGAGGATCTGCTCAAATATCTCCTTGTCACCGTAGCTAAGTTCTGTCTTTCTCTGGGAAGAGTGGTTTGTCCTTCAGCTGAGGTTCCCTTATGCCTTGACTGAGGCGCACAGTCCATCACACAGCATGTTTTCCTTTGTCTATCTACCAATGCTGGCAGGGCTTTTCAGTCTTGGAACCTAGCAGGGCTCCCTTCAGTCAGCATCTTGTACATGAGTGGCCAAGTGAGAGAGTAAGAGGCTGGAAAACAGAGACCCCCTTAGCACACAGCGGAGCAACAGTTGGTACCTCATGAAGAGCATGGAGGCTGTTACCATAGTCATTCTCCTGACACACAGGTTGGCATAGCCACCCTCTCCTTTGCAGTTTCAGGGTCCTCTGGAGATTTTCCTACAATTCCTGATGACAACTAAAAAGAGGGGTTATCTGCCACCCTAACACCCACGGCCTAGCAGAAAGCAGGCAGCATGTCTCCTGCCTGTCTCTCCGGCTATGCAAGACAGAAAAGACAAACATGCTAGAGAGTCCACCAACCTCATTAACCCAAGACCAAGAGTCTAGGAAACCTTGGAGGCCAAGGGATCTAAGATAACTGGAACTGGGCTGGAGAGATGGCTCAGCAGTTAAGAGCATTGACTGCTCTTCCAGAGGTCCTGAGTTCAATTCCCAGGAACCACATGGTGGCTCACAACCATCTGTAATGGGATCTGATGCCTTCTTCTGGTGTGTCTGAAGACAGCTACAGTGTACTCGTCATATATATAAAATAAATAATTAAATCTTTAAAAAAAAAAACTGGAACTGAGTAGGAGGCAGGGAGAGTTCAGGATTACCAGTGTAGACAGTGCAAGGGGGAAGCCTTAGATAGGCAAGCTGAACAGAATCTGTCCCCCGTGGAGCCTGATCCTTAGGGGAGCATGCCTGCCTGGTGCCCCTTGGGAGCAGTGTGTCCAGTACAGTGTCCCACCACCCTCTCCATTTGGAATGAATTCAAGTAAAGGGGGACATATGCGGCATATCAGGCTCTCAGACTGCATATCTCACTTCAAATCTAGCTGCTCCCCAAAATCCTTGGAGAACTCCCTCAGAGCAAGGTTGTCATATAGAAGGTATGTATGGGCTTAGGTCAAAAGGTGCAGCTTGGCCTATGTAGTGAGTCCCAGGCAAGCCAGGGCTACGTACTGAGGCCCTGTCTAATGAATAAGAAAGGCTCAGAGCTTCTCTTGCTCATAAGCCATCTTAGAGGCCACTCATGGTTGAAGACTATCCTTTATCTCAGGCAAGACTATGATGAGCATAAAGGAAACGGCAGGTCACTAGAACTAAGCAACTCTAGGATCCAACTTGTAAAGCATATATACTGAAGCCCAAGACGGCTCCAAAGACAGTCAGAGGTAGCACAGTGACATCAGTCATCCTCACAACCTTGAAAAAAAATCTAAGATAGCTGGATATAGTGACACACATCTGAGACTTCAGAACTTTGAAGACAGTTGTATTTGAGGAGAGTTGGGGCTACAAGCAAGAGTCTGTCTCAACAAGGCGAGTGAGGGTGTTAGAGAGAAAGGGAATTTTTTTTAAGTGCTTCTCCAGGTTAACTGAAACTAATGTCCAGCTCCACGGTGACTGTGTTGGCTAGTTTTATGTCAACCTGACATGAGCTAAAGTCATTTTTTTGTAAGCAAGAACCTCAACTGGGAAGATGCCCTCACCAGATCGAAGTCCGGGCAAAGCTATAGAGAATTAATTCTCTTGGTCCATGACAGATGTGGGAGGGCCCACATCACTGTGGGGGACGCCACCTTTGGACTGGAGGTCCAAGGAGCTATCATATAAGGAAGTAAACTGAGCAAGCCAGTAAGCGTATTGTTTCTACGTGGCCTCTGCATCAGCTCTGGCCTCCAGGTTACTATCCTGTTTGAGTTCCTGCCCTGACTTCACTGGGCAATGGAGTGTGACCTGAGAGTTATAAAGTAAAAATAAACCCTTTCCTCCCCAAGTGGCTTCTGGTTTTGGAGAGGAACCAACTAAGGCAGTAGCGCTAAGAGTCGATTGGATACAAAGTGAGGAGAGCCTGAGCTCACCAACGCAGATGATGGGGGTATCCTAAGAGCACTCCATAAAATCCCAGACGCCCACTGTGAGGAATAAGTCACAAGAGGGCTGGAGCCACGGCTCAGCAGTTAAGAGCACTCACTTCTCTAGCAGAGGAGCCACGTTCAGTTCCTAGGGCCCACATGGCACCCCATAACTACCTTTAACTCCAGGGGATCTGGTGCCCTCTTCTGGCCTCCATGGGCACTGCAAACACATGGTACACACACATGCAGGTATTCACATATACACATAAAGTAAAAGTGAATAGATAAAAATGTTTGATCTTATACTCCTACAATAAAATAAAATGTATTTAATCCTATAAATTTTGCAGCACTGTGATTAGGAACTGGCTCTAATGCTTTGTCTTAATTTGATTCCCAAAAGCCGTGCTTCCAGACCAGAAGGTCCCCACCCCCAGCTGGCTTCGATTGGTAATAAAGAATTGCCATAGAGCCAATGGTTGGGCAGGTAGGAGGCAGGACAGACTAGGAGAGGAAGAGGAGAGTATCACCATGACTTGGAGGGAGAGGAATCAGATTTAAGAGCTGCAGGAGAAAATTCATCCAGCAATGTAGGTGGAAGGGAAAGTGGCCTTATGGGAGGGGGGCTGCCCAGGTAGCAGGACAGCGAAGGTAAAATATAGATTTATAAGGTATTAAGCCAGGAATACAGGGAAATGTATGCTAGCTACAGGGAGGTTTATAAGTGCCCAGCCACTGAGCTAATCAATGCATATCAAAATTAGCTGGCGTGCCCACGTGTGTGTGTGTGTGTGTGTGTGTGTGTGTGTGTGTGTGTGTGTGTGCGCGCGCGCGCGCGCGCGCGGTTCATTTGTGAATCCAGAGCTCTGCTGGAGTGACCTACCAGGAGCCAAAGTGGTTTAACGGATTCACCGCTACTGCACTGTGCAAAGTCACCAGCAAACAACCATATCC
This sequence comes from Mus minutoides, assembly GCA_902729485.2. Taxonomy (NCBI): domain Eukaryota; kingdom Metazoa; phylum Chordata; class Mammalia; order Rodentia; family Muridae; genus Mus; species Mus minutoides. The sequence goes on from LR755129.1 coordinate 3,106,544, forward strand.
AGCAGCAGAAAAATGGAAAAAAAAAGCAGCTGAGAGTTGAATGAGGAACTGAGTCATGAATGGACCTTGAAAGCTACTGTGTAAAGGGGGTCAAACACACATGGTCAGGGACAGTGCGATCCCTTATATAAAACGCCCAGAAAAGCCGGGCGTAGTGGCGCACGCCTTTTATCCCAGCACTTGGGAGGCAGAGGCAGGCAGATTTCTGAGTTCGAGACCAGCCTGGTCTACAGAGTGAGTTCCAGGACAGCCAGGGTTACACAGAGAAACCCTGTCTCGAAAAACAACAAAAATAAATAAAATAAAATAAAATAAAATAAAATAAAATAAAATAAAAATTTAAAAAGTAAATAAATAAGATAAAACGCCCAAAAAAAGCAAAGCCATTAGACAAAGTAGCCATCAACCCACAGCTGCTTACAGTAAGCAGGGTGAGGAATAGTGGGCGTGGCTGCTTATGGAGGTGGAGGTTCAGGGGACTGATACAAATGTTTTGGAACAAGATAGATGTGATGGTCGTGCAACATCACAAATACTGGAAATTTAGAAATTCCACAGAATTCTGTGCTTTAAAATGGCTAACTTTATGTTCTGTGAATCTTATTCAACTTTTAAAAAGAAAGAAAGGATAAAGTAAGGCCATGAGTACCAGGGCCCTGTGAATTGTTCTGTACAGCCAGCCAGCCATTGCCTTCTTCATGAACCTGAGCTCTTTTCCTAACAAAGAAAGACACAGCCACTGAAGAGAAGCAGGGCTCCACAACCTCCCCCCATCAGACTTCCGAGGTGTCAGAGCAGGAAATCGGGCTGAGCAGTAGCTCCTCATCCCTGACCTCCCCGTGACCTCACTGAATGATTCCTCTGAGTTTATGAAGTCAATTATTCACCTGCTGGCCAAAGCGCTAGTGTGGCAGAAACCGCCTCTGACTGCTGTCCCCTTGACACTGCTGGCCTACTGTGGGTCAGCACAGCGCTTGGCGCCGCTCATGATAATTACACTGAATCCCACAAGCCCCTCCCCCTATAACCCCCCCCCAAACTAAAGATTCCATACCACTGGGGAGAGCTGGAAGAGGAGGAGGACGGGCAAACATTGTCCAAAAATCTCAAACTATTATTTTTTTAATTCTCTTATAATAAACATTGGCACAAATAGTACTATAATTGTAAGAAAAATTATAAGACATTTTCTTTGACCTAAAAGTTAATTTTTCTATATATATAAAAAAAGCAATGAGCTATCACAGCCCCTAAAATACTCTGACTCAGACATTGCATATCCTCCAGTTAATGGACATCAGTCTGGATAATATTAACATCACTTCACAGAGAAAAAAACTGGAACTTAAATTACAGAGAGCTAAAAATAATAAGAATATATCCATAGCTAATGGATTTTTTTATTAAGAGTATATGTTTCCATAGAATATATTCTCCTGATGGCTTCCCTTCCCTCCTCTCCTCCCAGGTCCTCCCCGCCTTCCCAGCCATCTAACTCCATATCTTCTTTCTCTCTAGCTTTAGAAAATGAATAGGCAAATAAAAATCAAGAAGTAAAAACAGCATAGAACAACAACAACAAAAAAAAAACAGAAAAAGATTGAAAAGCACATACATGGTATGAATGCACAAACACAAGTGCACACACACACACACACACACACACACACACACAAAGAGAGAGAGAGAGAGAGAGAGAGAGAGAGAGAGAGAGCACCAACCACTGGGTCCATTGTGAGTTGGTCATCTAATGCTGGGCATGGCTTACACTTCAGTGTGGTCTGTAGACCCAGTGACACTTGGTTAGAAAAATGAGCTTTTTCCTTTGTGAGCAGTTGGCAGTTGGAGATAGCTTCTGGATTAGGGATGAGGGCTGGTGTCCTCTCAGCAATGGGACCTCACGTGGCTTAGGCCTATGCTGGACCTATGTGTGCCTCCACGGTTGCTAGAAGCCCTCCTGGGAGCCCACGTGTGGTTTGTGTCAGCCCTGTTGTGTAGAGGACACTGTGTTCTTTGTCCTCCATTTTCACTGTTTTTTACAATCTTTCTTCCTCCTCTTCTAAAAAGTTCCCGGGGCCCTAAAGATAGGGGGTTGATGGAGACATCCCATCTAGGTTGAGCTGTTCAAGGTCTCTCAGTCTCTGCCATTGTCCAGCTGTGGGTCTCTGAGTTCACTCCCACTTACTGCAGGAGGAAGTTTCTCTGATGTTGGCTGACCTGGAAGTATAGGAGAATATCATTAGGAGTTATATTGCTACATTTCTTTATGGCTAATAGATTTTAAACAAGGATTCCAAGACAACTCAACAAACAATATTGGGACGCACAAAAGCAGAAACTATACCCACACCTACCTCACATCCTCTGCAAAAATTAACTAAAAGTAGACTGGTACACTTCTTTAATGGTGGTGCACACCTTTAATCCCAGCTCTTAGGAGGCAGAGGCAGGTGGATCTTTACGAGTTCAAGGCCATCCTGGTCTATAGAGTGAGTTCCAGAACAGCCAGAGCTACATAGAGAGACTCTGTCTCAAAATTTTTTAATAAAAATAAAAATAACTAAAAGTAGATCAAAGATTTAAATGTAAGAATTAAAAATAGCCCAAGTGTGGTAATGCTTTAATCCCAGGACTAGGGAGAAAAAAAAAAAAGGAAGGAAGATATACATTTGAGACCAGTCTGTTCTACACAGTTTCAAGCCAGCACAGTACACAGAGAGATCCTGTCTCAGAGAGAGAGAAAGAGAACTAAAAGTATAGCTTTTATAAGAAAGCATAGATGTGCCGGGTGTGGTGGCACACACCTTTAATCCCAGCACTCGGGAGGCAGAGGCAGTCGAATTTCTGAGTTTGAGGTCAGCCTGGTCTACAGAGTGAGTTCCAGGACAGCCAGGGCTACACAGAGAAACCCTGTATTGAAGAAAAGAAAAAAAAAAAAAAAAAAGAAAAGAAAAGAAAGCATAGATGTAAATCTCCATAAGCAAATAGTTTCTTAGATAGAGCATCCAATACCCGAGCAAACTATGATGGCTGGAATGTGAAATGTTCTCCATAGCATTTGAATGCTTGGCTTCTAATTCATGCTACTGTTTGGGAGGCTGAGGATCGTGGCCTTATTGGAGGAAGTATGTCACTGAAGGTGGACTTGGAGAGTTTAAAACTTCTACCATTTCAAATTTACTCTGTTTCTAACTTGTAGTCAGGAGCCCTGCTCCTGTGGCCACGCCTGCCACTTGCTGCCTGTCTCCCTGCCTCTTACCTCTCTGCAACCACAGAGGTTTGCTTTGGTCAAGCAAACCACAGGCCAAGCAAACCCTTTCCTCTCTAAGTCGCCTTGGCCAAGCCACTTTTATCACAGCAATAGAAATGTAACTACGGGGCTGGTGAGATGGCTCAGCGGGTAAGAGCACCCGACTGCTCTTCCGAAGGTGATAAGTTCAAATCCCAGCAACCACATGGTGGCTCACAACCATCCGATCTGGCTCCCTCTTCTGGAGTGTCTGAGGACAGCTACAGTGTACTTGTGTATAATAAATAAAATAAATCTTTAAAAAAAAAAAAAAGAGAAAAAAAAAGAAATGTAACTACAACGCAACCAAAGCAAAATATAGATCAATTAGACCCCAAAAAGAGAAATAATTTTAGAAATTTTTGTGGGGTGGGGTACAGTGCTTACCTGGAATGCACAAAGCCCTGGGCTTAATCTCCAGAACTAGAAAAAGAAAATAATAATAACAATAATTTAGTTAATTAAACAAATAAATAACGTTTCCCACTTTGAAGGATGCGATCATCGAAAGTGAAAAGTTGTGTGTTTACCATATATAGCCTCTCTGCTTTGATGCTCCGGGAGCCTCTCTAAGACCTCAGTCTTAAAGACCCATGCAGACTTAGCTAGGTTCTCTGGGTCTCCTTGTATGAAGGTCTTTGAGAAGATATATCTTTTTCATTGTTGTTGTTTTGTTTTTTGTTTTTCGAGACAGGGTTTCCCTGTGTAGCCCTGGCTGTCCTGGAACCAACTCTATAGACCAGGCTGGCCTCGAACTCAGAAATCTGCCTGCCTCTGCCTCCCTAGTGCTGGGATTAAAGGTGTGCGCCACCACTGCCCAGCTAAGAAGATATATCTTGAGGATAGCATCATAAGTCACCAAAAGGAGCAAGCAGGGTTCTCAGTGGAGGCCTAATAATAAATTGACTTCAACCCTGACCCTGTATGATGGCACATGATTTTAAACCCAGCACTCAGGGAGCTGAAGCAGAGGCATCTCTGACTTGGAGGCCAACCTGGTCTACCTAGTCAGCTCCAGGCAGCCAGGGATATGCAGAGAGACCTGTTTCTAATAAAATAAAATAAAATAAAATAAAATAAAATAAAATAAATTAAAAGCAAATTCAGCCATACCCCCAGTCACCACCCGGCTCTTTTTCCCTAATGATAACTTTCCTGGCAGCCAGAAACACTCCTGGGCATTTTGAACAAGGTGTTTAGAATGTTAGTGGATGAAAATGGGGTACAGTCACATTTATTTCCCATAAATTAACCTTGATGAACTTTATTGCCCTGTTTACCTTGACTACCACCTGTTGTTTGGCACCAGCTCAGCCCAGCGGGTGGAACTGTTCCCCTGGCAGGAGGATGTTAGCCTGAGGATGAGAAAGCTCAGCAGGTCACCTCATTGGAACCCTTCCTACCTCTTTTTCAATTTCACCTGTTTCAGCCGAGGGCTGCGGAATCCAGGGAGTGTGTCACAGCAGCTCTCTGACAAGGTCACCGAAAGGAAAGCCCAGAAGAGATTGACCCAAAACGCGGACCCCCGGAGGCCTCTTTAGCGGGCCTTCTGTTTCCTGACCGCTACTGCCCCCTGGTGCTCAGACCTTTACACTCCACCAGCCCTGCCGCGAACGTGACAAAATTCTAAAACAAGCCACAGACGTCATTTTTAATTCTCTAATAATCATATTTTCTTTGTGTTGCTGCAAGTCGAATCAGTGCCTGCGTGTGCTAGGGTTTTCAGCGTCTCGTCCGGAAGAGTCCCTCATCGTAGGCATACGTTCTGTTCACACAACCTTGTTTTTACTTTTCTGAGATTCACCACTTTCTGGAATTGTCTGGGTCTACTAGAACGGAAACCACGTGATAGGTAGGGTTTCCCTCGTACGGTTGCTCTCTGGTTTTTCTTTTCCTTTAAAAAAAAAAATTTCGAGTGGGGGCTGGCCGGAGCGAGCAAAGCAGGCCAGAGCGAGCGGGGTCGAGCGGAGCATGCAGGTAGACCGGAACAAGGGGAAAAAAAATCCAAAAAAAAAAAAAAAAAAAAAAAAAAAATATATATATATATATATATATATATATATATATATATATATATATATATATATATATATATATATATAAAATGTAAGTACATATTCGCTATTTTCTGACATACCAGAAAAGGGCGTAGGATTGCATTACAAATGATTGTGTGCCACCATGTGGTTACTGGGAATTGAACTCAGGACCTTTGGAAGAGCAGTCAGTGCTCTTAATCACTGAGCCATCTCTCCAGCCCACTGGTTTTTCTTTCTTTTTCTTTTGTTGTTTGGTTTGGGGGTTTTGGATTTTTTATTTTTCAAGACTGAGTTTCTCTGTGTGGCCCCTGACTGTCCTGAAACTGGCTCTGTAAACCAGGCTGACTTCATCTTCTGCTTCTGCCTCCAGAGTGCTTATGTACCCACAGCCTTCTAGCAACTAGAACTTTCTCTGGAAGGCTCGTAGTAATATGCAAATGAGTTGTCACCTTGTGGGTCAGCCTACCCCAGCTGCCCTACAGTTGTTCTCTATCGGCTCAGCAACTGCTTTGTTACCCTCATAGCACAGACCACAGACTTGGCTCTTGGCTGGTCCCACTCTTCTCCTGCAACCTTATTACTTCTTTGAGATTCTACACTCCATACAGGGGCATCGACTATGCACCACAGAGCCTGGCGTGTTGAGTATATACTTGTTGAATGAATATCCAACTGTTACCAGTATTTCCTAGCCCTCCTCAAGGATGTGATGTGCCCCTGTCCTCTCTCCTGTGATTTTCAAGGGCTGTATCCTGTACCTCACTAGACCAAAGATAGCCTGTGCATCACGTGAGCCAGGGGCCTGGCTTTAAGAAGAAGCAAGGCTAGTGTACAAAAAGGAAATGTCCCAGCAGAAACCTAAAACTTGCCCATTCCCTCCCTCTTTTCAAGAGTTCATCAGAACCCTCTTCCCAACACAGGTACCAAAAGCCAACCAACAGAAGGTCCTGGTCCCTAGGATACATCTACCTACTCCTGGTACCCACACCAGCTCCTCTGGACTACTCACACACAGCTAAGCTCGGCAGCCCTACGATCACCGGCTCAAAAAGCAGGATTCTCAACTAAGCAAGGAGCATATGGGCTCAGACAGATTGAAGTGGCAAGCATGGGCCCTGTGGGGGCGCTGCACCAAGTCCTCTGGGTATATGTTGTGGCTGTTAGCTTGGTGGTTTTGTGCGACTCCTAACTGTGGTAGCAGGAGTGTCTCTGACTGTTTTGCCTGCTCTTGGGACTCTTTTCCTCCTGCTGGGCTGCCTTGTCCAGCCTCGTTGTGAGGGCTTCTGCCTTGTCTTACTGTAGTCTGCCTTGTCCTACTGTAGTCTGCCCTGTCTTACTGTAGTCTGCCTTGTCTTACTGTAGTCTGCCCTGTCTTACTCCACCCTACCCTGACCAGCAGGAATTAGACGCAGAACAACCAGGTTCCTTCTCGAGGAGGTTTACTCAGGATCTTGATGAAGTTACAGCTTGTGGAAAAACGGCAAAATGGCTCCCAACCCCACCGGGAGCGACCATATAAACCCTGTCCTGGCCTATAGCAGGATGCCACATGGCTCCTGCTCATACACTAGGTAAAGTTGGGCGACAAATCATACCACTGCTGACATAGCCTTATGCCATATTAGGAGCTGTCCAAGTCATTAAGTCTGAGGCGATCGGCGCCATCTTTAAGGCACAGCAGCAAGGCTCTCCACAGCCCATATTAGGAGCTGTCCGCACCAGTAACACTGAGGCTCTCCACACTGTCTTACTGTAGTCTGCCCTGTCTTACTGAAGTCTACCTTGTCTTAATGTAGTCTGACTTATCTTACTGTAGTCTACCTTGTCTTACTGTAGTTTGTAGTTTGCCTTGTCTTACTGTAGTCTGCCTTGTCTTACTGTAGTCTGCCCTGTTTTACTGTAGTCTGCTTTGTCTTGTCTTATTGTAGTCTGCCCTGTCTTACTGTAGTCTGCATTGTCTTGTCTTACTGTAGTCTGCGTTGTCTTGTCTTACTGTAGTCTGCATTGTCTTGTCTTACTGTAGTTTGTCTTGTCTTACTGTAGTCTGGCTTGTCTTATCTTACTGTAGTCTGGCTTGTCTCGTCTTACTGTAGTCTGGCTTGTCTTGTCTTACTGTAGTCTGCCCTGTCTTACTGCAGTCTGCCTTGTCTTGTCTTACTGTAGTCTGCCCAGTCTTACTGTAGTCTGCCTTGTCTTGTCTTACTGTAGTCTGCCTTGTCTTGTCTTACTGTAGTCTGCCTTGTCTTGTCTTACTGTAGTCTGCCTTGTCTTGTCTTACTGTAGTCTGCCTTGTCTTACTGTAGTCTGCCCTGTCTTACTGTAGTCTGCCTTGTCTTGTCTTACTGTAGTCTGCCCTGTCTTACTGTAGTCTGCCTTGTCTTGTCTTACTGTAGTCTGCTCAGTCTTACTGTAGTCTGCCTTGTCTTACTGTAGTCTGCTTTGTCTTGTCTTACTGTAATCTGCCTTGTCTTGTCTTACTGTAGTCTGCCCTGTCTTACTGTAGTCTGCCTTGTCTTGTCTTACTGTAGTCTGCCTTGTCTTGTCTTACTGTAGTCTGCCTTGTCTTGTCTTACTGTAGTCTGCCTTGTCATATTGTAGTCTGCTCAGTCTTACTGTAGTCTGCCTTGTCTTGTCTTACTGTAGTCTGCCCTGTCTTACTGTAGTCTGCCTTGTCCTCCTGTCTTTGCCTTGTCCTGTTTGCCTGTTGTCTCTTGGAGGCCTTTGCTAATGGGAGACAGAGGGAGAGTGGATCCCAGGAGAGGGAAGCTGTGGGGGGAGCTGGGAGGAGTGGAAGGAGGGGAAACTCTGGTTGGAATGTATTGTATGAGAGAAGAATCAATGTTCAACTAAAAAAAAAAAAAGTAAGATTCTGTTTCTAAACTGTAGCTGGACAAAATTCCCCAATATCCTTAGGTTCTTCCCTTAGGAATTTTCCTTCCACATTAAGAATCAGTCCTTGAGGATTATGGAACAGAGCACATGCCCCTGACTACCACAAAAGCCAGAAAGAAGCTATGATGTGCACAAGGGCACACACCCTAGTCTCCTAGGGGGGAACTGTGTATGTAGACCATCTCTCCACTTCAGCGAGCTTATGGCCTCCTCAATTCTAAGTTTGTGAAAGTAAATACCACAATAGGAGCATTCGTGGTAATGTTGGGGTCCAAATCAGTTAAGGGGTTGCACAAAGAAATGCAATGAGGCAGAACCAGTGGAAGGAGCAAAGCTAAGAAGTCTGTCATCAGTGCCGGGAGGAAGGGCTCCACCGTTCAGAGCACGGGCTGCACCCTCAGAGGGCTGAGATTCCGTCACTAGTACACCCACAGCAGCAACTGTCTCTAACTCCAGTTCCAGAGGATTCTCTTCCGGCTTCCATGGGTATTGCATTGCATGGACATGGTGCATACACATACATGAAGACAAAACGCTCACACATAAAATAAAAATAAAATCAGGCTGGTGAGAAAACTCAGTGTGTAAGAGCACTGACTGCTCTTCTGAAGGTCCTGAGTTCAAATCCCAGCAACCACATGGTGGCTCACAACCACCTGTAATGAGATCTGATGCCCTCTTTTGGTGTGTCTGAAGACAGCTACAGGTAAGTGTACGTATGTATAATAATAAGTAAACTTTTGGGCCGGAGTGAGCAGAGGTCCTAAATTCAATTCCCAAGGACGACATGAAGGCTCACAACCATCTGTACAGCTACAGTGTAGTCATATACATAAAATAAATAAATATTTAAAAAATAAAAAATAAAATCTCAAAAATAATTTTAATGCTGTCTTCACCGTAGACTCAGGCTCTCCTGCGTCCCTGCAAGGGCCAGGATCCAAACCACTGCTGTACTCAACACAGGATGAAAAGAGAGGACACATCACTAGTCCAAATCCATAGCCTCTCGCAGATCAGATTCCCTCCTGCAGGGTCAAAGGCTGAGCTTGGAAATACCACCCAGCCCAGACAGGGACATGGCATCTCAGCTGCCCCAAGTTCCACCTTGAGATCCTGTTGGCCTCACCATCCACCATTCCCTAAGGGCCTAGAAGATTCTGATCTGGAAAGGCCAAGGTCTCCGTTTCATATTTTCTTCCTGTGAACACCTTTGGACCCTCCTCTCCCTCAGTTGCAAGGTCAGCACATGCAAGAAGCTACTTATGAGAAATGCCATTTTAATTTACATTTTTATCTATTCTGTATGTATGTCTTTTTGTTTGTTTGTTTGTTTGTTTTTCGAGACAGGGTTTCTCTGTATAGCCCTGGCTGTCCTGAAACTCACTCTGTAGACCAGGCTGGCCTCGAACTCAGAAATCCGCCTGCCTCTGCCTCCCAAGTGCTGGGATTAAAGGTGTGCGCCACCACGCCTGGCTTGTGTGTATGTCTTATGTGCAGTTGTGTGTGTGTGTGTGTGTGTGTGTGTGTGTGTGTGTGTGCTTTCTTTTTTTTTTTTTTAAGAGTTGCCTTGGTCATGATGTCTCTACGCAGCAATAGAGCGTAGAACACCAGCTGACCACCTAACAAACACAATAACACCTGTGGGTCTGATGAAGAAAATTTGGGGCCATTGGTGTCTTGACTGACTGACATGCTGATAAGACCAGCTAGAAGCTAACAGAATGGCAGACCAGATTGCCAGACCAGCCGACTAGACCAAAGACTGACTAGTCTAACTAGACTGGCTGTCCTGGTTGGCTAAAATGACTACAGGATTGATTGGCTCTCAGTTTGACTGCTGCAACTATTGCAGTGACTGGCAGCCTTGGTCTCCAGCCCCCTTCAGGCACACTAACTGCGAGTGCCTCCCGCCATCCAGTCCTGTAACTGCACAGAACTCAGTTGATGAAGCATCTCTTCCAGGATTCCCTCCTGCCCCTAAGTGGCTGGAAGCTGCCACCTCCTGGCTACACCAGGTAGCACATGCCCCGTGGCTGCACCAGGTAGCAAGTGTGCGGTGCCTAGTGGGCAGGACAGGAAGAGGGGGGTGCTCAAGGAGCCTTCTACTGCCTCCTGCTCTCTGTTCTCTCCCCCCCCTCTTGTAAGTGGACCGGGTTGTAACCCCCGACTCCCGCTGGGGTATCCAACCCTGGAGCCACGTGCAGCTGTGGAGAATAATTAAGAATATGGGCCAACAACAAAAAATCGTACACTAACTTAAACTATAAGGTTCAGCCGAGCGTGGTGGCGCACGCCTTTAATCCCAGCACTCAGGAGGCAGAGGCAGGCGGATTTCTGAGTTCGAGGCCAGCCTGGTCTACAAAGTGAGTTCCAGGACAGCCAGGGCTACACAGAGAAACCCTGTCTCAACAAAACAAAACAAAACAAAAAACTATAAAGTTCATCTATTTGTTTGTTTGTTTGTTTTCGAAACAGGGTTTCTCTGTGTAGCCCTGGCTGCCCTGAAACTCTCTGTAGACCAAGTTGGCCTCGAACTCAGAGCTCTGCCTGCTTTTGCCTCCTGAGTGCTGGAATTGAAGGTGTACGCCAACATCACCTAGCTTAAAGCAGTTTAGGAGGTTTTCGAAAGTAAATGTTGTGGATGACAAGTGGCATCGCTGTCAAAAAGGTTGGATACACCTTAAGTATAGCGTATCAAAAACGCACTATCTCCAAAATTCCAAGAAATCTTCTAGGACTCCACTCCCATCCCCCAGGACTCTACAAAAATCTGAAGTTGGGGCCGGGGGACACTCCGTGGGGCGTTCATCATTGCCCCTCAAACTCTTGTAAACTCAGCTCCTGCCTTCCGGTGGAGCGTGGTGAACACCAGCGAGCCCACTAGGTGGCAGCAAATGCCAAGGAAAGTGGTACCAGGCTGGAGCAGCTACTTCCTAAACCCAGGAGGCCAGATGGAGCCAAGGCAAGGAGATCCAGAGTCCCCATATCAGAAAGAGGGACAATGCAGAGACAGAGAAACTAAATGGGAAGGGTTGTTGAGTGTGAATGTTCACAGCCTGATACCTGCTCCCAGATAATGTGGCCTCCCCGAGGCTGACTCTGTGAAATTAGAGACAAGAATATCTACTGTAGAGAACATTTTGAATGTTACCTGGGATTGTGTGTGGAACTCTATTAGAGCATGCAGTAAGGAATCAGTAAGACATTCCACAAGCTGCCAAGACCTGGCTTAGCCCAAATTATTCTGAGAAAGTATTTTGTAGAATCAGATAATGGTCCATCATCAGGTGTTTTGTTTTTGGTTTTGGGTTTTTTTGGTTTTTTTTTTTTTGGTTTTTTTTTTTTTTGGTTTTTCGAGACAGGGTTTCTCTGTATAGCCCTGGCCATCCTGGAACTCACTTTGTAGACCAGGCTGGCCTCGAACTCAGAAATCCGCCTGCCTCTGCCTCCCGAAGTGCTGGGATTAAAGGCGTGCGCCACCACACCCGGCATTATCAGGTGTCTTTAAAGGAGGATATCTCCATATTCAGAATGGGCTTGATGAAATTAGTTGAAAAGCCTTAAAATCAAAACTAAGTTTTCCATTTAGAAGGAAAAAAAAAACCCTGCCTAAGGATAACATCTTCAGGTCCCTGAGAGTTCCAACCTCAACTTCATGATTTCAGAACCACAGTGGCTTCCTCGGGTGTCTTCTGAGAGCACTGTTTTCTCTGGTTGAACCTTGACTGTGGAAGCTGTGTGTGTGGTAGGGTGGGGTGGGGTGTGGTGGGGTCACAGTTATTCACTCCTTCTAAGTCCCGGGTACTATTAGCTTTTTTTTTTTTTTTTTTTTTTAAGATTTATTTTATTTTATTATATGTGAGTACACTGTAGCTGTCCTCAGACACTCCAGAAGAGGGAGCCAGATCTCGTTACGGATGGTTGTGAGCCACCATGTGGTTGCTGGGATTTGAACTTATCACCTTCGGAAGAGCAGTCGGGTGCTCTTACCCGCTGAGCCATCTCACCAGCCCCTACTATTAGCTTTTAAGGGGCCATAACTAAAGGCTACAGGAAACCACCGTAGTTTATTAGTATAGCTAGGCATAGGACCACAAGTAGACAGAGGAGCCAGGCTTCCTGCCCCACCCCACTCGGGTCTAATCTTCATGGATGCAACCTACTTGCTTCCAGGCTTTCTCTACAAACTCCCTTTGCCACAAGAGGCCAGGCATAGCCTCTTTCTCCAGGGTAGGAATGAGAAGGATGGATCCAAATCACACTCTCTCTCCTGGGAGCCAGCTGGTGAGTCGTCTCTTTCAGCAACTAACTTGTCCTTGTACCCCATCTCCCCCACCTCCACCCACAAGCCTGCTGTGCACTGTCCACACCCCTGGCTCTCCTGCCCTAATTCTAATAACCATTTAGACTTATCGGTTATGCTCTACAAGTGGGAGACCCTGCCAAGTCCCTAACTCATCTCATCTATCCTCACCACAAGCTGTGGGGTAGATGTCATTGTCCCATTCCCAGACAAGAAAGGCAAGACACCAAGCCACACTTAGTCTCCCACACCTGTCCTCCTCCTGGGGAAACTTGCTTCTCCAAGGCAGGCTTTGATGGTGACACTCTGCGAAACTGAGAGAATCTTATCACTTCTCAGGCCCTCAGATCTTCAGCCCACAATGCTAACTGTGGAGAGCAATGGTGGCTAGCCTAAGAGAACCTGGGCTTAGCACTTGGCTTCCTTTCCTTTCTTCCACCAGGGAACTAAGGACACTGGAGAAACACCATCTAGAGAGAAAACGGTGAGTTCATGGGTAAAGCCGTGTATAAGGATTGGTGCTGCAAGTCTCAGCAAGCTCTGCTCTCTCTCTAGGCTTGGTTCCCCCCTGTGCCGTGGATCAGTAAGGAGCTCACCTCACAGGAAGAGCTCAGCACATACTGTTCTCTCCTTCCCTAGGCCATTGGTTAAGTGAAGGTTCCACTGCAAACATAAGAGATTCTTATTACTGTTGAATGAACACTTGCCACCACCTCCGACCCCTAAAGAATCAAAAACCCACTGCAGGGGCACAGGAGCTCGGCAGACACTCCCCTCAAGGCTGATCTGGAGGATGTAAACCTTTCAGTGCTGCCTCTGGGCACCTCTCTTGCTTCACTCCATCCCTGCTCACCCACCTTCCTCATCTGAGAGGCTGGCCATCACTGGCCACGTCTTTGCTAAGACCAGAAACATAAGCATCAGCTCAAGTCCTTCCTCGCCTTCACCCTTTCCCCTAAAGCTGGGGATCCTGTCAGCTCTACCCACAAGCTTGGTCTATAGTGTTACTCCATTTCAGTCACATCACCCAAGCTCAAAATCTTTCCAGCGAGTTTCCCATTGCTAGAAAACCTGAGGGAACCTGTAGCCCAGGCTGGCCTCAAAGCTCATGACAAGCCTCCCTCTCCAACCTCCTGAGTCCTGGAAGTCATGTGAGCCACTATGCCCAGATGCATTCCCCCTCCTGCTGAGGACTCTCTTTGTCCCTCTCACACACACCCTCTGCCTCCTCCCCTAGCTGCTTCCAACACCTGTTGCTAGGCTTTCCCCTAAAGCTGGTATCTTCCCTGCTGGATCCTGCACATAACCTATATCACAGCATGTTCTGGAATAAGTATGGGATCTCCTTCTCCCCATCACACACTGTGAATCCCATTACAACACATACCTGGGCTGGTTTTGCTTACTGTGGTATCCCAAATCGCCACACACAGAAATAGCTGAGTCCGTGCTTGTTGGATTAAGCCAAAGGTGAGGAAATAAGTCCAGGCATCTGCATAACTATGGATGGGGGATCATATACCCTGATTTGCTTGGGAAGATCAAGTATTCATGTCACTCGTGCATAGTAGTAATGATGTCACTGTTCACTCTCAAATACCCCAACTTGGTGACATGCTAGATGATCAGCCCAGTTATTAGGAAGGAGACAGGGTCGGTCTCAGAGGTTCTACTTCTCTCCAGTCTCACATTCATTCCGATTTTTTTTCAAAGCAACCACGACACTCTCTTTCTTCTGAATATATATATATATATATATATATATATATATATATATATATATACACACACACACACACACACACACACATACACACATACACACATACACACACATACACTATATATACACACACACACAAATATATATGTATTCTCCCTGGATTCATCCCAACCCCCTGAAATACATGAGTATTCTGTTTTCCCATTTCACTGATGTATACTCCTGGAGGGTTGCTATGGTGATCTAATATTCACTACCCTAGAAACAGTTGCCTAGGAAATGAATGATGTCACTTCCAGGAGATATGTTTCTATAGTAACCATCTTAGTGGAATTCAGGGGGTGGCCATGAAAGTGAAGAAAGAAGAGGGCAGTTACAGAAAAGACAAATTAAAGAACAGAAGGGAGTTGGAAGGGGAAGTGCAGGAGGAAAAGGCCAGGAAGGTGAGGACCATCCAAGAGCAGATCTCAGGAATAGAAATGTCTCTAGAGACTACCAAAGACAAACTAAAAGGCTAGGACTTACCATCACACCTCAGTTTTGAAGAGATGCCAAATGTAAGTTTTGCAAATAGTTTATCTGTAGACAGGTAGAGAAATAGATTCTTTTCAGTCACCTCCAAAAGTATCTATCTATCTATCTATCTATCTATCTATCTATCTATCTATCTATCTATCTATCTATTTGGGGGAGAATCATGCCACAGTCTACATATGGGCAGAGGACAGCTTGTCGGTATGAGTTCTCTGCATCTATCATGTGGGTTCCAAGAATCGGGCTCAGGTCAGCAGGCTTGGTGCAAGCACCTTTAACAGCTGAGCCATCTGGGGCTGGTGAGATGGCTCAGCGGGTTAGAGCACCCGACTGCTCTTCCGAAGGTGATGAGTTCAAATCCCAGCAACCACATGGTGGCTTACAACCACCCGTAACAAGATCTGACGCCCTCCTCTGGTGCGTCTGAAGTCAGCTACAGCGTACTTATGAAGAATAATAAGAAATGAATCCTTGGACTGGAGAGACC
>LR755129.1:3121913-3166539 GCA_902729485.2 Mus minutoides
ACGGCTGGAGCAAGCGGGGACGCCGGAGCTAGCAGGGCCGGAACGAGCGGGGCCAAACCGGAGCAAGCGGAGCCGATTGGAGCGAGCGGGGCTGGCTGGAACAAGCGGGGGCCGTACGGGGGCGGCCGGGAGCAAGTGGGGCTGGCCGGAGCGAGCGGGGTCAAGCAGAGCGAGCGGGGTTGAACAAGGGAAAAAAAAAAAAAAACAAAAAAACAGCTAAGCCATCTGAATAGCTCATTGGTCATTTTCCTAAAATTCCAACCTCTACATACTGTAAACTGTGAGTTGTGTTCCAATAGGAGAAAACCTGAGTGTCATTTTCATTTTCTTATTGTATCTACATACACATACACATATACACATGTAATTCCACCTTAGCCCTGTAAGAACAAGGCTCATGTCTGTGTCAGTTGACCAAGGCATCTCAAGCCATCCACCCAATGCTTACCATGTAGTAGCAATCCAGTGAGATTGAGTGGAGAAGAAATGATAAATGTAAAGAGCCATAGTCCTACCTAGACCCCCAAAATGGGCTCACAAGAGGGGTCAAGAATGGGCTCAAGAAAGAGAGAGAGCATAGAATTTGAATAGTGCAGAAGAAAGTCATTCCAGAAGGATCAGTAAAGATTTGTGTAAAAGTAAGAGAGAAAGCCGGGCATGGTGGCACACGCCTTTAATCCCAGCACTCGGGAGGCAAAGGCAGGCAGATTTCTGAGTTCGAGGCCAGCGTGGTCTACAGAGTGAGTTCCAGGACAGCCAGGGCTATACAGAGAAACCCTGTCTTGAAAATCAAAAACAACAACAACAACAACAAAGTAAGAGAGAAGGGCAAGGCTCAGTCAATAAAAGAACAGTTCCACAGGAACAAAAGCCTGTTTTATCACTCAAAAAACTCGTAAAAAAAAAAAAAATTCAGGAGTGACAGCCCATGCCATAATCCCAGCCCTGGGCTAATTCTAGTCAGTTGCTCTAGTTTAATCAATGGGCTGTGGGTTCAGTAAAACTGTCTCAAAAATTATGGTGGCGAGTGACCGAGGAAAGTACCTGCTATCAATATGCACACGTGTGCACCCCATGAACATGTTACACACACACACACACACACACACACACACAGCTGAGTCAGCAGCTTGAACAAGTGTGATGCAGCTAGCTGTACTTCATGGGTGCCATCGCTTCCACTGTCCCTGTGTGGCCTACAAAGGATCCTTTCTCAGAGGAAAAGCATTAAGGCGCTCATTTCAGGACATGCTGGAGAATGTAGGCAGGACACTGAGAAGCCAAGAAAGTCAAGAGTGACAAAAGACTGGCAAACAGAGGGAGGGGTCTTATCAAAGATGTCTCATCTTCAACAACTCTAGGTCCTTTTGAAGTTTCAGATTGTTTCTGTGCACATATGAAAGCAACACAGTGATATGGGGAAGCAGGGACCTTCAAGTCTTTCAAAGCACCAGGCTAGGCTGCCTTCTGGCTATTTATGCTTAAGAAAGTCACTTTTCCTGGGTCTCAGAATTCTAACTTTTCTTTTTTTTGCTGGGGATAGAACCCAGAGCCTTGGTCACACTGGGCCAGCCCTCTATCACTAAATTACATCTTCAGCCCTTGAGTTTGGGGGTGTTGGGGGTGGAGAAAGAAGGGGGTTGGTGGTGGTGGTGGTGGTTTTTGAGACAAAGTTTCTCTGTGTAGCCCTGGCTATCCTGGAAATCACTCTGTAGACCTCAAAGTGGCTGGCTTCCAACACCAGAGATCCTGCCTGCCTGTCTCCCAAGTGCTAAGATTAAAGGCATCTGCCACCGCTGCCCAGTCCTTGAACTTTAAGGTTTGTTTTTAAAAGATTTAGAGGGGTGGGGGCTTTAATCCCAGCACCTGAGAGGCAGAGGCAGGCAGATCTCTTGAGTTTGAGGCCTGTCTGGTCTATACAGCAGTTTCAGGCAGCAGGAGCTATGGAGACCCTGTCTTTAAAGAAAGAAAATTTATTGGTAGGTGTGGAGAGCTGCGCAGTACCGCGCCTTTAGGATGGCGCTGGCTTCCACCTTCCGCTAGCCTGATAGGGAGTGCTCTCAGGGATACACGTACTCAATTGGCTAAGGTTGATGATCTGGCTTGCTTCCGTATATGTGGACCTATCTTCTGTTGCCACAGGCTTACTGGGATAGGTTGGCCTAGGACTGTTTAGCCTATGGGCTGGCTTTCCCCGTGTTCTATTAGTGAGAGTCAGTCAGGCAGAGTAAATGAGTCAGGGTGAGTTAGAGTTAGTCAGGGTCAGTGAGAGTTAGGTTAGAGTTAGTCAGGGTAAGTTAGGCAGATTTAGGTCAGAGAGTCAGGGTGAGTTAGGGAGAGTTAGGTCAGAGTTAGTCAGGGCCAGTCAGTCAGGATGAGTTAGAGAGAGTTAGGTCAGAGTTAGTGAGGGCCAGTTAGTCAGAGTGAGGGAGTCAGGGTTAGTTAGGGAGAGTTAGGTGAGAGTAGTCAGAAGTTCATATGAATAAACTGTTTAAGGAAGAGCTCGAGGGTCGTGTCCTTCTTGCTGGGCAAGAGGCACACGACAAGTAAGGAGTGTGGGAGTCAATTCTTTCCATCCATGTGGGTTCCAGGAGCAAGTGTGGGAGTCAATTCTTTCCATCCATGTGGGTTCCAGTTCATCAAGTCTGTCACCGGCTGAGCCATTTAACAAACTCTTTTCATTAAAATTTAAAAATACTTAACCCAGCCAGGCTGGTGGTGGTGCACGCCTTTAATCCCAGCACTCGGGAGGCAGAGGCAGGCGGATTTCTGTGTTCGAGGCCAGCCTGGTCTACAAAGTGAGTTCCAGGACAGCCAGGGCTATAAAGAAACCCTGTCTCAAAAAAACCAAACCAAACCAAACCAAACCAAACCAAAAAAACCCAACCCTCCCCTTTTTGTTTCACTTAAACCTTTCAGTATACCTCTTTGAGACGGGGTCTATTATAGCCCAAGTTCACTACATAAACCAGGGTGGCCTCAAACTCAAGAGATCCACCTGCTCCGGCCTCTTTAGGGTTGGGATTAAAGACACGTACCACCACACTTGGCTAAAACTATTCAGGGCCCCAGGTTGCATTGCACTAATTAGCATTTTATAATATCTACTTTGGAAAGAATACTGTCTACTAAACACCAGCCAGCTCTCAGGTAGGTCAACCACCACCATCCCAAAAGACACAGACCAAAACTTACTTACAGAAGCTCCCACCACAGAAGGCAGCACTTTGCTTGATTCATTTATAAGCATCGGTTAACAAGGACAAAGTGTTATTTGATAGAACACTACTGTGTGCTTTAAAATATGTAATAAAGTCAGAGGACAGTAGAAGTCTGAATATTACATGTATATGACCAATGCTGTGATGCTTGAGAAGGAAAAGGGGAAAAGAGCAAGGCCAGGCACAGATAATATCCCCAAAGCAGCATTTATTTACTCTGTTAAGTCCAAAACATTTATTTTAGCAGTCTGGCATTTCATAACCACCCATCATGATTGACACAGGTTGACACACATGATGCTGTCAGGGTACACAAGAACAATAGCCAAAGAGTTACAAAAAATAAATCCATGATTCTTAATCACAATCAAAAAAAAAGTTACACATATCAAAAACTTCTGATGCATTGCATTGAAAAGAAGGTGTGTGCACATCATAATTTAAAGAGGCACAGCAAGGGGCTGCTGAAAGCTCACAAGAAACGGTTTAGAAAGCTGATGGTGAAGGAACAAGTTGTCGCTGTGTCAGTTTCCATTAGCTGAAGGGAGGGGTGAGAGGGTCAAATTCATTTTTGCATGCACAAGATGTACTGCTTAACAAAACACTATCAGCTTGTTTTAAATAGCAGCCATAGCCTGTGTTGGCTAATTCTCCTTTCTACACTCAAATTACCATCACCTGGATTTGCTAGAGATCAACAGACATAATAAAATGCCTTGTTCAGAACACACTTCTCTGCACAATTCAAAAAGGAAGCGCCCTGTGACTCAAAGCAACCATCAGTCCAGCAAATGCCCATGAAGGTTTATCTGAAACTGCTTCCCAAGGGACAGGAGGGCAGATCTGAATAGCTGTGCTGCCAATACAGATAGGTTTAGCACTAGATATAGTGATTGTGGCAAGGAAGAATCAGTGATAATGGGGGTGGTGGGTGAAGGAAGGGCCAGGGACCTGAAGGGTCTTCAGTTGCCTTCTCCTGCTTCTTCATCCTGCTGGTCGCTCGTCCAGAGGGTGAGGTTGTCTCGCAGCAACTGCATGATGAGAGTGGAGTCCTTATAGGAATCCTCGTTTAATGTGTCCAGCTCAGCTATAGCATCATCGAAGGCTTGTTTGGCTAAGAGGCAGGCCTGCTCTGGTGCATTCTGGATCTCGTAGTAGAACACAGAAAAATTGAGGGCCAGGCCAAGCCGGATGGGGTGTGTTGGCTGCATGTGCTCTTTGCTGATTTCGAAGGCTTCCTTATACGCCGCCTCAGAAGCTTCAACCACACTGTTTTTCTTCTCCCCAGAAGCCACCTCTGCCAGGTAGCGGTAGTAATCGCCCTTCATTTTCAGGTAGAACACCTTGCTCTCATACTGAAAATCATTGCAGTTCTTGATAAGGAACTTGTCAAGCAGGGCCAAGACATCATTGCAAACTGTCTCCAGCTCCTTTTCAATCTTCTCCCGGTAGGCCTTAACTTTCTCCAACTTCTTCTCATTCCCATCTGCCATGGTTTTCTGCTCAATGCTACTAATAACCCTCCAAGAAGATCGCCTGGCACCAACTACATTCTTGTAGGCCACAGAGAGGAGATTTCTATCTTCATTAGAGAGCGGTTCATTCAGCTCCGTCACCTGGAAAACATCAGAGGACAATGCCTGAGTGTCCAGAGAATCCCTTCAACATGGTGAACAATTCTTTTCAAACTGGTGCCAGGTCGTGGCATATGCCAATGACCTTAGTAACGATCAATCTTTTTCAAAAAGGAACCAGGTACAGGAGAATATGCTACTGTGATCTCAGTACTCAGGACTTGAAAGGGCCTAAGGTAATTCATTATTATTTAGTCTGATGTTTGTGTGGCTGAAAACAAGGCTCAATGGGTTAAAAATGCTTGCTGCTCTTGCAGAGAACCCAGTACTCATTTCGGGTGGCTCATAATTACCTATAACTCCAGTTCTGGGAAGATCTGACACATATCCCCCAACATCCATACAAAGACTTTTGGGGGTTTTTTGTTTGTTTGTGAGACAGGGTTTCTCTGTGTAGCCCAGGCTATCCTAGACCAGGCTGGCCTCAAACTCAGAGATTTGCTTGTTCCTACCTCCAAAATGATGGAATTAATGACGTATACAACAACTGCTCAGCAAGATTTTTTTTTTTAATGATGTTCTCATGTTGGTAGAGAAATGGCTAAATGGGTACCATGGAAGGTGGTTCACTATTCGAATGTACCTCCAGGTCTCACCCAAACTAAAAGAAAATTAGCAATAAGCACCCAACTGCTAAACGGAAACAATGTGACTTTAGCAGCCATCTTTGTTTTTTCAAGCTGTTTTGTAACTGGAATGAAGGTAGCTGTAAAGTTTTCAAGCATTACTTACTTTAAATGAAAAAATTCAATTTTACCAGCTACAACTTTCTTGGTTTTCTATGATGGTTCCAAGTAAACCAACTAACAGTTAACAGAAAGAACAATAGATTTTTCTGTGGACTAAACTGTGTCCCTGGAATCTTTATATTGAAATCCTAATCTCTGGTTCTTGCTAATGCGACCTTATGTGAAAGCATAAGTCTTATAGATGCAGTTACTTAAGATCAATTCATGCCCCCAGTGACTCCAATTCCTATAAGGAAAGCAAGACTTGGTGACAGACATACAGGCATGGGATACCATGTAACATGAGAAGCAGAAACCAGAAGGACGGTGCCTTTATAAGTACACCAAGGATTGCCAGATGTCACAATAGGCTGAGAGGCAAGGATCCCTGCGTCTTCAGAACAAGCACTACCTCGCCAGCATCTGAATTTCAGATCTCTAGCCTCCAAGTCTGTAGAATATATTTCTACTGTTTTAAGCTGCTCAGTTGGTGGGGTGTTGTTGTTGCTGTTGTTTTGTTTGGCTAGTTGTTTTTCTCAAGAGACTGGATTTCTCTGTGTAACATCCCTGGCTGTTCTGGAACTCACTTTGCAGATCAGGCTAATATTTTTTTAATACAGGTGTCTGAAGAGGTCAGAGATGCCAGACTGCCCAGAGCTGGAGTTATTTATTTGGTGGCTGTGAACCACCTGATGGTAGGAATTGAACCCGAGTCTCTATTAAAATCTATAAAGTTCTCTTTAAAAGCAGTATGCACTTTATACTCTTTAGAAAAACCTTCCCATTTCTATAAAAGCCAGCCTCTCTTTTTTTTTCCCTGTCTTTGTTTTTTGAGACAGGGTTTGTATAGCCCTGGCTGTCCTGGAACTCACAATGTAGACCAGACTGTCTTCAAATTCTCATAGATCCAGTTGCCTTGGTCTCTTGAAAGCTGGGATTAGAGGCATCTCTCCATTTCTTTTTTGTTTGTTTTTGTTTTTCGAGACAGGGTTTCTTTGTGTAGCCCTGGCTGTCCTCAGAAACTCAGAAATCCACCTGCCTCTGCTTCCCAAGTGCTGGGATTAAAGGCATGCACCACCACTGCCCGGCTCTCCATTTCTTAAAAACCAAACAATCAATAAATAACAAAAGCAGTCTCTGTGTCAGCAGTGTAAGTGTTGTCTTTATGTAACACCACCTCTGGCTATCCCAACTCTTAAGTCCACGGCACTCACCTCACTCATTCTCTGCTCTAAGATTACACAGCACTATTAAAGTCACAAATAACAGAGTCTGTTGTTAACTCATTTATCTTCCTATGACACCATGTGCTTACTCAGAAATCTCGAAGGGCCTTCTCCCACTACTCATAAGGCAATAAACTGGATAAAAATAGACCCAGTGCCAAAAACAGAACAATGACTAGAAAAACTTAAAAGTTCTTAATCTGGGAGATATCCATTACCAAATGAAATACTGAGCAAACAAAATTGACACAGAAGTCAGGCATGGATGGTAATGTAGGCCCATAACCACAGCTACTCAGGAAGCTGAGGCAGGAGGATTATGATTTTAAGCCTTACTTTAGCTATGTCTTAAGCTTAAGACCAGCACAGATAACTAACACTCTAAGCTTTGCCTTGCTTTTGACATCATTCAACCCAAACGCCTGGCATTACTGCACACTGCCTCTGGAGGCCCAGGATTAGTGGCTTCAGAAGCCCTGCTGTTCTGATGGTGGAAGTGTCTACACCTATGGCAGAGGAACAGAACATTAGTGAAGAAAGGAGTGAAGAGCACTAAAATGCTGCCATTAAGCTGTCTCCAAGAGGGACACCAGGGGACATCAGTAGACATCTTGGGGCTCCCACAGGCTTATATGCAATGAAGTCAAAATGGAGAACAAATAAGAGAACAATTTCTTAAATTTTGTGTGCACGTATGCACACACACTCTCAAGTTGTCAGGAGTGCAGCACAGTGCAAATGTGTGCAGAGAGCCTCAGGCTCCATTCCTCAGACATCGCCCATCTTTGAGACCCTCTGAGGCATGGTCTATTCTCAATGGTTTGGAACTCAAATAGTAGTCTGGGTTAGAAGACCAGTGAGCCTGTCTCTGCCTCCCCAGCTCTGGGTTACCAGCATCAGCTCACTGTCTGGTTCTGCTGCTGTTTTTAATGTGGGTTCTGGGACCCATCTCAGCTCCTCATGTTTGTATATATAAGCACTTTACCAACTAAACCATCAACAACAACAACAAAAAAACCCACCACAAAGTCGGGCATGGTGGCGTACGCCTTTAATCCCAGCACTCGGGAGGCAGAGGCAGATGGATTTCTGAGTTCGAGGCCAGCCTGGTCTACAAAGTGAGTTCCAGGACAGCCAGGGCTAAACAGAGAAACCCTGTCTCTAGAAAACAAAACAAAACAAAAACAAACCAACTAAAACATCTTACCGCTTTGACAAGTACAATGGAACAACTCACAGCCAAAACAGCAGTTCAACCATTCTTTTTTTTTTTTTTAAAGAATTATTTATTTATTATATGTAAGTACACTGTAGCTGTCTTCAGACACTCCAGAAGAGGGCGTCAGATCTCGTTAGGATGGTTGCGAGCCACCATATGGTTGCTGGGATTTGAACTAGGACCGCTGGAAGAGCAGTCAGTGCTCTTAACCGCTGAGCCATCTCTCCAGTCCTCAACCAATTCTTAATCACTACTGTGATAAAGACTCCTGGCCTTCAGAACAGATAAAGTTCAGACCTACATACTTCCTCTTCATACTAGTCTACTGTAGCTAAGCCACAACTAGTAGATTCTATTTTTAATCAAACTTGGCAGATACATTCATTAAGTATTAACTGCTTAGTAGTGCACTTATATAAAGTCACTGGAACAATGGTTAGTTAGTGTAGCAGAACATATATCAGAAACTATCCTGTAACTTCATGGGACATTGTACAACATGAAAGTAACAACTATATGACCAAGACAAAATTAACCATTTGACATCTCATCTGTAAAATGGTGCTGTTACAAACAGTATCTGCAAACACCTGTTTTGACATTGTATGAGGGCTGAGGGGTCAACCAGCAGTAGAGCATATGCTTAGCAAGCACAAGGCCCTGTGTTTGATCCCTAGCACTAGGTATTAGCATAAATCAGTTAGTACATAGACTAACAGCTACCATCCAAAAAGCACCTAGAAAGTAAACCAATAAATGCCATAAACTTGATGAATACAATACAAGATACACTGGGGTACCCCTCCAAAACTTTTTACTGTTTTTAGACCATCTGAGTAACTCAATCTAATCTTGAACTAACAATAACTGTGCAAGCTCAACAAGTGCTGGGCTTTTTTTAGGCATGAGCCATCAAACTTGGCCCCTAACACATTTATTCCTAAAGGAAAGGTGTAGCACTACACTGTTTCCTCAGCTTATATATTGGTAAAGATACAACTTCAATGCCCAGCTAGTGGAAAACGAGTCTCTCCTAGCTTTCATTTATTTCAAACAGCACTAAAGCGGCTTTCACACTAGCCATGAGTGGTGGCTCACACCTTTTATCCCAGTACTTGGGAGGCAGAGACCAGTTTGGTCCACTTAGGGAATTTCAAGTCATATTGTCCGTTTTTGTTACACCTTTAAAAAGGCACAGGATTATGTCTTCCCTGGGGCATTCACTTTTTACATAGCACCTGCTTTTCCATTTCTCACAATTTCCCAGCTATTGGCAACAAGAGCGAGCCTTTACCTCTTCTTGTCCAACTCATGTTTCCTTAAATGCAGTTTTGCATCCTGAATTTCATATTCTTCAAATCTCTGCCAACACTAAGACTACAGCAGCTGGGTGTGACCGCATAGCCTGTAAGCCAAGCACTCAGGAGGCCTGAGCAAGAGGATCCTGGGTTTGAAGTCAGTGAGACTCTAAGACTGTACAACATGGTGTTTTTATTTTATAATTTCACAATGACCACCTATGTTTTGATATAACTGATTCCGGAATAGAAGTGACTGAATTATGTCCACCTTTCTACCTACCAATATTCACGGGAGGCCTAGTTTCCTTTTTTTCCTGATATCCTAGTCATAACACTTCATCCCACTTAATAAGCTTGCTTCAGAGTCCACATTAAACCAACCTGGCAAGGTATGAGATCAGGAAAAGCTTAAAGGTCTCTTTATTGAGCTTCTGTTTAGAAATGTGTGTTGACTTTTCATACTGAGTTTCAACTCATCTGAAGGAACACCACTATTTCTAATGTACTGGGGGAAGATTGCTGGGAAATCAAAACTGGGGCCCTCAACATACTAGGCCAACTTTCCTACCACCTGAGCTCCAAGTCCAGCCAAAATTCCTAAGGTTTACCACTACTGTCCTCCAGGTGACGCTCCTAGATTAAGAAACATTATAGCAATATGATTGAACCATTTAAATTGAAAGAAAACCTTGAAGATTAAAGACAAAAAAAAAAACCCCGACTTGTTAGTAATACAAATATTTCTCATTTTATACTTCCGAGACCCTGAAACCAGGAGAACTAACTTTCAAGGTCAGAGCAGTGGCCTCAGATCTTCCCATCCAGCCTATGTCCTGTTTCACTCTCTAGAACTGTATACTTACCTGCCTTTCAATTGCCTGAAAGAAAGCCCACATACACCCAGAGGGAAGCTAGGCATTGTGGTACACACCAGTGATCCCAGCATTTGACAGGTAAAGGCAGGATCATCTAGATAAGGCCAACCTATTTAGGGTATTTGAGGCCAGCCTGAGATGCATGAAACCCTATCTAAAAGGGGAAAAATTAAAACAAACAATATAAGTTTACTAGAATTCACTCTTCCCAAGAGCTTTAATTTTTATTAATGGGTGACTCATTAACATTTATTAAGAATTTTATCTACACCAGTCAGTGATGGTGCACATCTTTAATCCCAGCAGTTGGGAGGCAGAGGCAAGTGGATTTCTGAGTTCGAAGCCAAGCCAGCCAGGGCTACACAGAGAATCCCTGTCTCAAAAAACCAAAAAAAAAAAAAAAAAATCATCTACAAATTATACCAACAGGCAAATGAGATAAAAGTACATCCCACTAATACAGGTGGGACAAACATAAATTCTGATAGAAAATACTCGTTTTTAACAGTTAATTTGAGGGAATGTTTTTACCATAAATTTGATGGTACAAAAATTAAATTCTCAGTGTTTGGTGTCTTTTCAAACTGATGAATCATTTTAGACATAGATTATAAATTTCAAACACAAAGGTCCATTAGCTTTTGCAAAATGTTACCACAATGCCTCAGAGAACATCTGTGGATACAAGCAGGAGATTGCAGAACACTCTTCAAGGCCATTTAGAAACACCAGAGAACCTTTTCTTTTTTTCCTTGTAATCTCTCTCTAGTCTTTCCTTACTTCCCACCTCAGGATAATTAATTGATAGACATCTGATGGCCATTTTCCCTTTACTGTGTATCCTCTTCATTTTCAGGGGGCCTCCCTAAACTGCACCTTCAAGCCCACTCACATATGGAGCAAAGGCCTCCCTCCTAAGGCAGCTGTTCAGGGAGAGGCCTCAACTTGCACAATCCCAGAAACATTTAGACATTTAGTAGTGACTTGGTGTATGGATAGAGGTGGCTTTCAGGGTGCACAGTAGTAATGTCAGTCTTGTTTCCAAAAAATTTTGCAAAACTGTATTTTAAATTCATTTTTCTCAAAGAATCCACAATTTCTTAAAAATTCAGACCCCAAACCTAGAACATTCCCTAGTATAAATGAATGCTTCTAACCAGAAAAGCACACAATGCTGAAATCAGTATCACAAAGGAATTAACAAATGGCCTGTGATGTTGCTGAATTCCAGAGACATTTTGCTGAATGTGTACAAGGACCCTGGAGGAAAGATAACTTGATTATCGTTCTTACCTGGGAAATCCTAAATGTTGGCCTCAATTTTCTATTTCATGTAGTATCAAAATACAATTTCCAAATTAAATGTGTATGGAGTATCTGGGTTTAAGAAAGTCTTTCAAAGACCAGCCATAGGTCATATGAGCTACAATTCAGGGCAGTTAATACTTAGGTCAGCTAAAAACTGCCCAAGGACTGCTAAAATGCAGATTCCCGGGTCTCACCCTCAAAAATGTTTATGTATTTAGAAGTCTAATGTGGAGGGAGTCCAAGAAAATTGTCTCCCTAGTCTTAAGAGCTAGGTGGCCACAGTTGTAATTCTGCCACTGTGTGACCTTGACAAGAAATATTCTTTTAGAAAAAACCCAGGACAATGTGAAGAGTCGTCTATAGTGCTGTGGTAACACAACTCCAAAGTCTTGGGTAGGCAGGTAGGCTCTAAGCTAAGATATTGACTAGGGTGTGGCTGGGCATGTCTCCTTTACCGGAAATCAAGCTCCAGAATCCATCTATGAGGGTCTCAGGAATGCAAAGGCACCCAGGGTCGCTTCGTTTTCACTTCATCTCCAGGAAGGCACGCAGCATGGACTGTTGGGATGTAATGCAGGGACCCACACCCTCCTTCACGCCTAGGACTGCTGGAAAGGGGGTCTTCCCACACAAAGCCAGACCCGAGGTGTGGAAAATGGGAAAAAAAACAACTTCAGACGGGTCTCCACTCGCGGATGAGCCTTTATTACAAGTGGGTGAATGGTGGAAGGAAAGCGCCTTTCGCCCAGGTCCGGCAGAAGGGTCTAGAAGCAGGAACGCGACTTCCTCCTTTCCTCGGGCACCTCCTCCCCCACCGGGGCTCTGCGCTAAGACACGGCGACCCCCGCCCGCCAGCCTCCGAGAGGCCTCCCGGGGAGACCCCGCCCCGGCCAGGCCTCAGGAAACCGAGAGTCCCGCGGCCGCCGCGCCCAAAAGGTGGCGGCGAGGAGGGAGAGACCGCGGCCCAGACTCGGGCCGCCCCGCCCCGCCCCGCCCCGCCCCGCAGCCCCTGGCCGCCCGGCTCCCGGCGCGCTCACCGCCTTCATGGCGGAGGCCATGTCGTCGTAGCGCTCCGCCTGCTCCGCCAGTCGCGCCCGCTGCAGCAGCTGCTCTCGGTCCCCCATGTCGCTCACGACTCGGCCTCGCCTCGCACGCCCACACCGCCTGCTCACTCGCTCGCCCGCCCGTCCGCTTCCCGGTCACCGCCGAGGCCGCTGCCGCGCACGTGCACTGGCTCGCCGGCTGGCGGGAGGCTGCAGGCTGCGCCGCCGCTCGCGCCTTCTCGCTGGCT
The DNA here is from genome assembly GCA_902729485.2 of Mus minutoides. Lineage (NCBI taxonomy): Eukaryota > Metazoa > Chordata > Mammalia > Rodentia > Muridae > Mus > Mus minutoides. The sequence continues at coordinate 3,134,717 of LR755129.1, forward strand.
GGCTGCACGCGCTGTGGCGAGCGCCGCGGAGCTGCCGGGAGAGGATAGGGGGCGCCGCGGGCGGGCGGGCGGGGAGGACGCGACCACGCCTGCGCACTCGGAGCAGCCCACCGAGAGCCACGGGAGGGGGCGGGGCGGCCCAGCCCTAACGGTCTTTTTTAAGGTGACGTCACCTACTATAAATAGCAGCGGCGAGGGCCGCGCTGGAGAGCTGCGCAGGCGCCTTAGGAGTGCTGCAGTTTACCGCCGCAGCGTTGGAGGGTGGGGAGCGGCTGGGGCGCGGCGACGGTGGTTCCGCAGGCAGGCGTTATCGCAACCCAGGCCAGGAAAACGCTACAGAACCCATGATAGAGCTCGGGCTTGAGAAGCAGATACCCGCAGATAACCCTGTATGGAGAAGCCGAGGCGCCCCGGAATGAGGGGCGGCTTTGCTGGGTGTGGCCACACCCATCGCTTCGGTCAGCTCTGGCAGCGGCGTGGGGTGGGTCCTGCCCTTTGGGACATCCCCTCACAGACACACTAGAATCCCACCATACTGCAGAGTGGCGCTGCCATCCTTAAAACTGACCTTGGGCCAGCTCTGGCTTGCACAGGAAGGGATAGGGAACTTGGCAGAGTGGAGTAGCGTTCTGGACATACCTACGGGGACCTGACTTACTGTTGGGCCTTGACTNACACACACACACACACACACACACACAGGGCTATTACACAGAGAAAGAGAAACCATGCACACACATAAGAACGAAAAATCATGACCACTATAGCACAGAAGGGACTTTAGGTTTACTGAGGAGCATGTGTGCTCATGTTGAAGACTGCTCAGGAGCCATGGTTTTGGTTTTTGGTTTTTGTTTTGTTTTGTTTTTGTTTTTTTGAGACAAGGTTTCTCTGTATAGCTCTGGCTGTCCTGGAACTCACTTTGTAGACCAGGCTGGCCTCGAACTCAGAAATCCGCCTGCCTCTGCCTCCCAAGTGCTGGGATTAAAGGCCTGCGCCACCACGCCCGGCATGTATAGCCCTGGCTGTCCTGGAACTCACTCTGTAGACCAGGCTGGCCTCGAACTCAGAAATCCGCCTGCCTCTGCCTCCCGAGTGCTGGCATTAAAGGCATGCGCCCCCATGCCCAGCTATATTATTTATATATAAATATGTGCCACCACCATATCACCTGTCACTGTCACACACTTAAGATATTTGTTAGGGGAAATATTAGCCTGGTTTGTTAACCTTGGTTTGTATTAGTAAAAGTGGCTCTTCAAATATGGTGAAACTTAAGAGATGGAGACCTAACCACTCAAATCCCAGCTCATGGCTGCCAGGTCCTTGTTTATTTGAAAGTTTGTTGTTGTTGTTACATTGAAACAGTCTCACATGTAGTACAGGCTGGCCTCAAACTTGTGATTCTCCTACCATCCCCCCTGGAGTTGCCGGGTTGTGGGCATGTGCCCCGAGTCCCAGCAAGCCTCAGTGTTTGAGCCTGGCCTGAGCCAGCTGCATCTTTGCTGGGGTTACTGCAGTGCTGAGCATGTAGCTGGTGCTCAGTGAAGATCTCAGTGAACTGGAGGCCAAGCTCCGGGGAGGGAAAGTGCCTCTGCACAAGCCTGGATCCCCATCACCCAGTGGTAAGAAGCCAGTCCGGTGTGGTGAAACAGGCTCGAGTCCCAGTGCTAGAGAATGGATAGGGAGAGCTATCCTGGGTGAGCCCTGGTCTAGAAACAGCAATACTTGGGCAGAGCAGCACTGGCACACACCTTTAATACCCCAACGCAGTCAGCTTGCGGCCAAGGTGACTTTTTTGATTCCACAGCCAATGGTAATTGCCACTGTCAGTAGCAGCATCAACAGCTCAAGCTTTACCCTCAGATATTGTCTCACAGTCTCTGCTTGGAGAAAGCTTGTCACCCTCCATATACAGAAGGAAGCTGAGACCCAGAAGGGTCAGATATTCAACATCTAAGCTTCTCCACTGGCTTTGTGCCAGGAGCCACAGGTTTCACGACCATCCCAAGCCTTCCCCTCTCTGAGCCTGACTTGGAAGCAGGGCAGCACTGGTGGCAGCCTTTGGCATTCAGACTTGCTAAACTGTCCTGGTAGCCACAGTCTGTGAGCTGCCGCTTTGAACCGTACAGCACTCAGAACCAGTTCACAGCCCACCCCCACCCCTACCCGCCTTGCTCAGGCTTTGCTGGGAGCTGGGCTCTGGAAGGAGGGAGGAAGAGCATTTGCTTCAGTTAGACACAACATCTTTGCTATGGACCCAGGCTAACCTCAAACTCACTATGTAGCCCAGGCTGGCCTCAAATTCCTGATTTTCCTGTCTCAGCCTTCCATGTGCTGGCTGAGATTACAGATCTGTGCACTCGTGTCCAGCTTGAACTTGTGTTTCTTTAATCTTTTGAAACAAGTTCCTTATACTTCCGATCCTCCCATTTCCACACAAGCATTGGGCTTATAGGCAGGGTTACCATACCCATCAAACTTTTGTTTCTTGGCCAGAACCTTCTAGATCCTTTCATCAAATGTTCCTAGGTAATTGCCTCCAGCTTCTGTGTGGTTTCTGTGGGGCTAGCTGGAGAGGCTGTCTCCAGCTGGGAAAAGAGCTGGGGGCAGGTCTGAGGAGGCTCTTGTGTTGACTTTGTGTTTGTTTTATCTGTGACATGGAGACCTTACTGCTGAATGGCTCCATTCTTTGGGCGTTGACCTCAACTTTCTAGCTGTGAAAGTCTGGGGACTTTGGGAAATCTAACAGCATGGCAAGAGGTAAAGCCAGGCCTGCTCCTAAAGATAGGTGTTGGGCTGACAATGCAATTTAATGGTGCTTGGACACCTGCCAAGCACGTGCAAGACTCTCGGTTTAATTCCTAGCACTCCAAATAAATAAAGCTGGTCATGGTGACACACACTTTTAATCTCTGGGCTCTTGAGAAAGAGGCAGGTAGGTCTCTGAGTTCCAGCAGAGACTGATCTACAGAGTGAGTTCCAGGACAGCCAGAGCTACATAAGGGAGACCCTGACAATCAGTCAGTCAATCAATGGCTGAGACTTTATCGATGAAACAAGGAAACAAATCCTCATTACCTAGCAGTCCATGAGGCAGCAGCTTGCCAGTATACTACCATTTAGTTAGCTAAGGTGAGGTCAGCACTCTTCCCATTCTAAAGGTAAAGGGGAAGGAGGCCAGGCAAGTGCTTGGCTTGCCAACTGCAGCACAGTACAGACACTTGGTTCCAGATGTGTCTTCACCACTGTCTGCATCACTGCTCGTGACCTTCTGAGGGTCTTCTGAGCACTGGGCTGAGATTGTAACTGTCAAGTGCTCCTTAAATGGAAAGCAAAGGAGTAGGTCACTAGTCTTTGCCACGGTTCTCTGCCAGGCAACTGTGCTAAAAAACCATCTTTTCCTTCCCAGGATGTTAGTAGGAGGCAAACAGATTGTCACAGCCCCCTGGCTTCTTCCAGACGGTTGTGTTGGACTGGCCTGGACTCAGGAACAAAGCAATCTGTGAGGGACAAGGCCACTGGGGAAGGCGGAGCCCCAGGGTGGGGTGGGAGATTGCTCTGCAGTGCAGGGCTTAAGGAAGGATCCTTCCCTAGTAAACGCTATCAGAGTTTCCACCTAGCTCTTTACTACAACATGAGCCTGAAGCCACTTTTAAAACTCATTATTCACTCTCTGGACATCTTGGGCATACCATGTTCCCAGACTCTGTCCACTAAGATGTCCTTATCTCTGCCTCTGAGCCTTTCTGTTTCTTCAGTACTGCTCCTCCCCCCCTTTTTTTTGTTATTTTTTATTTTTTTATTTTTTGTAGACAAGTTCTCCTCACATAGCCCAGGCTCACCTCAAACTTTCAAACTTGTAATCCTTTTGCCTTTGTCCTCCAAGTGTAAGGTTTAAAGGCATGTCCCATGACATATCCAGCAAACCCTACCTTCAAAGAACCTGCTCCCCCTGTTTCTCCAACAGGAGATACTCTGCAGGATGCTGGAAAGATGGCTCAGTGGTTAAGCGCAGCACTTGGAGAGGACCTGAGTCAGCTCCCAGCCCCACTCTTAGGTGACTCACAGGCATCTGTAACTCCAGGTCCCGATGCCTTCAGATACCTGAACTCAAGTGCACATATTCACACATATACACGTAAATAGCTACATGTAATTTAAAATAAGCAAAATAAATCTTTTAAAGAAATAACAGGCATGGTAGCAGAGACCTGTAGTCACAGCACTTGAGACATAGACAAGAGACAAATTTGGGGCCAACCTGTGCTACACTGTGAGACCTGCCTGTCACTTTTTATTTTATTTTAAACTACTACTCCTTTGCGTGGGGTGGGTCCTGCCCTTTGGGACATCCCCTCACAGACACACTAGAATCCCACCATACTGCAGAGTGGCGCTGCCATCCTTAAAACTGACCTTGGGCCAGCTCTGGCTTGCACAGGAAGGGATAGGGAACTTGGCAGAGTGGAGTAGCGTTCTGGACATACCTACGGGGACCTGACTTACTGTTGGGCCTTGACTNGGGCTGGACCTCAAGCTAGAAAAACTGCAATTAAAACAAAACGAACAGTCTGGCATGGTGGAACATGCCTTTAATCACAGTAGCCAGGAAACAAAGGCACAGGCAGGCACATCTCTGAGTTCTAGGCCAGTCAGGAATACAGGGATACACAGAGAAATCCTGTCTGAAACACACACACACACACACACACACACACACACACACACACACACACAGGGCTATTACACAGAGAAAGAGAAACCATGCACACACATAAGAAAGAAAAATCATGACCACTATAGCACAGAAGGGAACAGCAGGGAATTCACAAAAGCATGGCCATATAAAAAAGATATTGACTCCCCCATGCCCCTCCCCAAAAGCCAGGCATGGTGGTGAGCACTTTTAATCCTAGCACTCAGGAGGCAGAGGCAGGTGGTTGGAGGCGGGGTTACCAGTGGCTGAAGTGTGCAAAAGGCAATAGTCATGTCTAGTGACTCCCCAGTGTGGCCCTGGTCATTTCAGGTCACCTCTCCCGAGCCTGTTTCTCTGCTCAGAACAAGGGGGGTAAGAATTCCTGGGAGGGTGAAGAGATTATACAAAGGCCAGCTCTGTTTTCCTTCAGGTGTGAGTGAGGGCTGCTGTTTTTGAGATAGGATCGCACTATGTAGCAGAAGCTGGGCCTCCTGCCTCAGCCTCTGGAGTGCTGTGTATAAACAGGTCAGGCCCCAGAGCTGTTCTCCTGGCAGCTGCCCTGTGCTCTCACATCTACCTCACTGTGTGTGTTTAAGGATGTGCCATCGCTAGCAGTGGCTTCCGTTATCTCCCACAGCAATCCAGAGGTGAAAATGCAGTTCACGCCGGGGCGTGGTGGCGCACGCCTTTAATCCCAGAACTTGAGAGTTTGAGGCAGGCGGATTTCTGAGTTCGAGACCAGCCTGATCTACAAAGTGAGTTCCAGGACAGCCAGGGCTATACAGAGAAACCATGTCTCGAAAAACAAAACAGCAACAACAAAAAAAAAAAAAAAAGAAAGAAAGAAAAAAGAAAAAGAAAAAAGAAAAAGAAAAAAAATGCAGTTCAGATAACTGGCTAGAAAAGGCTGGAACCAGGTTCTGTGCTCCAGTCAGGTTCCCTCTGCCACATCCCTTCTCCTCTCTTACCTAAACCAGACCCTTCCTTCTTCAGGTTTCAGCAAAAACTATCCCCTTTGTAAGGATCCCTTGGTGGCAGGCCTGAGTGCTTATTGGTCCTGTCCCACAGCGGAGGCTTTCTCTCTCTCCTCTACCACAAGGGTAGCTCCATGATGTAAAGCCCTTGTCAGGCTACAGATGCATCCCTAGAGCATAGTGCAGAGCTGGGCAGATAACAGACACTCGGCAACTACTTGCCAGATGATGGACTTCATTGTGCCAGAGAATGCTGCCAGAGAAGCAGCAGAGAAAGCTTTGGACTTCTGCCATGCCTTACATTAGCAGTATCTTCTCCAAGTCCTGACAGCCAGCCCCCCTGGGATGCCACTGAAGATCTCTGAATTCCGGTCACTGCTTCACCTTGGGAAGGAAGGCAGCCGCAGCCCTCCCCAAGCAGTAATTGACGTCACAGTGGTGCCAGGAGCTGCCCTATTAATATTTAATGTGGCCTCACTGCAGCAGAGATGCAGGCAAGAGGAACTGGAAGGGTCTATGTCTCGGCTCAGTGGAGCCATGGGGACGGCACTTATGGGAAAGGACTTTCCTAAGCCATCCAGCCTGGCAGATGAGCACTGTGACAGCCCTCTTTAGTCCCTGGCTTAACTATGAAAGAGCCAGGGCAGCATGTGGCCCGCAGTGGGACAACAAGACTGCTGACTGAGCCCAAGTCTTAAATAAATGGGGGATTAGAGGCTCCTGGGACATTTCCTGGAGACAGTGGGAGGTTGAGCGCTGGCGCACCAGGCAGACCACCCTGCACAGCTATCTGATCAAAGCCTCCCTCCATCTGCTATCTAAGGAGTTGGAGCAAATGCATTTATGGTTGCTGCAGTAGTTGAGGTGAGGAATGCAGAGGATTTGCTAACACATAGTAGACCCTCCACAAATGCGGAGCCTCTTCTTCCAAGAAAGATGTGAAGAGGGAAAGAGCAGTAGAAAAGGCAGCTTAAAGCCAAATGTCCTCATCACGATCCCATACCAGGAGAGAGATGATGGACATCTCCCCATCATCTGACTCCTCTGTCTAATAGATGAGGATTCTGAGGGTCAAGGAAGCCATGTGGTCCAGATGGGACCATGAAGAGCTGGGGCTGACCAGGTCAGCAGTCCCTCGGGACTCTGCCTGGTGGGAAAGGCAGAAGAACTCACAGGCACAAGGGCATCCCACCTGGGAGCTAGGACGGTAGTAGTAACCTCACCGCCTGCCCACCTCCTCCCAGTCACTTCTAGTTTATTTCCCCCTGCACATTCTGGCAGCTTCCCTAGCTGAAGTCTGACCACATCATCTCAGTGCTTAAAGCCATCCGGTGATGCTACACAGGGACAGAAGGACACTAAAGACAACGAAGGAGGTGAAGGTCAGCTGATCTCAGACAGACGGTGCTTCAGTGCAGGCAAGACCCAAATAATTATGTGCACACATATACCGAAAAACAGTGTTATTCACCTGACAACGTGGCCGCACAGCCTGTATTTGCTAAGCCTGGCAGTCCTGTGTCTAGTGCCTTCAGAGAAGGGGACTAGGGCCTTGAGCCGGCACCAAGCCCATCACACCCTTCATTTGGACTCTCTGCTTTAGACAACTTGAGAACCCCAGATCATTCTTCCCTCTGGCCTCTTGGAAGACACTGTCCCTTCCACAGTGACCCTCTTGCTAGCTCCCATTTCTCCTACCGCCTCTGGTGCTAGGCCTGACTCATCCTCCAGGCCTCTGAAGTGTCACCCTTGCTTCCTCCTGGAAGACCCTGAGGTTTTCCAGCCCTGGCATTTCCTCTGGGTCTTCATGGTACCTTAAGCAGTGTGTTTCCGTGGTTTAAAAAAAAAAAAAAAAGTAGAAGTTGACAAACAGTCCCAGTCACATTGCCTGACAACAGCTTCCCTTCCTTTAGCCAGATCTACATGCCCACAAGCTCCTTCCTGGCCAAGTGGCAACCCTATCTCCTCCAGGCCCTCCTGGGCCCCATAATTTTCCCATTTTTTTCTTCTCCATCACAACTCAGGGCAGCAAGCCATCTTTCTATGCCTTAAACTCAGCAAGGTCTTCTCCACCTCACCCATCCCACCCACCCCACCCTCCCCACCCTCCTGTGACCTTGGGTGCTGAGCACTGTTGCTCTGTTGCCTGGTGGTCCCCAACAAAACCCTGGATGCCTGACCAAGAGCCAGCAACCAAAGTCCTAAACCTTCCCAACGGCATTTCAAAGGCCTTCCAGGAGTCAGAGAGTCCCTCCCCCCTTTAAAATCCTGTATGCCTTAGAGCCTCTTGGAAGGCATCTGTAGTTCCTGCTTCACACACTAGGGATTGGGAAGTGGAGACAAGAGCTGCCCAAGGCTCAGACCAACAGATTCCATCCCACTTCCGAGTCTTTAAATTTGGAATATCTCTGGCTTTCTGCACTTCCAGCAGAACGAATCTGCATAACCAGGAGAAACAGACAGAAGTCCACCCAGGATATGATCAGGCGTTAAGTTTAAAGATTCTGTTACTGCTGTCAAGGAGAGCTGATACAAGAGGCTGTCACTCAGATATCTGTTCAGTTGCCACCTTCTCAAAGAACCCTTTCCTGGCCATCTTGTATCACCTGCTCCTCCCTCCAAGACCCGCCCCCCATGAGTCAAGACTGTCCCTTTATCCCCGCTCCATCCAAACCAAGCCTTTTATCACCATCTAAGATTCTGATGCAGTCACGTTTGGGCTTCCTGTCCATCTCTTCCTCTAGGCTGCAGTTTTCATGGAAGCAGGCCTCTCACAGTCTTCCCCACATCTCTTCAGTGTCTTGGTGTCTGGAACAGGAAAGGTGCCTCTAACTGTTGTAGAAGAGACACTGTATGCCTCCTCCTTGCTGGCGTGGCATGCAGGAGAGCAGAGCAGCAGGTGAGAGCTTCTCACCTGGTTGTCTTCAGAACCAACATTCTGGGAAGGACAGGAAGGTGGGCCTGATCTGGCTAGGAAAGACAGAAAACTTCCAGAACGTTTACCTTCAGCTTAAATTTGAACTAAGAAAGCACTGGGGTTTCTTTCCTGTTAGGGACGTTAAGTCACTCCATGAAGAACAACGACTTCAGATTCCTTTACACAAAGCCAGTCCTCAGAGTCTGCATTTGCCTGTGTCAGAAACTGACCCATAACTGCAGCTTCAGTTTGAGAAAAGTACACACCCAAGCAGAGGAGAATCAGCTCTCAGAACACACAAGGAACCGCTCTCTGCTCTCTGTGGGGGCAAGGAGAGCAACACCATGGCCCGGGTCTAGTGCCCTTGGTTTTGGAACCATGGTTTAAGACTGTTTGAGGGCTGGACAGATGGTGCAGCAGTTAAGAGCACTTAATGTTCTTGCAGAAGACCCGAGGCTCAGTTCTCAGCACACACACACACACACACACACACACACACACACACGTGCACATACACACACATATACACACATGCACACACACATACACACATACACACACATGCACGCACACATGCATACACACATGCATGCACACACACATGCACACATACACATACATGCACACACATGCACACACACATACATACACATACACACACATGCACACACACATACACACACATACACACATGCATACACACATGCACACACACATACACACACATGCACATGCACACACATACACACATGCACACACACGCACACACACACACACACACACACACACACAGAGGCTCAGAATCAAATATAACTCCATTTCTAGGGAATCTAACACCCTCTCTGTGGCCTCTGAAGGCAGCAAGCACATACAGCACACATACATAATACATATATACATACATATATGCATACATACATACATGCAGGCAGAACATACTCATAAAATAAATCTTAAGAGTCTGTGACCTTGGGCTTGCTGCTTAATCTTCCCAGGATCCTGTAGCTAGGACTATGCAAAAGGTGAAGCCTTGAAATTATAGTTAAGCATTCAGTGGTGCCAGGCATACATAGCTTCATATATACATGGTTAAACTACTGGGAGGATGATTAGAAATATTTCCTCACCTGCTCTTATATTCGAGCAGGACAGAGCAGCTTTGCAGGGTACAGAGCTACACATAGAAGCTGACGGAGGGTGACTAAGGTTATGTATGGTCTAGGACTCTGGATCCAGGTACCTAATAAAATACCACGTGCCAGGTATGGTAGCTCATAATTTTTTTTTTTTTTTTTTTTTTTTTTGGTCTTTCGAGACAGGGTTTCTCTGCGTAGCCCCGGCTGTCCTGGAACTCACTTTGTAGACCAGGCTGGCCTCAAACTCAGAAATCCGCCTGCCTCTGCCTCCCGAGTGCTGGGATTAAAGGCATGCGCCACCACGCCCGGCAGGTAGCTCATAATCTTAATCTCAGGCAAAGACAAGTGAGTAGTTGAACCAATTTAGACTTATCCCATTTGTAAGCCTAGCTTACAAATGAATGAGATTCAGACTATGGTTATTTTATTTGGCTTTGACAATTACTGGGGGGGAGGGTAACCCTAATCTGCTTTTCTAACTGTTGGCCTGACCACGCCTCCAAACCTCAACACAGATGTATCCATGAGTTTGAAGCTAGTTTGGTCTACAGAGTGAATTCTAGATCAGGCAGGACTACATAGAGAAGCCTGGTCTCAAAAAATCATGCAGGGTAGCAAAGCCAGGGCCCCACATGGAGTAGGCATGTGCTCTAAGACTGAGCGAAGCTCCCTGCTCCAGAATGCTTAGTTATACTTTTTTATTTATTGATTTATTTATTTAGAGGGGGGTTCTTATACTTTAGCCCAGGTTGACCTAGAATTCATTTTGTAGCCCAGGCTGGCCTCAAAACACATGGCAATTCTCCTGCCTCAGCTTCCTGAGTACTGGGGTTACAGGTGTGAGTCACTGAACCCAGCTCAGGCTGTCTAATTCTATCTGCCTCTCTGACAGGCTAGCAGAGCCCTCCTGTCAGCTTCCTGGAGACTCCATGGCAGCCGAGGCAATGATTTGGGTATGTAGCCTTGACAAGGGTTCAGAAGGGTAAACAGTGCAACTCTGGCACTCTGTGACACAAGAAAGTCACCGGCTTCCTCTGAACTCTGGCTGGCGCCTTTGTGTGGAAAATGAGCCATTGAGTGCTGGCTTATAGAACTCCTAGAGCTGTTGAGAAAATTGGAGATTTTAGATGGGAGAGTATTTTGAAAAACATTCGGTGTTTGACAATAAAAAAGGGTTAGTTTTGAAAGAACAAAAACAAAAACAAAAAGACTCCTGGATTCCCTCACAATATCCCTTGCAGGCCAGTCAGACAACACAATATAAATTCAAATTCTGGCTTGCAGTTTATATGAATTTGGGCAAATGAGTTAACTTCTGGCATTGCCAGATGTTTGTTTTTTTCTCCTACAGGGCATAAAAGGTCCAGAATAAAAGGAAGGATACCCAGATGCTGCAAGATACAAAATAGACAATCTGAGGCGTCCACCAGCCCCCAAATCTCTGAGCAGCCTGTGTAGAAAGTCCAAGGCTTGACTATGAACTCGATCAGGCAGGGGTTACCCGACTCCCCCTCCACCCCCGCGGATCTTAGCCCACCCCAGGTAGATGGTGACTCAAGTCTCTGCAGAGACTGGTCCCTCCGTCTCTGTTGCCATGGCGCTGCAGCACAAGCTGGCCAATCAGGAAAGAGACCCATATCTGAGCCTCTGATAAAGCCAGAGCAGGATGTCTTAGCCAATGGGAAGGGCGGCAGAGTGGAGCCACCGTGGAAACCTCAGCAGAGGTTCAAACCATGTTTTTCATGTCTCATTTGCAGGGGCGGGGAAGGGAAGCAGGCTGGGTTTTCAGCGTCCACCTGGCCCTCTTTCTATAACTTCCATAAACTTCATCTTGCATTTCCAGGAAGACATTCAGGAGCATAGCAGGGATGCCCAAGAGTCAAGAACTGACCCCAGCTTAGCAGGACAATCCTTTGACATCCTCTTACCCCACATGCTCAGCACCACCGGTGTCTATGACCTTAGCCTGTCCCCATAGTTCTGCCCAGCCCCATAGGACCTAGGAAGAGGCTGTGCAGGTTGCACAAAGATCCAAGCCTCAAGTAAGAAAAGGAACATGGGACTTACTCCAAAACGGCACTCATTTGTCCTTCAGCTGTGAGGCTTTGAGCAAACTGCTTACCATCTCCTCCTGGGGGAGGGGAGCAGGACAGAGACAAGGGTCTGATCCAGATATCACCTCACTCTGTAAGATTAGCAGAGAGAGTACATGGGCTCCTGTGGTCACATTCTGGACTGAATGCTTTTCACCTTTATGCTCTAGTTGAAACGAGTCTGTAGGAAACAGCTTCCCAAGGAGCAGTCCCATAAACAGAGCCAGTGGACACAAAGGGCTGGAGAGTCCAAGTGTCTGTAAGTTTCAGGCTAAGCTGCCCACCACTCTAGAGCTCATGCCCAGTGTGATGATCTAGTGGCCTCTTAAAGCCACACACTCCCTGAATGTCAAGGCATGACCTAAGCCTCAGCTCGTGTTCATCTGCATCACGCACCCTTTATAAGGCGGCCTTTTTTCCTCGGTTAGCAACCAGGGAGCTGTACATCCTCACACCTTTCATTTTGCCAACACGGACTTAATAACAACTGCAAGGGGAATCGTGTCACAGGCTTACCCTACTCCCTTCTGGCTTTCACTCTGTTGCCTGGCAACAGTTCTATCCAGAAACCTGGGTGTCATCCTAGGCAACTCTCATGCTCATCCTTCCTGGAATACATTGCTCAGTCATGGCCATTTTACCTCCTAAGTGCTCCTTGAGACTATGCACTTGTCTTCTCCCCATCAGCTTCACCAGCCCAGGGCTCCATCATGCATTTCCTGAACAGCTACACACCGGCTTCCCTCTGGCCTCAGCCTTGTATGCTTGCCCACCTCACCCACAATTGCCATCCCCTATTACCACAGTACAGAAGAATCTTAGAACTGCAAATATGATCACGCTCTCTGCTGCTTACTGAGAACTTCTCCTTTTTGTTGTTTTGGTTGGCTTTTGAGACAGGGTTTCTCTGTATAGTCCTCCCTGGCTGTCCTGGAACTCACTTTGAAGACCAGGCCGGCTTGGAACTCAGAGATCTAGATCTACCTGCCTGGGTTTCCTGAGAGCTGGCATTAATGGTGTGAGCTGCCACGGCCAGCTAGAACCTTTAAGAGTGGAGGTAAAAATCCTCACCATGCCTGAGATGCATTTCTTCTCATTCTTTCGTCCCAAGCATCACCCTATCCTCTTTCTTCTCTGCCTGGAATGCTTTCCACCAACATTACTCTAGCTAATCCTGCTTCAGCCCTCCGTTCAGTGGCTAATTCCTTAAAGTTTCCCAAGCCCCTATGATCAGGTCAGTTTGCCGTGTGACAGGTTCTCCTGGCACCATGTCTCCCTTTCTTTTCTTTTCTTTCTTTTTTTTTTTTTTAAAGATTTATTTTATTTATTATATGTAAGTATACTGTAGCTGTCTTCAGACAATCAAGAAGAGGGCGCCAGATCTCGTTACGGATGGTTGTGAGCCACCATGTGGATGCTGGGATTTGAACTTATCACCTTCGGAAGAGCAGTCCGGTGCTCTTACCCGCTGAGCCATCTCACCAGCCCTCTTTTCTTTTTTAAAAATAAGTTATGAGCTGGTGAGATGGCTCAGCAGGTAAGAGCACCCGACTGCTCTTCTGAAGGTGATGAGTTCAAATCCCAGCAACCACATGGTAGCTTACAACCACCCGTAATGAGATCTGACACCCTCCTCTGGTGCATCTGAAGTCAGCTACAGTGTACTTATGAAGAATAATAAGAAACAAATTCTTGGACCTGAGAGACCGGCCAGAGCGAGCGGAGCTGAACGGGGATGGCCGGAGCGAGCGGGACCGAACGAACGGGGATGGCCAGAGCAAGCGGGGCCAACTGGAGCAAGAGGAGCCGATGTGGGGGGGGGGCGACTGGAGCGAGCGGGGCTGTACGGGGGCAGCCAGAGCGAGTGGGGCTGGCCGGAGCAAGTGGAACCGGCCGGAACAAGCAGGGTCGAGCTGAGCGAGCATGGTTGACCGGAACAAGGAAAAAAGTTATTTTTTATACAGTTGGGTGTTTTTCCTGCATGTATATCTATGCACACTGTGCATGTTTGGCTCCCACGGAAGCCAAAAGTGGGCTTCAGATCCCCTGGGACTGGAGTTATAGACAGTTGTGAGCTACCATGGGGACGCTGGGACTTAAACTCAAGTTCTCTGGAAGAGCAGCCAGTACTCAAATTGCTGAGCCATTCTTCTAGTCTCTACCTCTTATTTTATTGTATTTGTAATAATAATAACGTCATAATATACATTATTATTATTATTATTATTATTATTTTGTTTTTTGAGACAGGATTTTTTTTTCTGTGTAGCCCTGGCTGCCCTAGAACTTGTTTTGTAAACCAGGCTGGCCTTGAACTCATCGAGATCCACCTGCCTCTTCCTCCTGAGTGCTGGGATTAAAGGTATGTGCTACCACCACCTGCCTTTCTATCTCCCATTTTAGTAGCAGAAAATTTATTTGCTCTAGATCACACATGTAATAAGTGATGAAACTGGTGTTAAAATACAGGTCTGTCTGAATCCAAGGCCAAGGTCCCTAAGCAGTCCCCACAAGCCTGCGTAGTGAGCACTGGTGGTGCTGGGGCAGCCCGTTCAATTGCAGACTACTTGCCTGCAAAAAGACTTAATATTAATCAGTTGATTTTTATCAATTGGATATATATATATATATATATATATATATATATATATATATATATATATATGTTTTTGTTTTACTTTTTTAAAATTTTTTATTTATTATATGTAAGTACACTGTAGCTGTCTTCAGACACTCCAGAAGAGGGAGTCAGATCTCGTTATGGATGGTTGTGAGCCACCATATGGTTGCTGGGATTTGAACTTAGCACCTTCGGAAGAGCAGTCGGGTACTCTTATCCGCTGAGCCATCTCACCAGCGACTTTGTTTTACTTTTATCTGTCTGTATTTCTTTTCTTTTCTTTTCTTTTCTTTTCTTTTTTTTTTTTTTTTTTATGTGAACCAGTCACCTTTTATTGGATACTAGTTCTCACTCAGGGTATGAAGGTTCAGCCAGTTGAATTCTTCCTAGGTTAGAGTGGTGCGGGCAGTTATGCTTGGCCATGCAGTGCCCTCCAGCGACCCCTCTTCAGTGGTACTTGCGTCGCCGCTCATGTTTGAGTTTCTTGTAAGAAATGCAGTAGCTGAAAACCACATAGGCTGCCAGGACCATGCTGATCCCAGAGACGCTGCCTTTCCGGACGTTGATGTACTTGTTGTAATATCGGTCATACCCTCTCCGAAAGGCTCCTTCAATGCCACTGGGGGTGAAATCTCACATCATTATCCAGCTTGGCAGCTCTCCAAGTTTGACTTCCATGAGCTTCTTCTCCTTCAATGGCACGAGCGATGCCATCTTGAAGTCCTGGTGTCCGCAGCGTCTGTGTTTCTTTTAAGAATGAGTCTCACTGTGTAGACTAGGCTGGCCTGGAACTCAGAGATCTACCTACTTCAGCCTCATCAGGGCAGGGTAGAGCCACCATGTTCAGCTGACATCAGTAGAAACATTCCAGTCTAGACTGTCTCACTGGTTATAACAAGAACAAGTAGGTTCTTCTGTATGGCCATCTGTCAATAATTTACAGCCAGTTCTTGCATCTCCCTTGTGTAGAAACCTCTCCAGGGGCCTGCAGAACCGAGGGCATTAGGTATCTGGAAACTAGCAAACCTGTGTTCTTGTCCCAGCTCAGCTACTTTCCTCAGCCAGCAAATTTCAAAGGAGAATTAAATAGGTGATTTTTGACAAGCAAGGACATAAAATCATCAATTCCTGTCACCCTGGTTTCATAAAAGAAAGGGCAGCCTGACACAGAAAAATGTAGGACAGACAATCTCAGAATTAATTTAGCTTTATAAAAAGCCCCCATGTTGTCCTGGTTCTCATTTCACCGTGTCCCAGTGTGGACTCTGTCGGAGACTGGCCCAGGTCTACAGAACCTCTGCTCTAACCCAGTAAAGAATGTGTCATCAGCCAGAAAAACCAGAACACAGTGCTACGGTGTTAGGAGGGTTTATCCCTCCCCTGATTTAAGGAGGAAGGAAGAGCAAATGTGTCTGGCACACAGACAGGAGGTTAGACAGACTTCTCTGTCACACTGTAGCTTCGTGCCCAGCTTTGATCTCTGCTTTCATAATGTCATGGGTGCCTGTGAGCATAGAAGACCACATTCCAGCAAGTAGAACCTACTGAAACCAGAATAGTCATTCCAGCCTCAGGACTCGGGGCCTATGAGAAAGCCGAGTTACTCTTGCAAGGACAACACATTATTACCTTGGACTTTTGACCTTGGTCTTTCTCACCAGTCAACTCATTCGCTTGTTAATTCATCATTTGCTATTTACCATAGTGCAAAATTCTGTGTCAGTGAAGGGGAAGAATGAGTCAGCCTCTGTTCTCATAGAGTCTGTGAGAGGCACACTCAATTCTGGTTGGAGATCAGTGCCACAGCAGAGAACAGATCACATCTCCTGTGATGGTTAATATGGATTGTCGAGTTACAAGATCCAGAACCATTCGAGAGACAAGTCTGTGGGCATATGGATGAGGGATGTTCTGATTTAGGTTAACTGAGGTAGGAAGACTCACGCTGTATGTAGGCAATGCCACTCCATGGGCTGGGATCTCAGACTGGACAGAGAGGAGGAAGCAAGGGGAGCAGCGACCTCCTCTACCCTCAGCTTCCTGACTGTGGATGCAAGGTGACCAGCTAGCTGCCTTAAGGTCCTGCCACTGTAATGCCTCTGTTATGACAGATTGTACCTCAAACCAGGAGCTGAAGGAACACTTCCCTGTTGCTTCTGTCCCAGCAGTAAGAATAGAAATGTATGAAATGAGAGGGCCTCCCTCCCTCACCAGCTTACAAGGTTGAGGGATAGTGATGAGTCTGAGATGGAAGGAAGAATGACAAAGCCTGACTCACACAAAGAGCTTCCATGAGACCGGTGTGACCGCAGAAGGAGGAGCCACAGGGAAAGACATTTACTACGGAGCTAAGGAGGAGACCCATGGTGTACTTGCTGGTTAAAGACCCTGGTACTTCTGTTTAAGCAGATTAGGGTATAGACCATAAAAAATGATAAAATGTACATGTTCAGGGGAAAAAACTTGCCTCTTTAAGAAAAACTAGGGGCAGGAGAGATGGTTCAGTGATTAAGAGAACAGGCTGCTACTCTTGGACGGGACCTGGACTCGATTCCCAGCACCCACATGGTGACTCACAACCATCTGCAACTCTAGTTCCAGAGGATCTGATGCCCTCTTCTGACCTCCAAGGGCACCAGGCATGAGGGTGGCGCACAGACACACACACACAGGCAAAACACTCATGCACATAAAATAATAAATCTAAAAGAAAAAGTTTAAAACCCAAGTTAAATGGACGGTGAAGGTAATGTCGGTAATGATTTTAAAATGGTAATAGAGTTGGGTGTGATGGCTCACCCCTGTAATGCCAGCACTCTGGGGACTGAGGGAAGAGAACAAAGCACAAAGCCAGTCTGGCTGCAGAGCAGGATGCTGTGTCACTTCACAGCAGCAAGCTAATAATCATAATAGAGTCAATGTTACTAAGCCCCTTAGCCAGTGTGTTGTAGCTCTGATAGTCCTGGAACTAGCTCTGTAGACCAGGCTGGGCTTGAACTCAGAGATCTGCCTTTCTTTGCCTCCAGAGTGCTGGGATTAAAGGTGGGCACTACCACCGCCTGGCTTTTTTTCTTTTTTTTTTAACTTAGCCACTCTTTAGTCTTTATCTCTGTAAGGTAGGCACTGCTATTGTCCCCAAGTTATAATTAATAAAACCGAAGTACTGAGAGGTTAAAAACTTGCCCAAATAAAGTGGTTTGTTTTGGACTTTGGTGAGACTGAGCTCAGGGCCTCATACACACACACTAGACAAGTGCTCTCTACTGCCAAGCTACAGTCGCAGTCCAAGAGATTACCCTCTTAAAGAAGGTACAGGCCAGAATAATGCTGTCCTTTTAGAAACACTAACCTAGAGTAGACTTGTAACTCAGAGTCTTCTTTAAATCTTGGTTTGTTACTTGTGCCTGAGAGAGAGCAGGTCACAGCATCCGTGTGGAGGTCTGAGGTTAGTGCTTGCCCTCTGCCTGGTTGAGGGAAGTTCTCTTCTGGTTTCTGCTGCACTGTGAGCTCCAGACCAATGGCCTGCAAGCTCCAGGTGATTCCCCAGCCTCTACCTGCTACCATCTTGCTGTAGGAATGCTGGGATTCCAGATGTGTGCCTCTGCGGGACAGCAGATGCAGAAGGACCAGTCTGGTCGGGATGGGAGGGAGGAAAGGTCAATTACAATATGTTTTTGCTAATGGATCAGATGAGGGGGCTGAGGGAAAGGGAAATGTAGGATAATTCCAAGGCTTTCTGCCTGAATAGCTGGGTAGATGATGGTATGGTTACTAAATTGGGGAAGACTGTGGGAGGAGCAGGCTTCAGGGGAGCTGGGGGCGGGGTGCACAGCTAAATCAAGAGTTGTGCTGTAACACATATGAGCTTGCTGCCATTCCTCCAGGATCTCTAGTGAAGGGCTGGGGAGGCAACTGAGCCTGGGAGGTAGGTGGGATAGAAGCTGGGGCCCAACAGTGTGAGGGCTGTGCAGACGCATAGAGCAGAGTCAGGGCATGAGAAAGAAAGAGGAAGACGAGCACAGAGACCCAGCCTGGGCCAAGCTCCACCAACCGACCCCACCCTCAGACAAGTTGGTTCCCCAATCCATTCGGGACCCTTGGTTTCCCCTCTATAAGCAATGGCCAGCGAGGTCATTCTGCAATGCTTCTGAGGACTGGCAGCCACCACCCCCCCCCCCCCCCCACACACACAGCCACTTGCTAGAGGAAGAGACCAAAACTCAGGGCCATCGCCAACAAATGAAGCCCAAAATTCAAGAGAACACAGACCAAAGATATGTCCCAGACTGAAGGACTGTGTGGGAAAGGTGACCTGGAATAGAATCTAGCCTCTAACACTTGCCAGTAAGCTGCCAACAACTCTTGGTTACTTACCTATAGAGAGCAGCTGGCATTGCCCCAGGCATGGTGTTGCACACATGTATTCTCAGCAATAGCAGGCTGGGCCAGGAGGACTTTAAGGTTGAGGCCATTCTGGGCTAAAGAACAAGATGTTGTTTCAAAGTATGACAAAAGAAATAGTTAAACAGGCTGGGCAGTGGTGGTGCACGCCTTTAATCCCAGCACTTGAGAGGCAGAGGCAGGCGGATTTCTGAGTTTGAGGCCTGGTCTACAGAGTGAGTTCCAGGACAGCCAGGGCTATACAGAAAAACCCTGTCTCAAAAAACCAAAAAAAAAAAAAAAAAAGAAATAGAAATAGTTAAACAACCAAACACCACTACCACCACCATCACTACACACACACACACCACTTGAGCTAGAGCTAAACATGGCAGCAAGCAGTGTCCATCCCGCACAGCTCCCTCCAGGAATAGCTGTGATCTAGAGATGTGAGCTTTTAATTTTTAATTTTTTTGTTTTTTTTCGAGACAGGGTTTCTCTGTATAGCCCTGGCTGTCCTGGTCACTTTGTAAACTAGGTTGGTCTCAAACTCAGAAATCTGCCTGCCTCTGCCTCCCGAGTGCTGGGATCAAAGGTGTGCGCCACCACGCCCAGCAGGATGTGAGCTTTTGCTTTATGAAGATCACCTCCCTGAATCAGAAGAGGAAGGCCAAGGTGGCTCTCTATGCTTATGTATGCTTATGTGCTCTTGCTGCTGGTCAGACCTCAGGGCTCCAGTACTGTACAATCTGCACGGCATGTTGCTGCCAGAGTGAGGAGTCAGCACAGACTAACTAGGTCATGAATTAGAGTCTAAGGCATATAGAGAGGATTATCTTGGGAGAAGGGAAGGGGGTCTACCCATCACCTTCGAAGGTGGACCCTGCCACAGATTTAAGCCCTTTTTCAGTCTGCATTGACTTAGTGGGGCAGTGATATGACATCAGGGAAATAAGCACACAGCAAGTTAGACCAAGGTATCGAAACCCATGGGTAGCCCCGGTCTCTTGATCTCCTAGACTCTACCTCTAGAGAAAGGCAGGCTTGCTAGTGGTAGGCTTTGGGAAGGCTGCTAAAGTGTCAGCCTATGCCCCACCCACCACAAACTATTATGTCTCTTTAACATGACTACCCCAGGCTAGGCACTTCCCCCTCTCTGCCTTTACCCAACAGAACTTTTTAGTAGCCTAGCAAGGAGTGCAAATACATTCCTATTGAAGAGGCCAGGGGAGGCCTGAGTCCATTCACCTTCCTTCTCTTGCAAATGTACATCTGTGTGTCACTTGATGGTCCTGGGTCTCTCTTCCTCCTCCTCTGGCCCTCACCCCTTCCTCTGACTTGGAGGCACTAAGCTTTCTGCCTCAAGGTCTCGCCAGAATTTCTCTGCTTCCAGCATCTCTGCTCTTCTCCAACTCTGCCAGCCACCAGGTTTCCATGGAAATGTCCAGAAGACAGTCCTCAGCCCCAGCACAGCTTGAGGACTCATCCACCCTCACAACCTCTTCAGCCTTTGGGACACTTTCCCCAGTTATAATTCACGACTATAATAAAAAAGAGTTACTGTGTATTTTGTTGATGTCTAAGGCCCTTCTCCTCTCCTGTATCTACAAAATGCTGTGTAGATGGTTGTATACATGTACATTGTACATATATACACACCTTTAAAAGTTGTTCATTTTCTACCAATCTTCCCCTTTGCCTTTGTCAGCAAAAGAACATCTTAAGTCTAAGTGCTCCTATCCATTTAGTGGCCTTTTCTGTGGGAGCCACAGCCCACTTTCAGTAACTGTGTGAACGTTTCAGGCTTCAGCTGGGAACGCCTAGATCAGCACAGAGAGTGCCTGCCCACCTGAAGATCCCATGGGTGCCTTGCCTGAGCAGCAATGAACTCAGGCCTGAGCAGAGTCCATTGGCCCTGAAATTCCTCTTACTCACAGCCTTTACAGTATTGGGCTGTTGTTCACTTTCAATCCCTTCAGCTCCTCTATAGAGTAGAGATCAGACCTTGTCTCCCTGGGATGTTCACAGAAATGCATGTCTGTCTGGGAGCCACCAATGAGTTCTAGTGTCTCCTTGCTGCGGCAGAGGGCAATGGGAGGTTGGGTGACATTAGGTGCCCTCCCAGACACTAGTGGTCAGCCATAGGGCCAGTCACCACTAACAGGACTCCTAGAAAGCTTCCTGGATCCAGTCTGCCAAGGTCCCAGGAGAGAAACAGCCAATAGGAGAGGCTCCTTTGGCAGTGGAAAACCTGTGCATAGTCCTGGCAGGATTCTTGTAGGACAGGACACATACCCAAAGGGTTCTTAGGGGCATCAGTGGCCCAAGCTGCCAGCAGAATCTCGTCCATGTCCTCTTCTGACTTAGTGTTTGCACACCAACTTTCCTTCTGAAATTTAAGGGCAAGGCAACTGCTGGGAAGAATTTGAGACTATTGTTCTCTTTCACGTGAAGACATCAATGACTAGACACTGTGAATGTTCCTCTGTCTGTTATGCTGGGAATCAAGAACAACGCCTCATGGATTCTTCTCTGTGTGTACCACAGAAAGCTGTTAAGATGCATGTATTGATGAGAGATGTGGACAGTGAGTGAACCAATAAACAATACATAGATCCCTCTCTGCAGAGAGAGGTTGGCTTTGATTCTGCTAGGAGACAGGGGCTTGTACTGAGTCAGGCCTCTCAGAGTCTCAATCATAAAACACACTGATTTTGGCATTTAGTTATTGGGGTGTTCCAAAAGGATGAAGGCTTCAAGAGCCCCAAATATGTATGGAGGGATGCACACACCCAGTCCCCAGCCACCAAGCTGGCTTCTCCCTGTCATCTCACCAGGCTAGATCCCAGCGGCTGCTGCCCTCCTGGTTCCTGCAGCAGATATTGAGGGGTGAACAGGCTTGCCTCTTGTCTCCTAAGAATGGTTCCTCTTTCACTTCTGCTTTGAAGTGAGACGCATCCTGTGCGGCAAGCCCTGCAGGAGCATCCCTGTCCCTTCAGCACTATACACCCACAGCAGTCTGTGCGGTGTATAGTATTCTCCCAAGAATAGGAGAGACTGGTGGCTTGGCCCTGACCACAGTGCCATGACCAGCCAGCCCCAGGCCTTGTCTTCCCCTCCTCCCTAGGAGGCTGCTGGCCATTAGAGCTTCCTCAGGGTTTTCTGCCCTCCTTTGCCTGTCTCTCATCCTCTCTAGGAAGGAGAATCCCGAGGCTGAAGATTGCTCTTTTCTGCTGTGTGAGCTTAATTTCCTCAAGCATTACCTCAATACTTGTCATTGGCTGGAGACTCAGTTTCTCCTAGGAGTGTTGTCCTCTGGTTCTAACAGGACTTGGGCATGCCCTTGTCTGGGGGGGGTCAATACACAGGCAGCTCTGGCCGTTCTCTTTCTTCTGCTTTCTTTCTCTTTCTTTCTCTTTTTCTCTTGTCCTTTCCTAAGCTTAAGACTGGTTGGTGATGGAGTTCTTTATGCCCTTGCCTGGCACTTTAGAAAGGGAGCATTTGACTTCCAAGGAAGGCATATGCACAGCAGCCAGCTTGGGCCAGGGATGTAGCTCAGTGGCAGGGTGCTTGCTTAACATGTGCAAGGCCCTGGGTTCAAACCTCAACACGATAAAAAAAAAAAATTAGCCGGGCCTGGTGGCACACGCCTTTAATCCCAGCACTCAGGAGGCAGAGGTAGAGGCAGAGGCAGGTGGATTTCTGAGTTCGAGGCCAGCCTGGTCTACAAAGTGAGTTCTAGGACAGCCAGGGCTATACAGAGAAACCCTGTCTTGGGAAAAAAAAATTGCAAGCACTCTGTGCCACCCAGACAGCTATGCAAAGCTAACTGCAAGGGTCCTCGCTATGACCCTTGATGGAGTCCAGAGAGGCAGCATCCCAGCCCTAGATTTAACACATCGCATGGTGAACAGACTGCTCAGGATTGCACAGGTAGGTAGCTAGCTGGAAGGAACATTAGGGAGAACAACAGTGCTTTGAGCAGGGTGTGGAGCCACATGCCTGGAATTTCAGCACTCTGGAGGCAGAGCAAGAAGATTATGGGTTTGAAGCTATCCTGGGTTTGAAGGACCCTGATTCAATAAGAAAATAAAATAACAGCCTGTGTAATGGCTCAATTCTCAGAGCCCTTGTCTCCTAGGACCTCAAACCAATTCTCCTTGAGTGATATAGTGAATATTTGATTATTCCCATTTTGTTACCATGGAAACAGATGCAGATCAGATGGATGGGGTGAGGGGAGGGAAGGCTGGCACAGGATCACACCATGAGGAAATAGAACACTGAGTCTGGGCGCAGGTTTTCTGGCCTAAAGAAAATGGGGAGGGCCAGGAAAGAAGATGATTTCCTGCCTGCCCTGGTTCCTGCCCCAGAGTGTGGCTGAGATTGTTCAATAAGGATCAAATTTGAGGCTAGCAACTGCAAAGTTTGAGAGATGAGTGAAGCCCCGTCTAGTGTAACCCCAGAAACAGGTTAGTCCAGGACTCCCAGACTTGTCATTCAGGGTTCACTTGTCATTCCAGGTGGTGCCCTGGAACTTGAAAACACTAACCCCGAGGGTCGGGCAGTGGTGGCACACGCCTTTAATCCCAGCACTTGGGAGGCAGAGGCAGGCGGATTTCTGAGTTCGAGGCCAGCCTGATCTACAAAGTGAATTCCAGGACAGCCAAGGATATACGGAGAAACCCTGTCTTGAAAACAAAACAAACAAACAACAAACAAAACAAAACAAAACAAAAAACAAAACACTAACCCCTCTCCTATAGATCAATCATCGAAAACGCAGGCTGGACAGGTCAGGCTAGAACACCCCCACGCCCCCCCCCCCCCAGCTTTTCTGATTTCAGTCTTTAGCTCACTCATCTGTGCAAGTGTTCTAGCAATCTCACTTCCCCCTTTCATACTAGGAGAGCTTCTTTTTGAGAACTCTTACATTGCCCAAATGTCCATGTCTCATTTCCCCCACGCACAATCCAGTCCCCTCCTGTTTCTGTGGCACTTTACCCAGTGCAGACAGCCCTCCTCTCCCACAGTGCCACAGCTGCTGCTGTGTCTGTCCCCAGTTCCTAGTGTTGGCTGAAGGAGAGTTCAGCCAACCATAAAAGAGCTCCTAATGTGTGAGGTGAACTTCCAGTGGAGGATACATGGATGAGCCAGGTGTGTTTGTTCTTTGCCCTCCAGTAGCTCTGAAGAGATACACTTCAAGAACAAGGAATGTGTGAGAAAACACAAGAGCCAGGCCTTGGTGTGCGAGCAAAGACCACCACCAGGAGCCTACACTGGCACTGCCTGTAACTTGCTGTGTGGCTGCAATGGTGGAAGTCACTCTGGCCTAGCAACCTAGCAAGTATGATCACTATGGAGGCTTGGAGTTAGGGCTGCTATTAAGGAACGACTCAGCTTTTTACATCTAGGAGGAAATAGCAGGTTTCTCTTCTACTGGGGGAGGCCCATCTATGTGGGCCGTTTTATTTCTTAAATCAGATCAAAATACTTGGTTCTTTCTCTTCCTCCTTCTCCCCTGCTCCCTTTCCGATATGTAGCCCATACTTGCCTTGAATTCTTGGGCTCAAAGTCATTCTCCTGCCTCAACCTCTGAATAGCTGGGACTATAGCTTCACTTCCCTGTGCCAGGTTCACTTCATCTTTATGCTTTGCCTGTAGCAGGACTTTTGCTACTTTGTTTCTCTTGTCTGTACTTGGGAACCAAGGACACACTGTTTGGAGAGGGACAGGACATTTTGCCTTGAAAAGAGATTGCCTTTTGAAGGCAGTACCTCATATACTTCTAACTGCAGGGAGGGGTAGAGCATAGAACATAGGGGTTGGACGAACATTAAAAGGTGTTAGGAATCTTTCTCTTGGGATGCCATGAGTTTAAAAATAATTGTTTTGTCTCTTTGGAGACATTTGAGGAATATTGGGTGGGAGAACTGAACTTGGATCAGCAATTTGACATAATTCAAAAGCACAGGGCTAAGAATCGAGGTTCTAGTGGCAACTGCCACAGGTTTCTGGGGAGCTAAAGGGTGAGGGGTTAACTCTATAGACAGCATAGTTACAGGAGAAGGAAGAGGTCTGCACTCTCAGTCTCCAAGGTTTCTTGCAGCCAAGTGAGATCACAAAAGAATCCCAGGGCTCAGAGAAAAATGGGGTTGCAAGGAATCTCACAGACCCTCTCCACGTTCTGCTCTCAGTGGTCGGGATCCTCTTCTTAGAACAAATATGAGCCAATTCATCAGAAACAGATGATTCTGCTGCCACCAGATGGAGGTCAAATCTGAAGGCTGTAAGACCTGCTCTTGGCACATGCTCTTGGACAAGCAAAAGCTAGAATTGGAGAGCACTCTCTGCTATGTTCAGGGCAAGCATGTGGCTATAGTTTTAAGGCTAGGAGCTGCCTGAAGCTCCTGCAGACTGAATCCAGCAACTGCAGGCTCATGGGGGAAAATTGGCAGGGTCCTGGGGACTGGGCAGTCACTGTCTACTCTTGCAGGGATTCTGTGTGGGAAGCTATGGCCCTGTTACAGGATGCCTGTGTCTGAATACATGAAATTTGCAGTTCAGCTGGGCGTGGTGGTGCACGCCTTTAATCCCAACACTCGGGAGGCAGGGGCAGGCGGATTTCTGAGTTCAAGGCCAGCCTGGTCTAAAAAGTGAGTTCGAGGCCAGCCAGGACTGAACAGAGAAACCCTGTCTTGAAAAACTCAAAAAAAAAAAAAAAAAAAAAGAGAGAGAGAGAGAGAGAAAGAAAGAAAGAAAGAAAGAAAGAAAGAAAGAAAGAAAGAAAGAAATTTGCAGTTCAAGGCGAAAAGGGTTGGCGCAGCACATGATCAGGTCATGCTATCCCACAAAACAGCCAGCCTGGATTCCTCTCAGCTGTATGGCCTGGCCTCCACCTCCAGAGGCCTTCCCTTCACCTCTTCTCATGCATGTGTCAAGCCTAGCACACAGTAAGCACTCAGAAAGTAGGTGTCTGTAGAGAACTATAAATTGGCTTGTATTCTGCTTCTCTTCTGCTGTTTTTTATCCACTTTGGTGAACTTTAACAGATCTCAATATTTTAAATTTTTCAATTAAATTTGTGCATGTATGTATATATGTGGATACATGAGTACAACATGTGTGTGGCCGTCAGAGAACTTTCTGGGGTTGATCCTTTCCACCATATAGGTCTGGGGAGCTTAAATCACCAATGGCAAACACCTTTATTTATTGAGCTTGGAATCTGGAATGCTAGAGACTGCAGGAACTGGAGCTCAAGGCCAGGAGCATCTCAGGACCAGCTGATAGGCAAGTGACCTGGTATTCCAATTCATCAGTTGATCTCCTGCCAGACCATTTTCTATGCCTTCCAAGTTACCTCTGGAATATGACAAAAACTGTATGTGAAGGGGTAACTGATGGTTTCATAGGATGAATAACAGAACCACACTAGATCACATGGTCTGGCCTGGCCAACAGCTGCTGTGATCAGCACTATCAGAGGAGGCTGGCGTGAAACCTTGAACATACCCATCTGGGAAAATGAGAACTTGAGAGATTTACTCTCTTCTCAGTACTAAGCTCTTTCAAACGAAAACATCCTTTGTGTGTGTGTGTGTGTGTGTGTGTGTGTGATTTGCTTGGGACAGTGTTTTATTGTCTGTATCCTGGAGTGACCTCAAATTCACAGCAACCTTCTTCCCTCTCCCTCAGTCTTCTCAAGTGCTGCGGTTACAGGTACACTCCACAAAGTCCAGCTATTCCTGCCTCAACGCCCTCCCCTCCCCCAGCTACTCCAGACAGCTCCCACTGACAAGAAGGCTGACATGGAGGAGCAATATTCATGGGAAGAAAAAGTGTGTGTATGAAGCTAAGTTTTTTTTAGGCCTGCTTCCCATGGATCACACTTTCACATGTTAACAGCTTACTCTCTCAAAAGCTTCACATGCAGGAGCTGGGGACATGGCTCAGCTAGTAAGAGCACTTGTAGCTCTGGGAGGACCCAGGTTCCCGACCCAGCAC
Organism: Mus minutoides; assembly: GCA_902729485.2. NCBI lineage: Eukaryota > Metazoa > Chordata > Mammalia > Rodentia > Muridae > Mus > Mus minutoides. Next base: position 3,161,543 of record LR755129.1, read on the forward strand.
CCACATGGTGGCTCACGACCATCTAGACTCTAGTTCCAGGGGATCTGATGCTCTCCCTTTTGACCTCACGATGCACACATACACACAGGCAAAACACTCACTCACATACATACACACACATACACCTTTTGTTTTGTTTTGTAAGATTTATTTTATTTATTATTATATGTAAGTACACTGTAGCTGTCTTCAGACACTCCAGAAGAGGGCGCCAGATCTCGTTACGGATGGTTGTGAACCACCATGTGGATGCTGGGAACCACCATGTGGATGCTGGGATTTGAACTTATCACCTTCGGAAGAGCAGTCGGGTGCTCTTACCCGCTGAGCCATCTCACCAGCCCCCCTTTTTTTGGTTTTTTGAGACAAGGTTTCTCTGTGTAGCCCTGGCTGTCCTGGAACTCACTTTGTAGACCAGTCTAGCCTAGAACTCAGAAATCCGCCTGCCCCTGCCTCCCGAGTGCTGGGATTAAAGGCGTGCGCCACCATGCCCGGCTAACACACACACACCCCTTTAAAAAAAATCCTTTACATACAGGACTTACTAGCTGTGATTAGAAGTTCCCAATAAGTACAGCTTGGAACAGTGTACGCAGAAGATCTGAGCTGGTTCAAGAGAATGCACAACTCCCAAGGCAGCTGTGAGAACAGCCCACTAGGCAAGGCAATACTTGGTTTTACTTTTGTAGTGCTGTGAATTGAGTCCAGAGCCTGGTACCTGTTATGCTGGCTCTAATCTGCATCTCCAGCACCATACTGAAGGTTTTTGGAGTCAGGTAGTCAAGAGATCTCTAAGTGGCAAGTCTAAATGGAGTGGAGCTGCCTGTTTGATTTTAAGATTTATTTTTGTTTTATGTGAGTGCTTTGGTTGTACGTATGTATATGTGGATATATGTATATATGTACCACATGTGTGCCTGATGCCAAAGAAGGTCAGAAGAGGGTGTGAGGTCCCCTGGAACTCCAGGTATGGATGGCTGTGAGTGACCTCATGGGTGCTGGCACTGAATTCAGGTGCTCTGTAAGATCAGTCAAGTGCTCCTAACTGAGTCATCTTTCTAGCTCCAAAGTGAGACTTTCTGAGACAGTTTCATTGCAAAGCTCAACATTGCTAAGTACACACTATGGAGGCCAGCCTGCCTCAGTTTCCAAAACACTGGTATTACAGGAAGTTGCTGTACCTGCTTGGAGTTTTTTTTTTTTTTTTTTTTTTTAAACAAAAACCCAACAAAAACCCTAGTTTCCCAGGAGAGTGCAGTAGGATGAACCAGAGACAAGTTAGGTTTCCTAGAGAGAAGAGAAACAAGGAGGGCTGGACCTAGAGTTCTACACAGGGCCCAGGAGAGGTGAAGGATTTGAAAGCTGGTAAGAAAGTACTCAGAGGTTAAGAGCACTGACTGCTCTTCCAGAGGTCCTGAGTTCAAATCCCAGCAACCACATGGTGGCTCACTACCATCTGTAATGGGATCCGATGTCCTCTTCTGGTATGTCTGAAGGCAGCTACAGTGAAGTCATCATATATACCAAATACATGAATAAAACCAAAAAAAAAAGGTACATCAATGGGGTGTGTGATTAGCTCTAGTACAGGAGGAAGCAGTAGTCATGACTACCAGGTCCTCCTCTTGGTCTTTGGTCTTTGCCTTCCCTGAGCAGTCTAGAGTGAAAAGCTCTCACTGGACATGTAGGGAATGCCATGATGTCTGCTCTCCTGAGCTGGCCCATCCACTTAACGAGGCATATTTCTGACAAGACAAGCTTAGAGCTTCCTACTATAATACTGTACTGCCTGCTCAGTAGTCCTGTCCAGAAGGATCCTTGTTCCTGCCCAAGGACTTTGAAAAAGAAACCTACCAAGCTAGCTCATAGCCAGACTCAAGACCAGTGTGTCCTGAAACCCTCTGGCCACCTGAGGTGACCTGACTGGCCTGGCTACCAACAAGGCTGGGAACAGACACCAGGGGAGGGAGGGAGGGAAGGAGGGCTTTATTCAATTCTGCTATGTACACATATGTACAGCTGGTGTGAGCCAATGGTATACTATGTCACAAATTTATCTTATACATACACACACTCTTGGGCAGAAAGCAGGAGGTTCTGTTCCGAATATCCCACTGCTGGTGAAGGAAAAGGACCCTAATGGAAGCTGCCTACCCCACTCCCAGACACTGACTCCCTCCCACAGACAATCTGTGCCTCCCCCTGCTGCAGGGACAGGATGGCAAGATCTGGTTGGTGGTAGCGGCAGCAGCTGCTTCCAATCTTTCTCCTCACTCACTGACAGGAGCAGCCTGACACCTGCTGCCCAGAGCCTGACCGGAAGGGCAGCTCCAGCATACCCACAGCCTCTCTTAAGAGGAGCAGCCTGGCTTCATGGAGCACTGGCATGCATCTTTTCCAGGCAGTTTGTCCAGAACGTGACCAGTCGGTTGTCACGGTTGTTGCAGAAATCTGTGAAGTCCTTTAGCAGCCGATCAGCAAACTTCTCATCCCCTGTGGCACTAGAGCGCCATGTCTTGGTCAGCATGGTGTTGTAGGCCCAGTTGTAGCCAACCCGCTCCTCACAGAACATGTTTTGGTTAGTGGAGCTGGTAGAGTTCCGTCTCCGCCTCTGCTGCCCAGAAAACTTGCGTTTGGAGTACGGCAGCTGAAGGAACACTGTTCCTGAAGGGAGAGACCATGCCTGAGCTTAGCTGTGGTAAACACCTGCAGCAGGCTCTGGTGGTCCTGCCCTGCAGGCTCAGGCAGGGCCTCATGCACCCACCCACAGCCACAGTGCCTTACCTGTGACATGGATATACTGTGGCTTATTCTCAGCAGGGAAGTTAAAAGCGGAGACAGAATATTTATCTTGCACAAATCCAAACCTACAGTAAGGAGACACACAGACACATGGTCTCATTAGCTAGAGAAACAGGGAGCAGTGTGCAGCTGAACTCTTGACAGATCAGGGTGCTGGAATGTGCAAAGGCCTCTGGTGTGGAACATGCAGGCTACAGATTTTTGTTCTCAACATCTGCCTTTCAACTTGGAGGCTGCTTCTCTCCTGCTCATGGTTTAGCCTGCTCTGCTCTCCTGCTCATGGTTTAGCCTGCCCTGCGGTGACTGCAGCAGTCTACCCAGCCTCCGCTCCCACGTAGCACCTTCCGTTCCCACACGTCCTCCCCTCTGTGGTCCCTACTTAGTCTTCACTCTGCCTCTTGTGGAGTCTGTCCTGGCAGGCTGCTCACCAACTCCCATCCTGTCTTAGGTTTTCCTGTCACACCTGACTGTTGTCATGCTGACATTGAAAAGGTTCTCAGTAAAGGCCCTCACTGAAATGGAATGAAGTAGCTTAATCAAAACTCTTCCCATAAAGGTGAGGAGGAGTCCAAGGCTCTTTGCTTTAGAAATGGGAAATGAGCAGAAAGCATTTCTCATCTGTGACTTGTCCTGTTCCACTTCTTATCTATAGCTTGTTCTATTCCTGGTTTTTCTATTTCCATAAAGCACATTTATTCTAGCCCCACCTGCTAAGAGCTGTAAAGGACGTGCTAACAGATGTGCCCAGATTCTGCCCTCTGTGTCTGAGCGTTTATGTAATAGAGGCATCGTTGTAGGAGGTAAGATGTATCTTCTTTCCTGGACTGAGCTTGCTGGGGAAGTGCTGTGCTGTATCCGCCAAGCTGCCAGTCTAGGCTCATCTCCACTATACTCACATCAAGTATGCAAACTCAATGGAGAGCATCTACAGGACACTTCCAATTTCTTTCTTACTTTCTAACCAAGCCAACTGATGTACTTAGCATGATCCGCTGGACCAGAGGCTTATCTCATTTCTCCTTTAGGTCACCAGGAAAGACCCTTATTATTTATTATTTACTTTTGAGACAGGGTTAGGTATCCCAGGCAGGCCTCAAATTCATACTTCAGCTGAGGCTAAAAACCTTTCCCACTGCCTTCCTGCCACTACCTGTGGAGCACTGGGTGGCAGGTGTGCACCACTGGGCCGTTTCCTGTAGTGCTAGATGAGCATCTACCACCCGATCCACACACCCAGCATAAGACCTTTCTTTTATTGTGTGTATGTATGTGTACTTGCTTGTCTGTATGTGCACATGAGTACAAGTGCCCTAGGAGGCCAGAAGGGGGCGCTGGATCTTCTGGAGCTGGAGTTACAGGCAGTGGTGAGCTGCCCAGGGTGGGTGCTGGGAACCAAACCTGAGTCCTCTATAAGGAGCAGCAAATACTCTCAGTTGCTGGCCATTTCTCCAGCCCCAAGATGTTTATTTTTTTAAGAACCAATTTAGCCAGGCACTGTGGTTCATGCCTTCAACCTCAGCACTTTAGCTCCAGACAGGCAGATTTCAAGGCCAGCCAGGGTTACATAGTGAGACCCCTTTCTCCCAAAACCCCAAACAAACAACAAAAACCAAACTAAATCAAACAAACCTCCACTTGGGGCAACCCAGGATTGCAACAAAGGCAAGGGACATCCACCTCAGAGAAGATGTACTAAACTCACTTCAATTATCCAGAGTATTTAGAAGAGCTAGGAGCCACCACAGAACTGGGGGTGGGGTGGGGTAGAGGGATGGTAGCTTTTCTAGCTTTTTCTGAGATGGACCTTTGGGTAGACCATCACTTCAGAGTCACATCTCCACTTGGAATTTCACTCCATGCAAAGCCACAGGCAGGACCAGGGATGTAGCCCAGTGGGAGACTGCTTACCCAGCACTCACAAGGCACTGGGCCCTACCCCCAGTACTGCACACAGAAGCAGAACAACTACTCTGAAAAAGGCACTTTGCTGGCACTATGGATGGGAAAAATTAAACTTCTGCCCTCCTAGGGCCTACAAAGCACTCTAGATTGGCAGTTTTTAAAAGAAGAGGAAAGTGCAATTTAAAGCATGTTATGCTGGAGTATCCTGTAATCTTAACACTTGAGAGCCAGAGACAGGAGTCTGTGAGTTCAAAGCCATCCCAAATGACACAGAAATCCCCTGTAAGGAGGGG